>JARIHO010000099.1:0-382356 GCA_029282495.1 Mycena albidolilacea
ATTGGCTGATGAGGACAGCTATGGCTCCCTACTCAATTCGATAGCGGGTTCTAGAAGTCCGTCTCCAAAGCGTGCCTCAGCAGAACCTGGGCCGTCAGTCACCAAACGTCTCAGAGTTCTGCAGGCATCATCAACTCAAGGTATGTGTGTTTGCTTTTGGAAGTGTTGGTGTTAATCCCATTGCAGGTGTTCGATTGCGTTCTGAGTTCCGGCCATCGGCTCTTTTGGGGCCTGCAGAAGTCCAAAATCGCACTCGTGTGGTACTCAAAAAGATCCTTTGTGTTGTCGATACTGTCACTGGAAACCCCGATTTTGAGAACTCTCCACACCTCATCAATGGCAAAGTCCCCGATCGTCCATTCAGTGCAGGTGCAATGAAAAATGTTTATGATGTATGTTTCACTTATATGTTCCAACACATTCTCACATCTTTCAACTTCAATCTGACGACGATGCTCGGTGCGTTTTGAAACGTTTCTACCGCTCAAGGAGGACAGCGAAAATACCACACTAGACCAACTTCCCTTCACTGTAGATGAACACCTGATTCAGATTCAAGCTGAGGCATCTCGACTAGCCATGGCAGCCTGGTTCCTGAAGGCATTTTTTAAATATGCAAACAACCTCAATGTCTCAGTCAACATCAGTTCGTCTTCTCTGTCCTTTACAACTTGCTAAACTAACACACTTTTGCACAGATCTTGCCTTTGCAGAGGCATTCTTGGCAGAAGAAATCAGCTCTCCAAGCCCTGCATCTGGTGTGAAACAGATTGGACCGGGTTTACCTGGACTAACATGGCTTGTGGAGCCGAAACGATCTTCTTTCATTGAGCACTTCACCTACACTTTGTCACACAAATTGCACAAGAAAAATCTGCGCAGCAGCATGGTTCACGCATTTGCACATTTTGTTTGGGGGCATAGTAACCGTACTCTAGTCTTTGCCGACCTTCAAGGTGTATTTAATCTCTGTTCTGAAGTGTAACACATGATCTGGCTGCACTCCACTATAGGGACCCCGGCCCTCATTGGATACAAAGATGGGATGATTTTTTTTGACCCAAGGACTCATACTAGAGAGGGATACGTTGGTCAATCGTGTTTCTGTCATGTTTCTCCAAATTTATTGAAACTTGACTGACAGGACCACTGGTGTCGGAGACTTTGGGATTGAAGGAATTCAGTCCTTCCTGCGGGATCACATCTGCTGTGATATTTGTCGTCGTCTTGGTCTTGACCGTACTGCTTCACTGGTGCTTGAAGATAATGACCAGGGAGATGACCAGGACAGTGACAATGATGATGATGATCTTGAGTCTCTGCTGGCGGCTGATCCAACAGAAGCAGACAGATCAACATGCACCAGGGGGCAATGTGGAGGAGAACATTTAGGTCAGCTATTTCAGCCTGCACTCCTTGTTGTTGCTCATGTTGTGTCCGACAGATTTTTTGATTGGTCCAGTGATGTCATTGTAACGGTTGTCTCGGGAATCTTGTGACTGTCAATATTGAATTATACCCACAATACAGTAGTATTTTCAATTTTAATCCTCTCAATTTGTATGTACTGCTTGGCCCAGCTTCAGATTCTCTCGGTAGGTGCTCGGCTAACCACTAGGGTAGCGAGGGTAAGTACGGTGTAGTGCCGGAATTTAACTTACCAGTGTGTCATAGAACGGTCACCAGGATGGTCATATATTCAAACATACCTTCTTGTCGTCTCATAAGGCATGGTCGATGGAAGAAGAGAGATAAATGTCGCTTCCCAATCACTTCATCGAACCGATCACGGTCGGAAACATCCGGTGGGTGCTCGGCTAACTGATCGCAGTCGGAAATATCAGCCGATCAAATAGGTACGGTCAGAGTAGACGATTCTGGGCGATTCTCGCCTCGATTCTGACGACGATTCTGACGTCGATTCTGGAATTCTTTTCCCCATCAGAATCGTGTGAGAATCGCTCAGAATCGGCTTTTAATTAATTTACGGTCAGAATCGCCTCCAGAATCGTTGTAGAAGCTCCCCTGGAGGCGATTCTACAACGATTCTCGAGACGATTCTGAATTACGACGATTCTCCCACGATAAATAAATTCCAGAATTGTGTCGAGAATCTTCGTCAGAATCACCTATTTAAAATCTACTCTGACCGTCACTAATAAGTGAGACCTCGTACGATAAGATGACCTTGAAAAAGCCCCTGCCAGTGAATTCAGATCTGCGCCAAAGAGGATGTGCAACACACACCTTTTTAACCACGTTTCCATCCTCGTCAGCGTACTCTCGGTAATAGAACGCGAGGTTCTTATCCTCGCCTTCGAGAAGGCACGCAACACTGTCAGTGCGAGCTTGAGCGATCTCGGCACCCTCGTGCCCAAATACTTCTTCGAGGGCCTCGAGCTCGGTGGTGGAGAACTTGTTACGCCAGGCAGTGATCTTGTCATCGCCCTACGAAGTCCGAGTCGTGTCAGCAAGCTTTACGAATGCGAGTGAAGACTCACCAACTTAAGGACAATAGCCTGTTGTCTTGACAGAATTTCTCCAGCACTCTGAGTGCCCACAATGCTCGAGTCGCTTGTGAAATACCAGGAATGGCCTTGTAGCAAATCTCTGCCCAGTATGTTTTTCAATCACGGTCCTTTAATACTGATGTTCCATACCTAGAACGTGGTACATTATTCGAATCTCGTCCCGAAGCCGTGGCTTTCAACTGGGTGAAATGGTTGATCGTCAATATCGCTGTTTTTCTCCCGTTGCTCTGATATTACCAGGCCGTGCACTGCAGTTTCGTGAGCCGATCTTCAACTACGTTGCCAAGGACAGTGAGCTACGCGAGCACGAGCTAAATGCAGCCGAATGGGATGCGTTGCAGCTGGTCACTCACTGGCTGAAGATGTTTCGTTCTGCCACCACTCAAATGTCAGCTACAAAACAGCCAATGCTGTCCAGCACTCACGCCATTTTTCGGGGGCTTCAACAACGTCTTAAAGCGATCATCGCCGAGCTCCCTGAATCTGCTGATCCTGATCTGAAGGAGGGGCTGGTAAATGCTCACCGGAAGCTCAGCGATTATTTCACAAAGTTCGATAAGTCACGATACCCGTAAGCCTTTGTCTCGTTTTTGCTGGCGTTTAATCAGATTTGTTTTGTCAGTTTTAGACCCTCGCATCTCATACGAGACGTTGCGCGAGGATTACGCTGACGACCCTGAACTTCTCGCAGAGCTCGAAATCTCGAAGATCAATCTACAGTCACATTTTGAACAACATTACGCTGTCACCATCCCAGTTCCTCCTCCAACCGCCGAATCACAGTCGGAACTTGGCTCCCCTCAGAAGGTTGATTTCACCAGCCGTTATAAAAAGCGGGGATCAGCTGTGACCGCCTCAGATGAGCTTTCTGAATATTTCAGACTCACTAGTGTTCCAGAACCGTTTGAGGTGGTTGACCCCTTGCAATGGTGGTATAGTCGTCGCCTCCAATTCCCTCAGCTATACCGCCTCGCGCGCAACGTCCTCTGCATCCCTGGTAATTTTCTCTAACCTTTTCTTCGCTGCAACACTTGTTAATGGAGCTGTTTCTTTTACAGGCTCTGCGGTTGCCGTTGAACGAATCTTTTCGGGAGGCCGCGACACTATTGGGCTCCGCCGTGCGAGTTTGAAGGCCGAGACAATTGAAACCCTTATGTTTGTCAAGGCTAGGCTTCAGTTGGCTCGCAAGGCAATTATCGACCTTACTGGGGACGAGGATGATACCATCTAATAACACTATTCATACCATACAACAATCTATTTCCTTTACTCTCGGTTACACCCAGAATTGACCCGTAAATACGCCGTATACGTACGGTACGTACGGGACCCGTTCCGTTCGACCTGGTTAACTCTGGCTCGACGGACGGGTCTGACCGTGGCATACTAAATTTACGGCGTAATTCATACGCCCGTGAGCGTACATATTACGCACTAATCTCGGCTCCAGATCTTTAAGGGGATAGTTGGGGCAGAGAAATCAAAAAATCAGAGGCAGCCATCACCCCGTAAAGATCTGGTGCAGTCTGACCGTAAAACATGCGATTACTCCCATCAGTCACAGTAGTCACATCTCCCACACGCTTGACAAAGCCCCTAAGTCTATCTCTTTTGTCTCTTATCGATGGACGACCTCGAATTCCTCTTCGTCGACGAACCCCCACTTGAACCTGATGATTCCGAAAATCATTTAGGCAATGAGCCTGACTTGCCTGACGTACCTGGCGGCGACACCACTACTGTACGATTTCGACCGGGTATTCGGTCACGGGTCACAACGCTCGATGAATCGAATACTTGGTAAATATGTCACTGGTCACTGGAACCATCAAATACTTGGCCGAATAAACTTCTTTGAGGACTAAAATTTCAAAATTTTCTCCCCGAATCCGCAACTGTGGGCATGGTGGGATCATTTCCACGCCACTATCGAGCACAGCGTACATAAATCGGGTTGTCTATGACACAGTTTGGTCCCACGTGTCCTCTCCACCATAATGACTCGGTGCTTTTGCATTCCTCTTCACACAACAAGTAGGTCGGCAGGGTTGACATCAAGTTCAGTATCCTCTGCAGCACCGCTCTGCTCCCAATCACCGCTTGAATTGCACACGAAACCGGCCGGCAGCGCACACAAATCTTGATGAATACTTTGAAAATGAACACTTGGAATCGGGGTCACAGGTCCTGCCCGCTGATGAATTGATGGCAAATGAATACTTATGGTCACAGGTCACAATGGGCGAATACTTGGTCGAAATCGTACAGTATTGCTGATGCTACTGTGAGATATGCGCGAACATCACTGATGACCAGCGAGGAGCTTCCTGGAATTATAGAGCGCTGTTATAATCCTCCGAGACCCGTGGGGGAGCGCCCGGGAGGAGGCCGACAGGTTCTCTTCGACTTTGCGGTCCAGTGTGTCTCGGATGCCATAGACCGTGAAATGAAGATTTCTGCCCCACTCTTTTTATCGCCGCCAGAGGAGCTCTCTGAAGAGCATCTTACCAGCCTTGATTTCGAGGCTCTCAAGGTTCAGGTGCAAACAAGTGCACCTAATCTCTGGCTCATTTTCCGCCGAGCTGCATACACTCCGCTGCAAGAGGCCCGAAATAAACATAAACATCCAGACATGGTAGGCCAGCAGCATTGAGCTAAGTTGAGGGCTGATTTTTAGCGTCTTGTTCCACAGGTTGTTCTCAACATGATATCACAAGCACATTACACACGATCAAATCGCCGCGGACGGGTCCCCAAAATCTGGTCCATATACTTGAAAGCATGCGGCCTTTCAGCGCGCGCCTTTGATGCACTGCATGCTCTCGGTGTTCTGACGAGCCACAAATGGACGTCTAACGCTGTTGGGACTCTATCCACCCGTGCCATGACCACCGTTCAGAAGCGGATTCATAAATCCCCCTGGAATGTCTCTCACGATAACGTTAACGTCGCTCTTCGCGTATTTTCCCAACGGCTCAATAACCAGAGTCACTTTGTCAGTGGATGCGCCTACACAATCTGGATTTTGCCCGACCGCGCAGCTCTACCGCCCGGAATGAATCGCCTTCTTCAAACCTACCGGGCGGAGAACTGTTTGGTTGTCTTCGAATACGATCTTGTCCTGTATGGGAACGAAGCTGCAGACGATCGTATGCAGGCTTTTGATGAAGCCTATGTTTTGCGTCTGCTCTTGGACAGCCCTGCCTTCACCGATTATCCACACCTCAATGATCGTCTCTTTGATCCGCCCCCGCCAGTCTGGTAGCTGCAGGGTGGGCCAGAGAACGCCACTGAGCAGTTCATCCTCGAGACAAGCACGAAGGAGGAGGCCAGCTATGAGGGCACATTGAGCTACATGGCTGATGTTTATAAACAGCTCTTGCTAAATGCTGTGGACGAACAGATGTGCACTGCCATCCAGCGTGTCATTGCGTGGATTGGCGACCAGCTCACTATTGAGCGACTCCGGGGATTGTGGAAATATCGGCACAAAGACCATAATTCCTTCGACAGGCTTGACTATATGATCCCCATTTTCGGGTGGTTTCATTCGGTTATGGGTTTTGCAAACTCCATTCACAAGCAATATTTGGGAAACTCCGCCGCAATTGGCAGTTTGCAACAGGCGTTCGATGTTCTCAAGCGAAAAGGCCTGATAACTCAGTCAACAAAGAGCCCATTCTGGCACCATTTAGACGAGGCCCTACATCACATCAGCGAGGCGCATTTCCGTGCAAGCTGGTTAGATGTTGGCAATGTTGAAAATTTGGCAGACCTCAAATCGAAATCGCCGCAGGAACTCCGTGATCTTGCTGCAACACTCATTCGAAAACATGCTTCACGAGAGGCGGTCAATGCAGTCGAGGCCATGAGTCCTCAAGATCGCGACGAGGTGTACCGCCAGTGGACCATGTTCAACATGGATGTTTTGCCATATCTACAGCTACGCCAGGCCATCAAAACGGGCGACGTAGGTCGCATTGAAGACCTCATTCCCACCTTACTCTTCCGATTTTCTGGTGGCAGAAATTCGAAGTACGCAATTGAAATGCTGGAACTATTGCAAGGATTGCATCGCGAATGGCCAGAAGACTTGCGGTAAGTGTTCCAGTGCCTTCATCTTTTTTTTTGGTCTCATTTCATTTTGCGCCAGGGATTACATCGGGGAGTTCTGTTGTCTTATGAGCAGAGATGGTGGTATCGAGAGCTGGCTTCCGTTTGATCTTGGCCAGGAACAAAATATTTGTGATTTCAAGGTCTTGCTTCCGATTTCCTTTCTATGCTTCCTAACCGCTTCCCAGGTCAATTACCGATCCATGGGACCTGGGGCTACGATGGAATACATGGGCAAAGTTTCCCCCGCTATCCCTGCGCTGCGCAAAGTTCAACGGCATATGGAGAAGCAATTCAAAACTACAGCACGCGGTGCTCACCACGGTGTCCCTGACAAAGAGAAGGATGATGAAAAACTCACTGCCCATTATACAACCTCGAAATTGCATACCTTTACTCCTGGCCGAGAACTGAAGACTTCGCACGCACTGGACCTTGTATCGGAAGGGGCGAGTGCACTAGAGCGGTTAGACACCGTTGAGAATTGGTTCGAACGTCGGACTCATGCGAGAGAAACAGGAGAGGACTGGAGTGAGGAGAGGGATGATCTGTTCCTCGAACCTTTGTTTTAGAACGGCACAATAGTTTGTCCACAAATGTGAATCCGATGATGGCATCATTCACCAGAGGTTGCGTTCGAGGTTAGAATTCAAATAATGAGCTACGGGTAAGGACTATTATTATTAGGAGCATAATGAGTATTAGTGCATTCATCGGGACTATTTGGAGCTGGTACGGGTGGGTCGCGGAAATAGTTAGGAGAAGAGTGATGACCGAGCAAAAATGGACGCGGAAGTCTACCATAAGATGAAGTAGGGGGAAGACGGGTACGCAAACGAGGCAATGGAGTCTCGTTGAAAAACCCCGGAGCTGGATGCGAGTCTGGAGTGAGAAAGTCTGGCATCTGCGGTATTGATTCTTGTACCGCAATGCCACGAATGGGCGTTGAGTAGACATGCGTGGACGGCGCAGGAAAATTGACACGTGGTAGAGGACGCGGGAGAGGACGCGGCCGGGGACGGGGAGGAGGAGGCGGAAGAGGGTTGTGGTTGAAAAATAAATGAGGAGCGAGATACGAGTCTGGTATCAATTGTTGTAGCGGAGTGTGGGCCAATGCAGCGTAATTTTGGTTGGATGGGTCGGCCAATGACTCTACTGTGTCATCGCGGAGTAAAGGGCCTGTATAGGTGGTAGGTGATGGCCGAGTGAATGAGGCGAATGGGAATTCGGGATGTGAATCCGGTATCGGTGTCACGGGCACGCCACTTGAGAGTGCGGTGGGTGTCGAGTACGAATGAGGGGGGGAGGTTGGAAGACGTAGAAGGCTGGAGAGTCGGAACCTTCTTACGGGACTTGCGTGGTTTTTTCGGTTGCGCATCTTTCAGTGCTTTCTTCCGCACTCTCTCCGCATCGTTCTCGTCTTTTCGAAGTTTTTGTCGCTTGGCCGTCTCCGCCTTTTGCGCATCCATCTTTCGCTTCTTGGTTGCAATCCGTTGCTGCTTGAACTCGATATCGTACTCGTCAAGCTTTGCCAGAAGCTCCCCCCGTGCCGACCAACATGGGTAGGGCTCCAACCAGCATGGATAAGGTCTGCCGGCGCCTTTACGTGCGCCCTCGTGGCAATTTTGGTAATCACGTCGTCCGGCAGAAATGCGCTCGGGCCCCAGGGACGACGACGATGCACAGTTGCACATATCGTGGTCCTCCATTTGGTAATAAGTTCGCGTGCACCCTTCAGATGGTCGTCGCTTCAATATTGAGCTGGCGGCACAGGAGGCGGGGCTGTCGAGTCGTCGGATGGGCGCAGAGTGAGCTTCGGCGAGGACGAGAGAGGGGAGAGTGGCGGAGGCGATCATGAATGGCACCTTCAACGGAACGAACGCGCGAAGGGTGCCTAACTCCGCATACTCCGTACGGAAATCATCCCCCCACTGGGAGATGCAGTGCGCCTCATCAATAAGGCAGCAATTTTTTTCGCAAATGCCGGTGTATTCAGAAGCTGCCGGAATTTATCGTGCTTGAGGCACATGTCGGGTGATGTGATGATTACTCGATGCTTGAATTCCTCGATTTCTGACAAGAAATGACGCGTTTAGAACGCGTTTGACGCGCCAAAAGTTACAACGGAAGAAGTGCCCTTGTGGATTTCATTACTATATGTATCCCCGTTCACGGCTACAGCGCTAAGACCCATCTTCCGAAATCGAGAAGCCTGATTGTAAATCACGTCAATTCGAAGTCCACTTTCGCCGAGGGAAGTCGCGCACCTGGTCCACCTCCAACGCATTCAATGGAGAGATTATGATGATAATTTTGTCGGACTCCACGAATAGCGGCATCACGAAGGGCATAGTCTTGCTGGCTCCAGTGCCTGCTATCAAGCTGCAGTCGAGACCGAGAAGCAAGGCCTCTCCCATGTCGATCTGCCATTCATGCGCGACCATTCCGTTGTTGCGCTCGAGAAATTCGTTGCGCAATTTGGCCCGTGTGGTACCCGCGGTCCTTGAACGCGTCGGTGCGTGCCTTCTGCAGGATCTTGACAGCCTTCGCGGCATCACGGCGATGAGAATCAAGCCGGGACTGGACTGTGGGCATGGTGGGAAGATGGGGAAGGAAGGCGAGGTGACACCGCGGAACAGCGGGCACGGGCGCGAGACGCGACAGGACGCGACACGAAAAGTCACACTCACCCACGGTGTTACTCAACAATGTTTTTGTGGCAGCGTGACTCAATCGCATAGCCGCCTACTAAACTGCACCAGACGTTATAGGGCAGTGATCCCCCATCGAATTTTCATCAAAAACTGCCTCGACGACATTTGAACATCTCCATCAAGACATAGATCCGTTTCTGTACCCGCGAGTGCGTGAGCGGAAGTGCCCTATAAAAGTCTGGAAACGAGACTAATTACGCACGGGTTCATGCCCTACTGGAATCCCCATGCTTTTCTGGAATTCAGCGTTGATCTGCTCTGTGTTCAAGTAAAACCTCTTTTGCTGCGTTCCTTGGTTATTGCTGATGCTCCCCCTTCGATCCGCGATGCCTCACCCCTGCCGTGTGCCTTCGGCAAATTCCGGTTATTCCGTCCGGCACAAAGTATGTTCCTATTCTTTGTGATGTATTTCAATTTGCATTTGGAATAAATTTGGGTTTATTTCCGCGTCTAATTTTCCAGAGCGAAGCGACGGCACTTCTTGTATATGCTCATCCGCTGGTCAAGAGTGAGGTTGTCTCTGTTTGGTTGGCTGCAAGGGGAACTCGGGATTAAAATTTCGTACGTGGGGAGGGGGGGGGGGGGGGTCCCGGGGGAGGCTGAAAAAAACTTTTTGATACTTTTGTTAGAAGGGGTTGAAAACCCTCAATTTACCGTTTGGACAATGTCAGGTAGGGTTTGTACGATGCCCGAACCATCTTAGAGGTCAATTTCCTAATATGGAATGCCGGATCACGTACAACGCGTAGATTTTCCCTTCCGTTGGCTCAACCACCTTCCCCGATGTTCAAAAAAAAATAACTTGAGACTCACTATCATGGATATACAGTCCCACTATTTTTCCCTGCCAATATACACCTAGGTTATGATAATTTGGTGCCCAGTGCTAAAGTAGGGGTGATAGACCAGTATAGTACAGGGGTGTAAGGAAGAGCACACCAGAGGTATATTAGATGGCCAGGAAGCTGCTACTACACTATAAGATAGTCAAACTGCCTGTCGAGCCCGCCCCCAGTGGTATCCTAAGCTGCGGCCCTAAGCGGAGGCGACGGCCCGGCGCTAGGGGTGGGAAACTCCTTCCCTATATGGAAGGAGGGGGGGGGAGGGGGGGTCTGCCGAGGGTCGAAAAAAACTTTTCGACCCTATGTACTTATTTCGAATCCCGAGTTCCCCTTGGTTGGCTGCGCGATCATCGATCATGACGGCAGATGACGCGAGGCACATTCTCCCTTCTCCCCCCATCATCTGCTCTTCTTCGGACAGCTCCCACCATAAGCTGCCGTTCGTTGGTCTCTGTTTTAACCTCAATTGTGTTCTCAGAACTTGTTCGATAGGCTGCTCAAGCCTGACCCATGTCGTCCGAGGAAGACAATGCGCAGGAATCCTCTTGGGGAAAGAAACGGCGCGTCCAGCGAGCTTGTGATGTCTGCCGCCGCAAGAAGAGTACGTCTGGTTCTCTTATTCCATTTCCTGAACTTATGCTTCCTCTACTAGCCGCATGTATGCGCTCTCCCAGATACACTGTGGGTTTGCATTTTGATGTCTCGCAGGTGACGGGTCGCCAGGGGACCCATGCTCGACGTGCATCGAGGCCAATCTCGATTGCACTTTTGTTGAAGCCTCAGTGGTACGTTTCAGTTTCACAATTCAGTCCATCAGTCCGAAAATGCTGTTCTCTAGAAACGCCCCCCGCCGAAAAGGTACTTTGGTTTCCCCACATTCAGAGACCCCTTGACAAAGCCATTACACGAGCAGCTATCTTGAAATGCAAGCGCAGCTGGAACACTCGGAGGCGCTTGTGCGTCAACTGCGCGCTGAGCTTGCAAATGCACATTTCGCGAATTCCTCCTCTACCACCCTCTCGACAAGTGCATCGAACTCACCACCGGAGACCGATAAGGCTTCAGGTTCAAACACCGATTTCGACATGCCCACCGCGATGCTGAACATAATGCGCGCCACTCTTGATAGCCTCACATTGCCCAAACCGCTGCACGAAGAAGACTTGGCCGAGGTAGGGATAGCAGACAAGGTGAGTCGTCCTCCGCTGCTGGTCAGACGACCGCAGTTCAACACTTCCCCAAGTTTGAGAACCTCTCGATGTCTGCGGACACAGGAGGGCACTCACATAGGTTCCTCGGGAAGAGCTCTGGCATCGGGCTCGTGAATGCCGCCCTCAATTTTAAGAAGGATGTCAATGGCGATCGTTATCCTGAGCAATCCCTGGGTGACCACAGCAAACGACACGCAGACACGTGGACCTCCCGGCGATTGAGGTATTGGACGTGGAAGCCCGTAAGTTCGGTTGTTGGCTAACTCCAGTCTGCCATTGACGTCCCAATAGCTCGACACAGGCGGACCCATGCGTCGCGCATTTGCATTCATGTTTCCATCCTATCCTCTCATGAGTGAACTTATTGACCTTTATTTCACGCACTCAAACATGTACCTACCCCTCTTACACCGACCTACCTTTGAGCGGTCTGTTGCGAAGGGTCTACATCTGAGGTGTGTGGGTGTTTCCTTCCAATCACTCTCCTATGCGAGTGTTTGGATCGCTGAAGAAACTTCGCAGGGATGACGGCTTCGCCGGCACTCTTCTACTTGTGTGTGCGATTGCCTCTCGGTGGAGCATGGACCCAGCCACAGCCGAGAAAGGTCTCGAATGTGGCTGGGAGTGGTTCGACCAGGTTTGTACCTGATCCGCGCCGTATACTCCTGCGACCTCATCTGTTTTATTGCCGATAGGTGCCGCTTGCAGGGAATCGGTTGCTTTCGCGGCCAACGCTCTACGACTTGCAACATTATTGCGTACGTGTCTGTGTTCTGCCGGCCTCATTCTTCCCTGTGATATCTCTCGTCCCAGCTCGCCGCGCTCTTCCTCGAGGCCTCCTCGATGCCTCAAGCTTGGTGGACGCTTGTGGGTGTTGGATTGCGGCTCGCGCAGGTGAGATTCTCCAATGGGTTTCCATGCAGCCAAACCAACTCTAATAGGATATCGGCGTGCACCGACGGAAGGGGGCCGTCGAAGTGCCAACTGTCGAAAGCGAGTTGTACAAGCGAGCGTTCTGGGTGCTCCTTTACCTAGAACGCACTTTTAGTTGCAGCCTCGGGCGCACATGCTCGGTGGAGTATGACGAGTGAGTGTGCTTTCAACATATCAGCTTTTTTAGATTAAATCTTGCCTTCGCCAGATTTGATATCGACCCACTCATCGAATGCGATGATGAATTCTGGGAGCATCCCACGCACCCATTCCAACAGCCAGCCGGCGTTCCCTCCCGTGTCACGTTCTTCAACATCCTCATGCGCTTGAACCACATCCTTTCGTTTTGTTTGAGAATGATGGTGTGTTTTTTGACCTCTATCCATCGTGCGGATATAGTAATAAACACGCTTAGTATTCACTCCGCAAAGTGCCTGCTCTGTGCCCGTTTACTGACGCCTGGCTCGAGGATGCGGTCGCAGACATGGATTCAGCGCTGAATAAATGGCGCGGCCAAATTCCAGGCCATTGTACGTGTTTCTGCAGCCAATTCTCGAGGGTGTTGCTCACCGGCCTTCAGTGCGTTGGGATTCCACGCGTAAAGACCCGGTGTTCTTCGACCAGTCGGTTGTGCTACTGTGCGCGTACTACCAAGTTCAGATTCTGCTCCACCGTCCATTCATTCCGATGGTTAGGAAGTCTGCGCCCACAGTTCGTGTTGTCTCCCATTTTTTTCGGTTGGAACTAAGGCGGGTCCAGGCACTGCCGTCGCTGGCAGCTTGTACGAGTGCCGCACGGGCATGCGCTACCCTTGTGGATATCCAACGGCAACGGACGGGCAATGTCACCACTATCCTCAACTTGGTGCGAACCTTTACTCAAATGAATCAACTAGCACAACTAACTTGCATAGAATGCGGCATTCACGTCCGGACTTATCTTATTGCTGAAGATACTGAGTGGAATGCGCACCGGAATGTTGCCAGACTCGAGCCGCGACATGGTGCATGTCCATAACTGTATGGAAATCGTGCGAATGTATGAAGACCGGTGAGAAGTTTGAAGAATCTTCCTTTGAGTGTTCTAATTCGGAAATCCGCAGCTGGCAAAATGCTGGCATGTTGTGGTGGGTGTTTCAGATCTGTGTCCGATAATAATGACGTTTGTATGTCGCAGGGATACATTGGCAGAATTGGCCTCTGTCGGCCGACTTCCGCACCCAAATAGTCAGACCCCGGCTGGTCCCAACTCGCATTCTCCATACCACAACATAAACCGCACAGGAGAACGCGCATCAGGCCAGTATGCGGATCACCCACCGTCGGCCGATGACGCAACGAGCATCTTCCTTGGTCCGCAAAGTTCCAGTCAATCGTTCGACCCTCCCCTTCAGTTCCATGCGCCGTACGCACCTGGGCCGTATTATGCGGATGGAGTTGGAGCCGATCCTGGAATGCTTCAATTCGTGCCGAGCTCTTTCGATTCGTCTGTGCCATTTCAGTCTGGAACGTTTCAACGGGAGGAAATGCTGTACCCCGACCCTGCGCAGGCGAGTCGCGAACTAGAAAGCATGATGATCATCGATAGCGATGCGATGGCGGTGTGGACAAATGCGCCTATGGGTCTGGTGTATGCCGTTTCTGCCTTTCTCCTTCGCGGATGCTTATGAATTTCGCTATAGGGTGGATGATTGGGGAGCGTACTTCTCGAATTTCAACGAGATTCAGGGACAAACTGGACAAGGGAGTGGGTGGTCTACCGACCAAGCTCTGTTCCATGCTTGAAAGGTCAAATGTCTTGTCGTCATGGGCATCACATCTGTTACACAGGCCCTCTGGGCGTGCAAGACCTTTATATAACTCACTGGGGCAACGAAAAACAAAATTCTCGAACCTGTCAGAGCTGTGTTCCAAAAGTTAGTAGAAGGAAATTGTATTCATACGCTGAACTTGGCATGCCTATTTCTTTAGCGCAGGAGGAAGTCGTGCATTAATGAGAAGAGTCTAGACCAAAAGCCTGCCGCAAAGGAAGCGGAGAGAAAGCAATATGCAATTAGCCAAATTTCGGGCCACCGGAAGTTAGTTCGAACTGCCTAAGTATCCAATTAGATATCTGGTGAGGCGAAATCAGACCAGAAACTAGACGAATCAACTGAGACGAAATTCCGCATATCACGACTGATTTCCAGTTGAGCAGATATTTTCAGTTTCTGGCGACCAGAAATACTTCGGTGTTGCCATATATAGTAACCCCGAAGGCAAGGGGCAGTCGGGATTCGAAATTCGTATATGACGTCGAAAAGTGATTTAAGGGCCTGGACCTGACCCCCTCCCCCCAAATCGGGAAGGAGTTTCTCACGGATGGATCACGTGTTTTAACTAAACTCCTCCGCGAAACCGTTCCAGCCTCTTCTGGCCCGCTATATCAACACACCTGGCTATCCAGCACTCTCTGCGGCTTTCAATAAGCATTTACTCAACCACTCAACCCATCTTCTATTTTTCTTTTTCTTCATACACAGCACAAGATGTAGTTACAATTAAAATCAAGCTTGACACCGTTTTGCGGTACGACACAAGTCGCAGGCCCAGTTTTTTAGCAGCTTCTCTTTGAGACTATTGGTGCACTCTCTGTGAAACTGCAATTTGTTTGTCAGGTGGAGGCTGAATTTATAAGAGTTGATTGAACGAACCCAGCACATCTTGCACCCTTTTTTCGAACACTCGGCGACTTTTGATGTGTCACCCTTTTCCGTGACCTTCGGTTTCTCCGCACACGGCATGGTTGTAACACTTGGGAGCCCCAGCGCAATTTGGCTGATACGCGGAGGAAGCAAAAATAGTTTTCTTGTGCATGTGCGTGCGTGATCGGTCCAAATCAGTTCGGCACTGTTCGGGCTTTAAGCCGGATGGTCTCTCAATGGAACAGAAATGATGCAGAATGGTCACAGCATCCTCAGGAGTGGTTCTGAGGTGGTTTCTGAGTTATTTGAACCTATTTCAAAATCTATTATAAAAAGTTTTTTAAGGACCTGGTCGGTGAAACGCTGACTATGGGGCAAGCGGTGAAATAACCACAATACAAACCTTGTAAATGAATATGCGATAATGCAACTATAACAACTCAAACACTATAGTCCTCGTGCAAGTTCGGGGTTCCAATCCAGTATAGATTGTGGCAATTTGAACTTTAGTTCTCTTTGATAAGCAAGACTTTACAGGTCTACAAGTTGTATAGATAAAACTTGCTTGAATCCGTTCTAGGCGCAATCGCGATAGACAGACGAGATTTTTATGTTCAACGGTTTTGTATGATGTGGGTCTAGGTTTGGAGATGATACTCCGATGTGTAAAGCAAGTGATTCCTATGAATTCCGATTCCAAATAGTATCGACGATTGCTAATCCTTGTGAGATTACAACCAATTGTCAAGTCTGATCCGTTTCCTTATATTCCACGTGTCCGTTCCGTTAATCCAATATGTCCACGCGTCGTTTATAAAGATCCAAATCCAACACAGATAATATTCAAACAGGGAAAACAAACGAAACTTGGTATAGCTTCTGGGTGTCTCCGAATGAATGACTACTCTACCGGTTAAGTGTGAAGTCTAGTAACTTCGTGTCCAACAGGTGGGGTGAGATTCACTGGTGTTCCTCCCATAACCATCCACTTAAATATGTTACAGGATTCTAAATATAAACGAGACAGATACAAACGTGCAATAGGGTTCAGGGTATATGACTAGTGGTATAGCAGCTAGCCGATGAACTCCTGTCGGATATCAAGCGATTAGTAAAATTGAGAGGAATTTGTAAGAAACATCAACGAGCCGAGCTTAGCAATGAGTCAAGATCTACATCGCTTAGAACGATCGTGATGAGATATTGTTGATATGTCAACTTTTAGCCGACCTCCTCGTCAGCACTCCGTTACCCTCCTTGGTAACCATCCGCTCAAATGGTTCCGCCTTGAACTGCTAAGTGATTTGTCTGAAAATCGTGATAGCCGCCGCTTCCTAGTACCCGAGTACAGTTCCTTAGTCATTCGTTAGATCGACCAAGTCCAGTCCTCTCTTGGCAGTTCTAGAGACGTCAGATGATGCTCAATAATGATCCCTCTGGTTCAGAAGGATGTTCCTTTGTAATATGCCCTTAGTCAGGGATGTGCAGTAGCCCCAATCCGTTTCCAGGATGGTAAGGCACTTTCCGCGATTGCTCCATTAGCGACTTCCCACTTCAATCCTTTACCAGGATTGTTGTCCAGCGTCCTTCTAATGGTTCAAGACACATTATATCCCTCTTAGCTAACTGCTCGGGCCAGCATTAGCTCTTGTGAGATGACGTCGTAATATAGTGAAGTACATTATAGTATGTTGCAACGCGAGCAGATTTGAATAAATGCCCGGGTGCCCCAATACCAGGTCTGTCATCGGGACCCCCCCACCCCTCCTCCCCATGTCCGGAATTCGGATCCCGACTGCCCTTTGCCCGAAGGATTTCCGCGTGACAGAAACTCAAAGTTTCTGCTCAATAGGAAATCAGTCCAGATATGGTGTGTTCCCCCTTGGTCAATTTGACTAGTTTCCGGTCTGATTTCCCTCAAAAGATACCCTATGCCCACTAACCTTAGGTAGTGGGTCCTCAGGTGTGATCGCGGAACAGAGTCTCCGCCAAATTCTGTTTTAAATCTGAAATCTCCGATAATTCCGATAATTCTTCGATCCTCACAAATGGCATTCTGTTTTGCCTTTTTTGACTGCTGACTGATGTCATCACGTGTCGTTCCTTCCTGTGTGATGGATGGGAAGTAAATGGGAAGTCCGGCAGTTGAAGGCTGGTGGAAGAGCTTGGGAAGAGCGGCACTCAAAATTCAAAGGCAGCACGCACACCGGATTGGCAGCACTTCATCTAAAAGTGCCACCCATGATACAAAGAGCGGCACTTCGATATCTCGTGTAGCAGGATATGCCCACCAACTTTAGGTAGTGGGTCCTCAGCTGCCATTGTGAAACACAGCGCCCCGCCAAATTTTCTTTCTGAGGTCATCCGTTCGATTCTCGCAGTCCGCTCTTTTTATTTTATTTTTATTTTTCCTTTTTTGACTTGCTCATCCATTATGGTGTGCTTTGCTTTGTCTTGTTTTGTGGTGAAAACAAAAAGCTGAGGCTCTTCCTCCGCATCATCGGCTTCCCTACGGCTGTATTTCCTCTCTGTGCTTTCTTCACAAATGTCTATCCTTTTGAGCTCGGTTACACCTCTAGTATCGCTGTCAATGTTGATTTGCTTGAACTCCTGACTTGTCACTTTGCTTTGTTGCATTTTCCGTTGCACCCGTCCTCTCTCGATACATATACTATCAATGGAGGTCCCCATTGGTCCTCTACCGCAGTGCAGTCTGCACTGTCCCCTCCTCCCTCACTACCGATGTTTCTCTCGGTCTAGACTGGAAGCCCAGGTTCAATTGAGCCCCACAAATCCATTTGAGCTGGGCAATGTACGTGCATTTTCCCAAGCTGAGTTCAGCCACTCTTTTGTTCTGTCTTTCTCTTATCCTTTTTCAAGCCACTGCAGAGGCTGTCATGCCCAATGTCCCGTCCATGACCGAGTGAGTCATTAACACTCATCTGGCATTTTCTTTTCTATATGCAGCATCTCTGTGACCCTTTCCCCGTCTACCTCACCACAAGCAGCCTCATCAAAACACGACGCATAACTTGCATGTGATGTAATCTGATGTTTACATGTCCGCTCTTCTTTTTAACCCACTTTCCAAGCCCTTCATGCCGCCGCTGACCCTGTATGCTGCCGCCACTACCTCCATCGGAGCTGCGCCATCTGTGGACCCCCCCTCCGTGTTTCCAGGCGGGTACACATGCTCCAACTTATGTTCTGTGATGTATGCATGTCACTATCAGCATTCCTGTTAGCCTAATGTGTAGGGACATCCGCGTGTGTTACTAATCATTGTCCTTCCGGCTATCTTGATAGTCTTAAATAAACACTATGTTCAGACCCCCCATAGACAGAGGGTCTGTCTACCTGGGTAGACGCAGGGTAGACCGACCTGTCTGGCTACCTAAGTCCATGTTGAGTACACATACCCAGTTCACCTGAGTCTACCGTGTGCTGTAGCTGGGGGTACATGGACCCGAGCCGAGGTAGACCGACACGGACATAGTCTGGCTGACATCAACACCGGGTTTCGCCTCTGAACTTTCAACCCACGAATGTTGAAGAAGGGAAATCAAGTGATTGTTTGATCCGCTGGCCACCGCTGTCAATGCATGCGCATATGTTTGGCCATGCCATGATTCCAAATCCGCTGGCCAAGTTGCTGGCTCGTTCGTCTCGGGCTTTCAGAGGACTTGTCTAGGGACTTTCGGACACACAAAAGGCCGAGGTGAGCCCAAATTAGAACTGTACGTTTGGACGGGGTCAATATACCATGAGAGACCGAGGTAGACAGAGGTAGCCAAAGGCTGTCCACCTTAGGTAGCCGGAGGTAGACAGGGGTACACCAAGGTAGACCAACATGTGTCTACATGTCGTGGTACATGTACATCTACCCAGGTAGACAGAGGGTAGACCAAGGTACACCAAGGTAGCCCAAGGTCTGTCTACGGGGGGTCTGAACGCAGTGAAATTGTTACTCAGCCTTCTGCTGGTCCATCATCTATATGAACAAAGAATGGCCCCGTTACCCTCTTGTATCTTCTGTATAAATTTGCCTTTTACTCGGGAACCTTTGCAAAATGTAATCACTGGGATATGTACCGTGTATATTAGCATTTGGAGGGACATGACATTTATTTTGTATCACCGTCTCGGTTCCCTTGAACCCAGAGAAGCACTGATTTATCACCTGTTCTGGAATGTGTCATGTCGCCGGGTTTGCGAGATCAAAGCACTAATGCTATGCAGGTAATGTTTTGATGTCCTGAACAATGCCTTTGAACTTCTGGTAGCTTTAATCAGGTTACTGTATTCTATTGGATTTTCAATACCAATCCAATGCCTCCTTTGTTTCATTCCGGCCATGTTGAGTCGCAGTTTCGAACTCACAATTTTGATAGTACGGGCCGAACAAGGGTGGTTCAAAATTTGCCCTTTCAAAACCATGTCGAATAGCACGGTTATTGTTTTGGACATCCTCAATTGTTGCTAATGGTCCCTCTTGGAGTATCATGGGCTGAAAATCACTAATTCTTCACCCAATTCAGCTGTAAGTACAATTTGGATGATTAATTCTTGTAGTAAGTGTAAGTGAATGTGAAGGATTGTGCAGATAAACAGTTAGTGGGCTTTGCCGCGAAGCGTGCTACCCATGTTATCAGATACTTAAGCAGTGGGAACCCCGCCATTCCGAGGGTGATGGCAAATCGGTCGCGAGACCGATTAAAGCCGACCCGGCCGGGTGGGAAACCCTGGGCAATCTGAGGCCATTCCTGGCCAAATGAAACCCTCGGAATGACCGATTTTTCCAAACCGCGTTCGATTCTAATGTAGATAAAGATCAGGATCAGTGCAGCAGCTACGTCGGAACGGATATTGATTGTGCATCAATCCCACTATTGATGCATTCCAATGGCCCTCCGGGCACCCCTGGTACCGGGGACACAGCGCCGATTTGTGGGTCAGAGGTAGGACCCTCATAGCCACATTTGACTCAGGATCAAAGGAGTTAAGTATCTACGACAGTTTATAAGTACTAGATCGTCCTGGGCTGCTCGTACAATAACTTCTTTACAGACAAGAGGTGTTGTACTTACTCCTGTACTGACAGCGGCTTTGACGGCCTTGGTTTGCTCATACCTATCCTTTCGTGCGTGCTCGTCCACTCTTACTTTATCTACGGTGCGTATGCACGCGACACCTTCCCGGACCTTTCTGGCGACCGTAAAGAGGAAAATTGCGTTCCTTCCAAGACAATCCGTTCCAAACTGATGCTCCAACAGACGTTCCAGCAAAAAAGGTTTCGTTTTTCCCGGGTGTATCCCATGAGCAAGCAAAGTCGCTCGCAGCTCTTTATTTTGCAGATATTGATACATAGGAACGAAGCCAGATATACTGGTGGTGTGAACCGCCACGAATTTCATGCCCATGTCGGCACGGTGTAGAGATTGCAGGGTAAGTGCGGTAATTATTTCAACAAAATTGTATGAATAGTTCAACAAATATGTACTAATGAAATCCGTCCTATCTCTGGGGCCCACCTGGATGTCATTGTTCAACATTACCGGTAAAACAGTAAGGTCATCCATACTGCTTAGCGTGGGCGACAGACTATTCTCTGGCCTAAATACAATAATTTGGGGCGTAAAAGGACCCGGCCTATCATGCATCGACCGTATGAACACCAGCGGCTGCAATGCACACGAATCTGTGCACTTGTGATGATAAATAGCGTGCAAAAGACTCGATTTTTTCACACCAGAAGCAATGAAATGAGCCTGGGCGATAGTACTAGATAATTGTGCAACCGTTAAGTAAAGGGACATGGACCCAAATTTACCTATATCAGAGCATTCGCATATGGTGTGCCCATTCGATGATCCATACGCGGCTTGCATGGACACGGCGTCGCCGATAGCGCTGAATTCAAATAACTTATTGAGGGGAAAGGTGGAAATCGTCCCTGGGTCGTCCGCACGTGGTGCATTGTCAAATACCACATAATATGCTTGCCAAGTGAATTTGTTTCTCGCGTGCTGGACATCCCTCGGTCTCAATAACTTGCGGAAAATAAGGATACAGTCATGAGCGGGGCATGACATATCGCAGGAGTGGGCTGTGAAAATAGATACGAGAGTGGTCCGATGAGCAGAACTGTGTAGTCGGTGTTGGGACACCAGCTCCATGAGATGTGACACGGTCCAGTGCTTGAATTGGCGAACAAAAAGGCCAATATCCTTGCAGGACACCCCGACAGTATTCTGGGAAAGAGTTTTGGACGCAGACTGATAGCCGACACATCCGTACTGCATGTTCAACGTGTATGTTGTCAAGTAACTTGTACCGTCGCCAGGGGTGGACGAGGGACACTCCTGACACACCACAGGCATGGCATCGTACAGAGGTTATGCCGATTGATCGTTTAACCGACGAAAGATAGATGAGGATAAATGAGTGTTCAGGTAACGTCAGAAAGAAATGGACGGATAGAATTGACGGGCACAGACATGATCGTCGGGGGTGGGAAGGTCTGCACCTTCGTTATTTCTGCAGCAACAGCGAGCAGGCGAGTTCGGGAGCACAAAGCACTTTTGGCGGGGCAGGGCGGACAGATAATCAATACCCTAGAAATATTGTGTTCAACTCAACGAGTTTCGGCGTTAGGAGCTATTCGGCGAGACGGACATCGTACGAGATCGTGGAAAAGCTGGAAAGACACGGGAATCAGCCTTGACGAGAAAGGATAAGCCACCGGTTCCTTCAGCCACATTTTGCTCGCTAAGCCGTGATCGGGCAGACGATCGAGGCCCACTATTTAACGGTTTTTCAGCCACAAAGCCGAACAGAACCGAAGCCGAAACGAGCCACGAGCAACGGTTTCTTCAGCCACATCGTGCAGATTCGTGCTTGCGAAGCCGTGATTGGGCAGACGATCGAGGTCCACCATTTAACGGTTTCTTCAGCCACAGGGTAGAAAAGAAAGCCGATCGGAGCCAAAGCCGAAGTGACTACTGTAATCCATGATCTGGCAGGCGGTCGACCTTCCTGAGGGGACACTGGATTAGGCCCACCATCAACCTGTCACCGCCACCGCCACCACCTTCTTTTACACAAACTCGCTCGGTCATCTACGGCATCCCTTCCATTTAGAACTTGCCCTGCGGCCCGACCCGACCAGCTCCAACACACGTTAGTGTTGCCGCGGCTCGGCTACGGCTAGCTCGGCTCGGCTTTTGATGGCTTCGGAGCCATCACTACTTAAAGCCGAGCCGAGCCACTTATAGACGGCTGGCTTGAACAAACACCACAAGATAAGCCTTCGCTTCGCTCCGGCAGATAAGAAACAGGTTATTATTATTCATTTAAACTAAGATTTCTTGGTATGTCACATTTGTAGTCGTTCTTTCCCCTGGATGGAATATAATTCTTGCATGACAGTGCAATATGCCTTGGCAGCTGTTGAATATCGTGGAATACCCAGGTGCGAGAGGGCATTGTCGGCGCACCAATGTGTGGCCAGAGAGAAGTATGGCAGTGAAAGAGATTCGGAGGAGTCGGCGAGGGTGAGAGCGAGATTTTCTGGAAAGATCGGGGTATGAAAGCGTAGTCCATTATTTGTTCAATTTAAGAACAATTTGTGCAAGTGATCACAGAGATTCAGGTGCCAGGGAAACACGTTCGATGACAGGTGTTGTTTGATCCGCTAAACAGGAACACTAGGAGAAAGAGAAAGAGAGACTGCTATAACGCATACTTATGGGACTGGATTAGTGTGGGTTATCTTCATGCCGACGACGAAAGTTGAAGAGGAAGGTTAGAACAATAGAAGAAGATGTCTCCGAGGACACGTATCGGCGCCGGCGATCTTTGGTGACGGATCAAACACGTGTCGGGTGTACCTTTTTCAACGGCGTCAAATGCTGTAGAAATTCATCCAAATGTGGGTTAATTCACTTCGATGAGAGTGTCTTTGTATTTCGAAAGCGGCTGCGACTTAGATCCGGGCTGCAAGAGCTGTGCATAGGCGCTGCTTTCACAGCGATCAACCTGCCAATTTGAGGAACTTCCATTCCTTTCCATATTTTGCCAGTTGTTTCAGATCTGCACTGAACAATTCGAAGATACGCCATCAAGATCAGCTGTTACTCGATATCTGTCATTGCGCAGTCTGAGGGATAGCGTCAGTGTACAAAGAAGTGAGGACCATTATTGCATCGAGAAGTTGAAGTGAGAATGATGAAGCGGAAGCCTTTTCCTTGGATTGAATCGAACCAACAATGGACATTTGCGAGGCGGTGAGGGAGTCGGTAAAGATCCACCTATACTGCGACACAATGTTAATTGATGCTGTGCCGATAGAGGAAGTGGTGGGGGAGATCGGGCCTGAACTCCGATCTTTATGCGCGGTAATCTTGAATCAAAAACTTCTTCCGGTTCGCTGTCTGGCCAAACTCCCATGCCTCCAGTTCCCTGACCTGAACAATGATGGCCGTCACCGCATTTTAAGATATAAACTCAATCAAGAGTGGGGGTGCTTTAATTATTTCAGAGATATTACACTAATACAAAAGACATAAATAATTAATGAAGTTCTTACGCGGATGGAGGTTTGGGCCTTGTCCACTTGACAACACAGTCCCGGAAGTCAATGAGGTCGGAGATGCGGTGGATGTTGGAGTAGGTGTGTGTGTGCTTGACTGTGTGGTCGACGCCTGAATCGGCGGGTTCGTGGGCAGAGCAGTGCTGTTGCTGAAAATCACGGTGAGTATTGAGATTTCGGCGGGGAAGTAACACATACACTGAAGGTTGTCTTTGAGGAGGACTGACCAAAAATGGATTTGAGCGCATTGAATGAATAAATTATTTGACTTACATTTGCGTCCTGGGATAGCTGTAGGTGTTCGCAGCGGACCGATCGAACACGGAACTGTCTTGGACACGGGCCGGAGGGGCGGAGGTCAAGTTGGTGGCGGTAGTTGTGAAATTGAGTGGATCCGAAAGTTGAGTTGCTGGCACGGTTCGCGTATCGGCGGAAGTCAGACCAAACTATAGTACTATCCCTTTGACTTGTAAGGGGAGTAACCAAGGAAAGGCGACTTGTATGGAGAATAGCCCGGCGTCGGACAGAGATTGTGCTGGGAGACCAAGGGCAGGTGGGATACCAGCAAAATATTGCGGATGATAGTACATAGGGTCACCCGTTGAGATAGGATCGGGCACGGGTGCGGTCGCCATGCTCAAATACGAGTGCGAGGAAGTGAACGTGGCCATGGAAACAGATGTGGAAGGGCCCGGGGCCGAAGAAGGCGATGGATATTCGAATTTCCTCCGTTTCACAGGGGTAACTGGAGCAGACGGAGTGCTGGTTGAGCTTCAACGGTTGTCGGTAGTAGCAGACATGTTGGAACCGATATTGAGTACGGTTGACTGGACCTTGATGTGTTGAATGACGGCAGGATTCAGGTCGTGGCACGGCCCATAAAACTGAAGCACAATGTAGCGCCAGCGATCCGTCGACAGATCGAATACACATCCAATTATTAATTAGATTAAGGGGTTTATTTTCGAACGGGCGGCTGGGACGTACCGCACTGCGGAGGCCTTGGTGTCACCACGGACATAATCCGCGACACCAACCGTAACAACTCGAGAAGAATGATCGCCATCGAGAATTTGAGGGCCTCCGCTCACACGACCGACACCATATGCCATGGAAGTGAATTGATCCGGCAATTGGTCCTGCATTACATGAATTGTGAGTCGAAGAATGCGAAACTGCACACATTGTAAATGTCACTGCTTGGATCACCTGGGAGCACATAAAAAGTTAAGGCATCGAGAATGAGGGAGTTATTGGCTGAAAGATCGACCGTGGCTGGAATAGCGGTTAACTGGGCAGTACAGACAGCAAATGAGACCATCCCATCTGGGAGAAGCGGTGTGGTGCTGGTGACATAACCACGTAGATCGGTGGGGATGGTGGTATTACTGATGCACCAGAAGATGTTGAAACTGGACATGAGAGCGGGAAAAGGGAGCGGAGGTGTGGATTGCTCATGGCTGATATAAAATAGATTGCGTATTCACTGCGCCGCACACGCGGGAATTGTCGCAGTCGCTCATGGGAGGAACTAACCAAACGGGACAGCACGGTTGAAAGGGAGGTAAAGATTTCGAAAGCGTAGTCTGCAGTCGACTGCGCGAGTGAGGGCAGCTTTCCCCAAGGGTATTCAAAACGAAAAGGCTGTGGCGGACAGCACTGAAGATCAAGGACAGAAGGGGTTAAAGGAAGAGAAAGAGCAGAGGGGAAACAAAAGGAGATGAATATATGGGGGAATAGCACAGCCGAGGAGCCATTTGCTTAAAGAACGGTTAATCACGGCAATAAGTACTCCGTCGTGTACGCCCAACAGCCCACGCAAATTGCCAGCAGCACAGCGAGAATGAAAGCAACCAAAGCAATAAGAAACGGATGATGACGGTGTGCATGTGGCGGAGTTGGGCGAATGAAAGCGAAATGAAGCACGTACTAGTGCTGTCCAAAATATGATATTGATATGATTTTGGCGTATCATATTATATGGATATTATATTACACCCCAGGGCTCCGTATTGTATCCATATTATATTATCTTCATATGTATTAATACGTATCATAATATATTATTGATATATCAATTAATATTTGTGGATATTCAGCATCTCTGTCTGAGCCCTTCACCAAGCCCAGAATTGAGCTGTTCCTTGGTTACAATACACATTGACCAATTTTGGGAGGTCATTGAAGTTTGATCATCCATCAGGGTGTGTTTCATGCTGGAAAACAGTCACTCAATAGCAATGCTGACCCCCTGTTGTTCCGGAGTCACTGAAAATGTTCCTCAGATCTTAAATTCCAGCAACAGAATAAGCACTGTATAAACTAGACATTTCAGGGTTAGTTTTTAGCTCACTGAGATGATGAGTATCAAACACGGAATTTCCGTGGCTGATACTGAAGGTATCAGAGAGCGTATTGGTCAGCAGTCCGGGGCGGCCCGCACCGCCCCGGGTCATCCAGTAATGTCAACACCAGTCACTCTGCTATAGAAGGTATGAGGAGAGTGACTGATACTTTCAGTTTCAGTTGACACAAAATTGTAACCAAATAACCCAGTCCCAGTACTCACACCTGTGATAGCATCGGCTGTTCCGGAACTTGCCATGATATGAAATAATACGGATAATACAGGCCTTCCATATCATATTAATATTCATATCATATCATATTATATTACAGGGTATTATTTCCTTGAATCTACCTCCTCTCCGTATCGTATCCGTATTAATACTGATATATTAATAATATATTATTTCGTATTATATTAATGGACAGCACTAGCACGTACCACTGAGTAAATCAACCCAAGTACCGACACCCATCTTCTCGCCTGCATCCTCAGTCTGCTTCATCATCTTTAGTGTCTCGTCGAGAAGCATCTCGCCCATCTGCCGTGTTGATATGACCATGATTGGTCGGTCTGGTAGCAGCGACTGTTTCTTCAATGCCTCCTCAGTATCTGTCCATGTAGTGATGGCTGAAACGCACCCTCCCCGGATCCCTCACGACCCCAATCCGTCGTCTCAGCGCCAGCTCAATCAGAATACACCCCCGCAGCGCATAGTTGATATTGTTGTTCCAAAAACTCAGATATCCCTGCTTTTCCTTGATCCCCAGCAGCAAGACCTCCTCCATCAGCGTCAACCTGGGTAGCTTCTCCCCCACAAGCGCATCTTCACCCGCTTCAAGGAGAAGGTCGCGTGGGTCATACACACCGTGTGCACCACCTGCAAAGGCACTCCCTGTGTGCCCTGGGCCGCCGTTTTCTGAAGGTGATGGGGGCACTGGTGAGACAGGGATGGCGGGAGGCAGGACAGGACGGGTGTGGCAGCATAGATGCGGGCGGGGGCGGGCGAAGCGGGCACAGGTGCTGGGGCATAGTCAGAGAGACCAGCAGCGGAGGAGCAGTGTTGAAACTGGGAGGAGCACGGCAGCAGCGCTGTTGGGTATAGAAAACGGGACACATGATGCCCAAGCACAGCCACTTGATCCGTGCGGAGGGTTTTAGAAGTCAGTGCATGGGGGTTTTAGAAGTGGTGGTGGGGTTTTTAGAAGTGGGGCGGGGTTTCAGAACTAGGTGCGCAGGATGTTAGAAGTAGATGCAAGGAGATTTAGAAGTGGGTGCAAGGGGATTTAGAAGTGAAGACAGGCGGGACGCGGGATGACATCACACAGACAATGGCAGCGGGGTATTAGAAGTGGGGCACGGGGATTTAGAAGTCGGGGTGCGGAGTATTAGAACTGAGGGCATGAGGTTTTAGAAGTGAGGGGGCGCGAGGTTTTAGAAGTGGGTGCAGGGCTTTAGAAGTGTTCTAGAACATTACTAACACCTGGTCTCTAACGTGACTAGAAGGTTTTAGAAGTGACTACTGGGGTGTTTTAGAAGTAGAGTAGGTATTAGAAGTGGTATGAGAGAGGTTGGCCAGTGTGGACTTCGAGAATGACAGATCAAAAACATATGATATAGTGTGTCTTGTGAAAATGCTGGGACAGACAACCAACCTCCAGCGTCCCAAATGGGAAGGAGGGCGATATTTTGGACTGTAGGGTGTCAAATTGAGACATATAAACACCGGAGATCCTTCGGTGAAGTATCTATTGGGCATACAAATCGTTCTGCGAGTTTTTTGGGTGACAAAAAGACCGAATTTGGATGAAATTGTGGGAAATGGGGAAAGAAGGCATGGAAATGGGCAAAAATGCAGGTTTTGAGAAAAAGGGGTATAACTCGTGAACCGCTGGTGATATTGTAATGATTTATTCTACAAAATGAAGCAGGGGACACATGAAATCACCTCATAAGATCAATTTTCTAGTTCAAACAATTTTGAGGTATTTCTGATGTTCTAGAACGGGCGGGTTGGGGATTTAGAAGTCAAAGTAGGTGCATTTTGAATAATTTGTAGGGTGAGTTAGAAGTAGTATTAGAAGTTGATATATCCACCAGAAAATCCGAAATCACCTACTCTCTTACACCGGGGGCAACGACTGATGCATATGAAAACCATATGCATTAAACGCATATGGTTCACATATGCACAGATTGTAGAACAAAGGTGTCAATGACCTTTGTTGCACCTCTGTTTTCACCTTTGTGTCACCCCTGAAAACAAAGGTGCAACAAACATGATTGACACATTTCTTCCACGATTCGCGCATATGCGAACCATATGTGTCGATCTTTGCCCCCGGTGTTATGGTGGGAGGTTGCTGGAGAACGAAAAAGATTTTTTGAGGTACTTCTAGCAGTTAATAAACGAGAACTGTTTTATTTGCAGGAATACCCTAGTGATCCATTTCGAAAATATCCAATGCATACACGAAAAAAAAAATCACCTTCATTGGACCATGCATCCATTTCAGTTTGTGAAAGCTTTCCCATCTTTCCCAGTTGCCACAACCAGCCTTCAGGTCTATCCTCCCGGTCATCATCATGTTGTGATGTTGTTCTTGCCCTGGAGGTGTCAGCACGTGGAGCTGAATATTAATTAGAGCTTGTAAGGATAGCAAGTCAACAATGGACAAGACCTGATTTCCGGTTTTGCATTTGAATGCCACTGACAGCTAACAGCAAGAGAACATAAACATCAATTTTGGAATATTGAAAGCTACCCACCAGCTGTGGTTGTATCCCTTCCAGTTGAAATCGGCGGTGTGATATTTGAAAGACTTGCACTTATTCCTCCGGACACCCGCCACAGGAGGCCATCTGTGAATCTGGAGTCTCCAACTTGGCGTGTTTGCCGGACTGATTTCATGAATGTATCTGCCTCAGTCAAGCGTGGATAATGAGCGTTCGGGCCATCTGTCAGAGCCCCAAGACGAATCATTGCTTGTCGTGCAGCCTCATATGTCTGCATGTGGCGGTCCCGTCGCTTTGTGGTGTCGGCTATCTGGGCACCTGCTCTAGTATTGTCCTTCTGCTGCCTGTCATTTTTGCCCTTGCGATCTCGCAATGCTCTAAGCGCCTTCACTACATTCTGAACAGCATGGAGAGCATCAAAAGCTTGACCCTCTCTCCATTGCACCTCCTCAGCCCCCAGTGCTGCAACATCCAGCTCCAGGCGTTCCATAGAGGTGAGATCAGAAGGAAGAAAAAGTACTTCAAACTCTACTGGCACAACAGGTGATGCAGTTGCCTGACCAGAAACCTTGTCTCCCAATTTTGGAGTTATGGACTTTTGCTGTTTGCGCCATGCAGCAATCATGTTACCGAGCTTTGTACGCCGAGAGGAAATCTCTCTCCGGGTTGAGTCGAGACTATGCTCCGTGTGGGCCGCATTTGCAGCGCAAAGTTGCCTCCTGCATCCAATGAGTCCCTGGTGGTAAGTGAAGGAGGAAAGCCATACTGTTCATCTTGAATTTTGAGTGCATCATTTAGGAATCACGCAACTTTGCTCCTCGGTGTGAGACTTGATTGGAAGTTATCGTCTTGTTCCAACATGGCCTCATAAATTGCACGTTGAGAGGGCACTATTACCGTTAAGGCCACTTTTCCTCTGGGAACTATAATCATACCTTTGGTCGTGCGATGTCTGTATACACTGTCTGCCTCCCTTTCATTTTTGGATGATGTTCGGTCCAGTGCATTCCAGTCATCCAAACGATCGCGGAATGACACACTGAGGCCAATAAAATGATCACGCTTTTCGATATACCTGGCTTTGGCAAGTGCAAGATCCTTTGCCAAATTTGCAGCTTTGGGCTATTTAACTTGCCGTGTTTCAGCTTCAGGTAATCCACACACCTAGACTCATGGTTTTCTTGTGGTTCCAGTCCCCGTGGTGCATTATAAGGGTGTCTTGTCGATGTCCATTGTTCATTTGACGCACGTGTGGACCAAGTTGGTTGGCCTCTGGCCAGTAGTGTTCCACTGTTTCGCCATGGAAGTGGCCAACACACTCCATGTAAGCAGTCCCGAAGAGATAGTTGCACGAGTCTTGATGGCCCTGGACATGAAGAGAAGGAACTCCCCATCGCATTGATCTGATATCGTCCACAAGATCGGGGAAATGCTCTTGAAATCTAGCTTCCAAATATATAAAGTATTCACATGCAATGTCGTAGGTTGTGACTTTGTCGATGTCGTCGATTTCAAATCTAAGCGTAACTTCATAGTCCTTGCGTGGTTTGTGCTGACGAACGTCATGTGCAAGAGCAGCATCGGTATTTGCAAACCTTGAATGATATCAGCAATCATCAACCAAAAGGCCTGGTTTCAAAGTTATTACCGTTCGCCGTGGTGGAGGTCAACACTGGATAATATGAACACATGGCGGCACTGACAATTGACCGTCCCAGTGATTGCCATATTTTTGAATTTCTTCTTGTCCTGCTTGTTAACAACCTTGAGATAGTTACATGTAGATTTCTGTGACAGTTTGAAAACGCGAATCGAAACTTGCCAAATAACATCGCTTACCTCGCGAGAAACAGGGATTTTGGCTAAATAGGCTTTGTATTCGTCATCCGGGGGGAAGTAACCTTTACCAGCGCAAAGGGAAATATCATCTGGGTCTGTATTTTTGTTGTATTGATTACACTGGAAGTTTCCATCTAATGTCCGCTGGCTTTGGTTGCAGTGACTTGACATATCATGAGCCATTTATACCAGGATGCAGTAAAGGTATACCGACCGTAGGTGGTGGGGGGTCTTCGGGCAATTCATGTCACTGTTGAATCCAGGCTCCGGACATGCTGGGCACCATACCAAGAGATTTCCCACTGGACGATACAGAAGGATTTGATCGATCCCATGCAGCTGACCTGCTCGTTTTAGCAATGTCAGATAGTTTCAGACCCGCACGACGCGAAGGAAATTTGCATATGGATTCTGCAAATGGTTATCCATGTGAAAAAGAAAAAAACCCACAACATAATCTTACCGGCACATCCGCAGTGAAAGCATTGTCTGTTAAACGTGAAAGGGCACCCAAGTAGTCATAGGCAGCTTTCTTGGACTCCAGATTATGGAGCGAAAACTCCTTGAGTACACTGAATGTGAAAGCTGTTCCGGGATCCTTGGCTGTTGCTGGAAAGAGACGGGAGCGCATGAGCTGTTTGGGTTTATTAATTGGGTAGTTTTCTGTCCCGCCATAGGGGGTTGATTAATGCGGGGTGCCACATTTTCAGGCTGCAGTTACAACAGGTATTCTGAGCTGTGGAAATATCCAGAGATACTGATACTTACCGCCACAAGGGCCCCACGTCTCGGCACACAACATATGAAGCAGCTATGATTAACCGTGGCCCCAATTTTTCGTGAGGGCCTGATTAAATCTGAGCCCCAATTCTTGGGGCCGCTATTTTCTCGATCAATCCTACTTTAATCCTGTCACATATGCGCAATACAATGTATTTTCCCCACATGGTAGATTAATCCTAGATGCGATTAATCACAGGCATGTCCGATTATCTGGCTGCCAATTATCAGTGTGTTTGCGATTAATCTTGAGATAACCCAAATCTCGAGTCCCACTGCGATTAATCTCGTCACAGAATATTAACATACTGCATGGTACATATACATAGCCTACATAGCCTACATTGGTGATTAAACCTACATTGCCAATGTTTTAAGGCCAAGATTAATCCGACGATTCAACCTCAATTAATCCCAGATCTACGGGCGGGGATGTGGTAAAAGATACGCTGCCTCCTGGTGCTGCCGCATCAAGCCCGCTTCGCTGCCCGAGCCCAATCCCATAGATTACGGGAAATTGCTCGGGCCCACACTCGGCGGCGCTGCTCAGTATGACTCCTGCTCGTAGTCGTAGTTGCACTGATCACTGTTTATGGAGGACCAGTATCGAGGCGGACCCGGAGCGGAGTGAGTTTGAAGGGAGTGTATTCCTGCCGGTGCCAGGGGCGGGAAGGCCGTGGCAAGAAGACCGCTGAGAGTAGTGCAAGATTCGCATGAAATGTGTGCTGGATGTGAATGCCGGACAAGTTGGGGTCTGGAACAAAAGTGGTATCAGTATCGGAATAACGTGATGGCGAAACGATGCGAGAATGAGATGTACATAATAAGGAGAAAATGGGGAGGAAAAATAACGGTCCATTATTCACCCCCGCATGCGAGTAATCCAACGACCCGTAAAAAACAAAAGATATCTGCGCCTGGTGCAGATAGACGTAAACGAGCAACAGCAAGACCGAAATAGTGTAAGACAACGACGGAGGTAGCAGAGCTATGTATAAGAATGCACACCTCGCAAAAATCCACGGAGACGAGGCGGGTGCAATGCCAGGAGGTACAGGGACACGCACCGCCTGCAGGAAGAACAGGACAGTGCATACATCACCCCGTCGCTCATCCCCTGCCCCGCACTTCTGTGCCACACAGGAAAGCAACGTGTAGAGATGGCGGATACATCCACCCGTGCTTCGCGTATCTCCTGCACCTGTGGCACTCCCCGCTCAGCAGACGAAACACAGGTGGCGCGGGGACAGCATGGATCCATTCAGCCTCCGCACGTCTGCTCCCACATCTCTCGTGCTTCTCAGTCAGCACTGGAGAAAAGGTGAGGTGGGGACAGCGTATACACCCGCGTCCCCGTCTCGCACTCCATGCTCCAGGGGAAAGTAATAACACCCAGTTCGTGCCCCCAACAACGACCGCCACCATGCAGGGATGGCACGATGCGAGAGACGACGATCCACATGGCACACACGCGGCGACACATACACGCATGTCGTCGCGAGCCCCACGCTCCTGCGCCACGTCGAGACAAGGCAGAACAGACAGGAGATCCACCAAAAAAAAAGACGAAAGAAAACAAAATGATGCCACCCTGGAAGGACTCCTGCCTGAGACCGTTGTGTATTTCTCGTGTCTGTGTTGGCGATGCCGGCAGTCGCAGTGCATGGGGCTGAAACAGGGGTCAGCATCGTTGACGAGAAAAGAAAGGAGGATAAAAGGAAATGGAAAAATGAGGCAAGGCGACTGCCTGAGGGGAGTTGAGTTGAGAGGTGAGACGAGAGGCATGTATGTAGATTGAGTCGAGGCAGATACACAAACGACGAGCAGAGTGCTACAAAAGCAACTCCACGAGTGCTACACAAGCAACTCGCATTGAGAAGAGGGGAAGTCCAACGGTGCCACCGGAGAGGTCTAAGAGGAAGAAGAGTGATGTCACGCGTGACCGGCTCTTCGGACCTGCCTCTAAAATCTCTCTTCTGCTCTGCCACCTTGTCCCCTGTGTCGGTTGCCTTCGTGGCACTCACATATGACAACCCCTCTGCATCCTATTGAACACCTTGCCCCGGTGCCTGCCACAAGAACTCCACTCATTTTTATTAACAACACATGCCATCTCAGTTCCCTGGGTGGCACTGAACCGATTTCCCGTGTTTTTCAGGTGGAGATGAGATCACCGATGCAAAGAAAGCCAAGAAAGACGAGGAGGAACAGGCCAGACTATGAGGTAAGTGTCTGCCTCAACTAACCGGAGACGTGCGGCTGAATGGACTTTGGGCAGGAGGATTATCTTGAGGTGGTATGAAAAGGTGCGCGGTAAGATCTGATGAGATAACGAGTCGATAAGATAACCGTTGCAGATTAATCGAGGTCCAGATTAATCGACGATGAAATCAAAACCAAGATTATTTACCGGTAGGCCATTTAATGTCGGGGAGGTCAAACCTGATTAATGCTGCCAGATTAATCGGAAGAATCGCCTCGCAGGATTAAATGCAGATCGCGGCCTTGGAGACTTAATCGGGGCCTTGGGGGGATTTAATCGGGCCATTTGATGATACAAATTTTATCGTTTGCTTCGAGATTTAATCGCGGGGCTGGTTGGGTCATTTAGGATTAATTGTATGTACTACTCCCAGATCAATCTATGTCGCGACACGGGATTAATCGGTGTCGAACTTAATCGCGGTGCTTAATCGGGGCGTTCGAGGTTTAATCACGGGGCCGTTTGGGGTGTCTAGATTAATCCTATATACATACGGCTTCTAATACTACAAGAATAATCACAAGATTAATCGAGAAAACAGTGGCCCCAAAAATTGGGGCCAGGATTTAATCAGGCCTCACGAAGATTTGGGGCCAAGATTAATCTGCCGAGCTGATATCACTGCGGCACAGGCTTCAATTCGTCCCGTATGGCTAGAAGTCGGAGCAAATATTCATTAGCCATCATGGCATGCCGCGGTATACAGGGTTGAAGTTGCACAAACTCGCCAGTACAGTCATTGTGACCGCCCCGACACTAAACGGAGAAATATAGCGTTATATTGCACGACCAGTCCACTACAAGGGACTTACAATTTGGCTCCAAACTCTCATCTCAGATGGACGGCGCTTGCCGGTGTTAACAAGGGGCCGTCCGAATTGATGTCCACCATAGTTCCGCGGAAGAGGGGCCACAGTTAGAGGAGCCATCTTTATGATTTCGTCCGTCACTTCGTGTTGTGCTAGCGCATACATGACCTTCTTGTTGCCAGTGAGACCGTGGTCAGTAGCGCGTGGATAGCGTGGCTCGACGTGGATGGGAAGAGAGGTGGCTCGGCGGCGATTTTTGCGACGATTCATTGAAGTCAGAAGTGGCCGCGCGTAGGGAGGATACTGGGGATGTGGTGACCACCATTTGTGTTCGTTATAAACAGACTCGAACAGCGGAACTTGCCAGTTTGCTTGCCCAAGGCAATCACGGATCAAATGCGCCTGAGCCACTTGCTTTCGTTCACCATCTACCCCGACTGCAATTGAGGTTGCTCGGATAACAAAGAGAGAAAACTTGTGTCAACATCACAGTGCTACTGTAACTGAAGAATCTAGACCCACACCCCAAGCACTCTTGCACCGGGCTTGGCATACACGACAGCACTTAAAATATTGTACAAGAAATCATGTCATATTAGGATTTTCGGAAGGATTCCCCGATTCCCCGACGGTTCAAGTGAATTGGAAGCTTTACTATACTCGGTTGCACTCACTCAACATCGGTTTCACCACGTAAAGAGAGGAGAAGAAAACGAACTGTTGGCACACTGAACGTTACGGCCCACTGTCAGGCTCGTCTCGGAGATGTATACATGTTCATTTCATGACCCAAGAACGGTCGGATCAAGAATTATAGGCTGTTTTACTGTCAGGCTCGTCTCGGAGATGTATACATGTTTATTTCATGACCCGAGAAGGGTCGGATCAGGAATTATGGACTGTTTTATTGTCGGCAAGCCTATTACGAACACCGGAAGAAATTACCGGTCCTTTACAATCGGTGTTCCACCTGTCGGGCCCACAAATCAAAACTGAAACCGGTGCTGGTGCGAGAAAGATCAACTTGTCCCACACGAATTCAATGGAACTCTTGGCAGTTTCATTTTGTTGGCGCTCAAGCTTGGAAGCTCAACTTGTTAGCATTCATCATGTTTGAAAGCCAAACATGGTTCAACCTGCGGGCGCGCTCATTTATCTCTCGCTTCTTCTCGCTTTCACCTCAGGAATGATCCACAAAACGGCGTACTCGGCGGGTTGATTTCCGTCGGACTCAATCCGAAAAGGACTCAAACTCCTGGCGCAATCAATCTCGAGGTCACTTGAGAAAAAAACCCGACAAATGTTACTGGTCCAGCTCAACGAATCATGGGGTAGAACAGATTGAGATCGCCGAGTATGTGACGAGCGTGTCTCACGGTTGAGCCTCGTCGATTACACCACTTACTTGGGGCTCACTCACTGTATGGATACACAAATTCTAACCCCAAACACGAGATCGGGAACAGAACTCTCACGTTTACCATTTCAGCGCCCCAAAACCTGGCTCCTCGAGGTTTCGTGGCCCCTTCACGCCTCTTAGACTCTTCGCTCTGCTAACGCCTCCTACCCCTTGGACTCCTACCCCCTACCATGCGTCAGGGCCAATTCACAACGCCTCAACGACTCCACATTGAGTCCTATCTCGAGGCATTCACCACTTTTCTTGACGACGGCTTGGAGGGCAAAAAGCTGACAGATTGGAAACAGAACACCGCCTCGGATATCCTGGGCTCTGTACAGTTTTCAGATCTCGATACGACGGTGTTCAGTCGCAAGCAGTGGTTTGATGTGGGTTTATTCCGGTCTCGTTGCTTTCCTTTCTCTAATCCCTTTGCCAAAGATGATTGTTCGCAAATTCACCAACTATCGAACACAAGTCTATCTCAAGAATTCCGAGACACTCACCCCGCCTCAGCCCCCATCCCCTACCGGGCCATTATTCAAGTTTTCCTCTGTCCTTACCGGTCGCCAACTCTTCGCAAAGGACAACAGTGCCAGCATCAACTCCGCGGCTGCACAACTTCTCACTGCAAAAGGCCATGGCACCCTGGTGTCTGCTTATCAAAGCGTTTTGAAGAAGACGTGGGATGATCTTGCCAGCAACGAAAAGACTCGCTGGGAAGAAAGGGCTGCTGCAGGGACAGGAGACATTGAGAAGTTCACGCTGTTTCTTCTCACATGAACTTCGCTGACTATTCCGTCGATCACAGGAATCAAGCGGAGTTCTGCCCCAAGATGCGTTATGCACTGTCTGAGTTAGCCAAAGGTGGCTTGCTGGGCGATGCTGAATTGCTGTTGTTCTATGGGTTCCGTAAGCCGGGATCGGGCGACTTGGACATCGGAATGTGAGACTCTGATCCCGTTCGCTCCCACCGTTCACATTTCACACGTCTCATAGCATTCATGGACATTCAGCTCTCAACCGGACCAATTTTGGAGGAACGACGACAGAATTACAGGCTAATTACGGTGATCCATGGGCAATGTTTGCAGATGCAGTGATCCCTCGTGCGTGACTCGCAGAACCTTTGACTTTGACGTTTGACAAAGTGACAGGTGCTATCGTTGCCGAAAACTCTGTTATCCCTCGGAATCCCTTCGGAGTGCCTGTCTTCCCTAGCATTGACCTGAACACTGTTACTCCTGCCGACACCCGTCTGTTACTCACCGAATACTGGGTGCACATCTGGGGTACCTTTCTCTCTTTTTATTCTGATCACATTCTGATACTACCAATCAGCATACGCGTGGAGCCCGGACACCGATTATCCATCTGTTCCTTGGGAAGACATTGCCCGTAATCCATCCGCGTACTACGACACGGTTAAGTTTCCTCTACCACTTGAACTTGCGCTTCCACAAACCCTCAACACTCTTCACACCACAATTTGGGCAGAGCACCTCGTCCGTACCTCATCCTCATTCGTAGATAGTCCTTTTGTGTTTTATCCGAAGCACCTTCTCCTTGGGGTTGGTGGTACTCTTGCGCCACCGTCATCGACGCGGAGTGGACCTACATCCGGCTCTACAGGTTTCATTGTTGACTTCTTTTTGTTGGCAGCTCTGATCCAGGCTTTTATTTCCAGCGTCGGAGAAGGATGACGGCAAAGGTATGACCAGTTTGGACGCCATCAAAGAATGAAAATGATTAGGAACGACAGAAACTGTCATCCATCAAGGCATAACCCCACATCCGGCAACGTCTCTCACAAATCCAGAGAAGACCAGTGAAGGTGAGTGACTCGCGCATTTATTCTATATGTCTGTCATAGCTTGTTTAGATTCGGCTGAAACTATCCCCGGTTCTGTGCTGTTGACAACGGCCTTTGAAATGGATCAGGATCGCGGAAACGAAGGCATGTATAAAGTATATATAACTGTACCCAGGCCTGACTGTACAGGCAGATGCTGAGAACCTCGCACAGGGGAATGATGGGTATAATTATTCAGCACAGATTCATTCTCGTGGTTGACTATCAACAGTTCTTCTTCACCCCTTCAGGACCTTGCAAACTTCGATGAGGCCAGTTTCAGGCAGGACCATTGTACCTCTTTCCCATCTTCTCGGCTCTGACAAGATTGATTTTCAGGCCCGCAGAGAATGTTACAAAGTGTGTGACCCAGAAACGGAAACGAGGGCGGTGGGCCAATGATTTCATTCGCTTCTATCCGGACTGATGTTCTCCGAGAAGCGACGTTGACAGGGCCGAGAATGGCCCAGACTCGTCACAAACGGCTAAGCGGGCCAAGTGAGTGCTTTCAATGTGTCCTCTTGCTGCAGGCTGCAATCTGACGAGAAACAATGGAAATAGATCCAAGGGTGGTGTTAAGACACCTGTGAATCCCGGCGCCGGAACGGGGTGAGTCCACATCGGTCCGTTTGTCCCTGAATTGTCTGACGCACTACATTGTGCAGGTCTGATCCTCGGAGATCGTCGCGTAAGGTGCCAGCGAAGGTTTCTGTGACAGCAACTCGTAAGGAACGGCCGGTTAAACGCCGCCAATCGTGCGTGGAATGTACCTTCACCGTTCGTTGCTGATCCGTGTGAAAGGGGATACGTGTACAGCGATGAAGAAGAGGATGCATTCCTCGATGAAGACTGACCAATTGTGAGTCATCTTTCAGTGTACCCTGATTCACTGGACTGACATGGGCCATCTCCTCTCCGCATGATTTGTAGAGCTCAACCGGTGCCACCATTCACCCAAAATTGATACCCTTTGTCGACCTCCGTCGCTCGATAGATTTCATCATCTTCTTATAATCGTATTTAGATCTGTTCAAATGGTTTCTTAATAAACAAACACAATCAATGTTTTGACAAAAAATTGTGCTGCCGAAGCCGCATCAGTGCTCGCTTATTCTGCCGAGACTGGATCCTGTTCACCTTAAAAGCCGGATCAATCGCCGCTCAACCCGGTTTGAACCATGGCCCAAACACGATTAATCACTAGTTCAATCCTGATTAATGTCTTGCCTGTCCTGTGCCACAGATTAATTAGCCCGCAAAAATTAGGTTTAATCCGGTTTAGTCCCTGCTCATACCCTACTCTGAGTATCCCCACTGACACCTCGGATGGATTGATTAATCTGGGATTAATCCTGGATTGCCATCTCAACGGCTCACCGTATGGCCCTATCATTCTGATAGCTCACATATAGTGTAGAAGAACCCATCCCACATCTGTGGTTTAGTGTAGTGGTTGTGAACTCTGGTTTCGTATATGAGTAATATTGCAAAGGTTCCACGTTCGAGCCCCGCTTGGTGTCCTTTTTGTAGCGCGCCAAAATCAGGTTTAATCCGGTTTAATCCCTATTTAAACCCTACTCTCAGCATCCCCACTGACACCTTTAGATGGATTAATTAATCCGGGATTAATCCTGGATTCCTGTCTCAACAGAAAATGATTAAGCAAAACTCCTAGGGTTGCTGGTCCCATCGTGGTTTTGATTCCACAGCTATGAGAATTTTAAATCACGGTCTCAGTGGGAACAATTATACGAATGCACTTAGTTGAACCGATGCAAGAACTGCCTGCACTTCGCTCCGGCGTCAAATTCACACAATCTTTGGCAGTTGACAAACAATTCTTTGCAAAGCAATGAACAATGATCTGGATCTAAGTCTCCCAGGATTGCGACCAGTATAACCAGATAGAAAGCCGAGGGAACGCACATCGGAATACACAAATATATTCTCGGCTTTGAAGAGAGATGCGAGTCAGTTCAACGGCTAGAATCCACATTGAATCAACTCACTCAATGGAGACATACTCCCGGTACCGAGCAACGTGATGCCCTGTAATTTGATAGTGAGGAAAGGTACTCGCACGGCGTTGAACGTGTTTGACAAGCGGATGGCGAGCCTTTGGGTTTTCATGTGTCGAGACCCCTAGCGATCGGCCGGGAGAAGCAGCGGGCTAGCAAATATTCAACGGTCAGGCTCGCCACCGGAGATAGCAAGTTTGGAAATCCTGGGCTGCTTTGTGGTAGAATACACCAACAGAATGTACGTTGGGGAGGGCGGCACGATAGAGCTTGAATGTTCAAAATTAGCAGCATCAGAACGAGTGAAACCGGAGATCCCAGGCAATCATGATGAGCAGGACAATCTTTTGTGCATTCTCTTGAAGATTTCGAGGGATACAGGTCAGTCAGTCCAGCATGTGCACATAACACCCTTAGACGTAAATGTTGCGTTGGAAAGGAACTTGTATGCGGAGTGGGGTGAAGGGGAGAGGCAAAAAGCAATTGAGGGGCCGGCCTTTTATCATACCTACGTGACCGCAGCGTTAAGCTCCGAGTGCATGCGATGCGCTTCCACTGCTCAGAGTTCTAATTTGGGTTTAGCTCCGCAGTCGAGAGTCTCAGATTCCGGCCTTCAGCGGGATCGATTGTACATATCGGGCTATCCAGAGTCTGTGACGGCAGACATTCCGTATCGGGTTTGATTTTACAGCTCTTGAGATCTCGAATCTGGACTGTGTGGGAAACATCATGCGAATCCAGCTTGATTCATATCATTTGCCGCGCAAGTGCTAGGCTATCTCATCCTGAAAGTGAGCGGATTGCGAGAGAAGGAAGAAAGGAGATATCCTTAATGGGGGTGAGCCAAAGGGATACAAATGAAAACCGTCGATTTGCTCAAAGAAACGGTAGATCCGACGTTGAGAGATTGAAGCTACAGAGCGAAGTCCACTACTCCGAGCAGGGGATTGGAAAATAGCCGAGTAGATTGAAGGCATGAGCCACAGGTTAAGGTCGATGGAAAGGGAACAGAATCAGAAGGACAAAGGAGGATGCTGGCTGTTTAGATGATTCTTACGTGGCAGCAGTGCGACAAACGCGCTATGCTGCCCCGCGGTGTGAATTGTGCCCGAATCGAGTATTCTCTGGCGGGGTGATAATCCACGGGACTCGTCTGTACTGCTCCATAGCCCCGATTTAGATTGTCCATAACAGTTCGCAGTCGGCGCGCAGTTTGGAAGGAAGAGAAATCTTAAAGAAATCTAACACATGGTTTGATCATGCGTTCAATTGGTCTGAGGCAGCGTGGAAAAGAAGAAAAAACCAAAGGAATTAACGCTGAATGAAAGGCAGAGAAAGCGAGGAAAAGCATGAATATAAGGGGAAAGAGCACAGCTTTTCTACCATCTCATTAAAGAACGAACAAGATATGCCTTCGCTACGCTCCGGCGTAAGGGCTGCGCATTGAAAGGACTCTCTAAGTTTCAAGAATCAAATTTCAAACCACTGTATTCAAGCTCGCTAGATATTCGAGATCGAGATTACTTTGTTGAGATATAACTAAATAAACACTAGTTTAAAGGTTTGGAAAGTTGAACAGAATGTCAGCCTTGGAATTGAACATAGATGTGGCTAAAGTGCCGGGAAAAAGGATTTGAACTCATTGAGAACTGTATATAACAGGAGATGATCGGATGGAAGCTAGCGGCGGTGCACGCAGGCGCGGAAGCCCAAAGCTTATCAGTAACGAACCGAATGGCAACAGGAGAAAGCATACTAGAGTGTGTCCCCGAGGTGTCTGTTGGCTGACACGGACACGCCAGACTCAGTGAAAAATAAATTGTCTTTAGTAGACGCGTCGTGCTCATTTTTAGCCGTAGTGGCAGCGCTGTCTGGAGTCCCAGCGGCGATGCACACCTAATACGGCCGCAGGCAAGAAAGTACTTTGACACGAAACTGACCAGCGCATTGCCAGAAGCAGGAAGTAGGAACCCAAGTCAAAGCCACAGTGGTGGCGCAGTGCGATGGTAACTCTTGGGGCAGGGCAAGCAGGTGGAAGAAAACATCGCGCTGGATCAAGGACAACATTAGTGTTTATTCAGAGCTGGGAAACCGGATGGGGAGACGGTAATGCACACTTTCTCACTCCCCGTCCTGTACAGTCCGGAAGAATTGAGGAGTGGGGACTGTTAGAATGGCAAAAGCGACTCACCCGGATGCAAAGCTCGAAGCCTTGAGGAACTCCAACTATTCAATGATGGCGACGAGTTTAAGTCGAACAATTGGTTGAACCTGTCTGAAAGATTACGGCCAAGTCTTCCGGACAAAAAAAAAAAGGGTCCAGAAGGACGTGCAGATAGTACATGTTTAAGCCAGGGATCTAGAGGTGAGGTTGAGCTTCTAGCACGGCTTGAGGGCTCCGTTTAAATGGCAGTGTTGCGTTGGTTCTTGTGGAGGAATCCCGGCTTGGGTCTTGAATACTTGAACGTCAAAGCGAAGTGTTGAACGTTGAAGTGGACTCGCGAGCGTAGCTGAACACGGCAGTCCGTAAAGTATGTTGATGCAGAAATTGACGGGTCTTGCTGGATTTGATGCGTGCCAAGACTGCGCAAGACGAGGTGGAGAGTCGCGAGGTTTTGTAGGGTTTGGTCGATGATTCGTGCTTGAGCTAGAGATGTTTTCGAAGATGTTTGCTGTTTTATTTCTTGCCGCATTGTCCGTGGTAGCAGACAGAGAGAAGAAAGGACCGGGCAGCGAGGGGGGGGGGGGGGGGGGGGCACAGAGCGATGCGATTGGGAAGAAGATGATGGGGGTGTGAAAAAGGGAGGGCATAAAGGGAGCCTTCCTTTTGAACGGAAATTCATCGGCTGATCAGCGAGGTCAAAAATAACGCAGGAACCGTCCAGTTCGCTGGACAGAAGCCAATCTCCGATGCAGGGTTCTCACCCGCAACCCCGAAAATAAAACGGGAAATGAGACGCACATACGGCAACACCCGCAGAGCGGAGTGGGAAACGTAGAAGGATACAAGCAGACATAATCTGATTCGAGGCATCTGCTTGATGCACGAGGTATCTTGAGCGGTTGGGTGATCGATCGGCATTCGGCGAAGTCAAACATAGTGGGGGCGTCTATTCGCTGGTGAAGCTGAGGAGACCCAAAATGGTTAGTTCTGGAAGCACAGCGGCATCCAGTCGTTTGGTCGTTTGGTGGCATCCAGTCGTTTGGGTGAAGTAACGTCAACGGCGGGCACAGAGAGGATTTGGGGAGGAGTTAGTGAGCGGAAGCACCCGAATTGATGGCACAAACATGTACATTCTGATTCGAGAGATCTCGTTAATATACGAGTAATAATAATTATCTTTCTGCTCCCGCTCACTCCGCCATTTTTATCCCTGAGCCGGAGCGGAGTGCAGGCATATCTTGTATCAAGTCAAGCATTCAATTCATATTCCTTCTGTTGGAAACGGACGAATAACCACCAGAAACATGCAAAATCGGTTCTGGTCTTGTCATACAGGTCGTATAGTCTCGGTGCACACCCTCTCATGACATCCCGTTCCAGGAACCCTGTCATGAGTCTGGATCAATCATCCGTCGGCTAAGGGGGGTGCGTGCTACCAAACCATCAGCTGTTATTCCCACGATATGTAGTAGTTTGTAATTTGCTATCTACATGACCATTGGGCCGATTGGCTTGAGATTTTATGAGTGCCCTCACTCTGCATACGCAAACTGATCCCGCAAAAAAACGGAGTGATCCCGATTTTTTTACCACCTTAAATCGATAAGACAGGGTTCCCGGAACAGGATGTCATGAGAGGCTGTGCACCGAAACTGCACAAGCCACGCCGCCCGCGTCGTCCTCTCTCTTCCTTCCTACGCTCATCTCGCGTACTCATTTATGACCACCCCGACCCTCTCGACGGCTTTGACCCGCACCGCGGGGGCCCCAGCCTCGAGCTCGGCCCTCCTCGTTTCATCTGCACATTCGGGCACTTTATCCGTGGTCGCGACCGCCGGTTACATCGGCCCCGGCAAAACACTGAACGAACTCTACAACAAGTTGGGTGCGAAAGCGGAGCGCCAGGCCAATCGCTTGGCGCACACTCTCGGGCTTGGACCGACAGCCGTAGCTGAGCGTATCGAGAAACACTTCGGCGACGGGGATGCGCGAGAGGATGCGATTTCTGCGCTGCGAGACGAGACTCCGCCGAGGCTCAAGGAGGCATGCACGAGGATGATGGGATATGCGTCCCCGTGAGTCCCCTTAACTGATTTCAACCCATTCCAACCAGTAATTGCGAACCGCAGAGTTGAAGCAGCTGCTACACAACTCGTCGCCTTCAGGAGTATTACTTCCCTCTCCACACGATATCCTGGCCTGCGACGTGTATTTGCAAGATGTGATGCGTTCCTGTCTACACCGCGGTCCGCGGATGAGATTGATAGCTTGTGGGATCGGCCGGACGACTCGTGCACAGACGACTGGCATTTTCATCGGCGGATTGCCGCGACATGTCTCAACGACCGGGAAATTTCCGCATTGCTAGAACACCTTCCCCTCAAATCGATCGTGTCATCACCGGAAGACCCTCCGGCCAATTCGGTGGTGTCGGTGTCCAACACCACGGGATTGAGTGTGGCGGAGCAGTTGCTAGTCGCGTCAGAGTCCAGGTGCGAGCTATCCGCCAAAGTTCCAGCGTACACTAATCCAGCCGAGCACAGTAGTGACTCATCTTTCATCTCACCCCTTGTCATCCGATACGTCGGCGCCATCCTCCAGCTCCCATCGTTCTGGGTGCAAACTGGGGTCCTCTTCGACTATGTCCTTCAAAAACTTCTCACGCGGGCGACGACGCTGCTGAAAGATCTCGGTGTTGACTGTGTTGAGCTCGACGAGTCTGTCCCGAACGTCGTCCGCGATGCCGAAGGCGTCGACATTCTTTGCGAAGCCTTTCTTGTGCATATTCGGTGCCTCCTCTCGGATAAACCAACACATGAACGAGCAGAGCTCATTTGGTACCGGAGTCTGTTCGACGCGGTGCAGCTTTTACGGCAGTGCGCCATTCTCCTTTCTTTCACTCACTTTCGGTCGCTCACTCGAGGACAGCCCACGTGCAGAGCTCCTGCTTCCTGGTTCATGGGCGATTGTGACCTCTCCGGAATTTCACGAACTGGTCCCCTCTGAGTATGTAACGCGCGTTCTTGAGGTCATTGTCGAGCGGTGGGCGAATTTCCGTTACAGCGTTGCGGAATTATGGCTCACGACGGTGATCAGCGACGAGGAGCAACTTGATGCCGATGGCTTCCCTGCCACGCGCAGCCCCCACCCAGGAGACCTCCAGCTCGCCGACGGCGACCTGCCTAGCCCCACCAAGACCGAGGCCCTGGAATCACTTCGCTCGCGCATTGTCGATTGGAAAGGCCATCGTGTGGAAATTTTCGGCCAGCTACTGCTTCACGACTTCTTCACGGTAACCAAATCCGACATAGACCGCAAATATTGGGTATTCTTCTTTGAGAAAATCCTGGTTTGTGCCAAGGAGTTCACACCTGAACAAAAGCCTAAAGCCAAAAAACTGGCGGGTTTTCTCAAGAAACAAACCACTCCAACCACATCTAACAGCACCGACCACCCACAAAGAAGAAACACTCCATTGCAAATGAAGGGACGACTCTGGATTGGGAATATGACCCAGGCCGTGCCCGTCAGGCGCCGAGGTTCGTCCGAGTTGCCTGTCACCACCAAATTCAGATCCGCTAATGTTTGAGCTAGGTCCTGGGATCCCGTCGGATCACCCACTAGCTGTGTGGTGGAAAGGCAGCGATGACTTAGAGTTCCTGATTTTGCGCTGCCAGGACGAGGAGCAAAGCCGCGTTTGGGAAACAGAAATCAATGAGCAAATCCACACAAATAGCCGTCTGAGCGCTGCCACCCGCTTCCAAAATCCTTCGATTGGCAACGCCGTGCAAACCAATACTCAATCGTCAGACACACATCCACTGGCCTCATGGGTGAAGCTGCGTGTGGAATATGGGGATGACCTCTTCGCGATACAAGTCCGGCGGACATCGGACTACAATGAGGTCGCCGAGATACTTGCTCGCAAGATGCGGCTCTGTGGCCCGCGGAGGGACGACAACGCGCCCCCGCAAATCAAGTACAGGGACGAGGACGGTGATATGGTGACAATCAACTGCACAGAAGATGTTCAGATGGCATTTGAAGAATATCGTGAAAGGGGATACATCCCTTTGTATGCCTCGTGAATCATATGCCTGCAGTCTAGCATTGATCGGAGAAGACGTCGATTGATTAAAGCGGTGCAGGAAACACCCGGCTCATAACATGAGGAGTACGTTCGTAGTAGGCATGGGGGACACCCGTAGTATGCAAGCTTTACACATGTAGTACAATTCCTTGTTAAGTATATCATGAGAGTTGTGCTGCACCTCCGCCCAGGCAACAATCTTGCGCCACAACTTGCTTGTGCGCTCGATCATGGCGCAACACTGTCTGTCCGTTGGATGTAGCCCTGTGCCCGCGATGTCGAATGCCAAGGCTCTCCTACAAGAATTGTCAGTGCCCGCCCATGACCTGCTATGTGCACGTACTGCTGATCTTCTAGCTGCAGCCTCATTGCGATGAGCTCAGTGATGTGCATGTCACCCTTGACCGCTCCAACGTCCTCCTTCCCCGCCGCTTCCCTCACCGCCGCCTCTGCTGCCAGCTCCGCCTGCACCTTCGCAAGGTGCTGGTCTTTGCGCATCATCTTGAACAGGTTGGGGGCGCTGATATCGGCCTCCCACTTCTCCGCCATATTCATCCAGGTCTTTACCGCCTCCGGGCCCAACGACTCATTCATGTCCGCCAATGCCTCCCTCGTCCTCATCATTTCTGATACCGCCCTCTCCGCCTTCGTACACATCATGTGGCCTGTGTAACACCGTTAGAGATATCGGATACTGATCCCGGTCTGCTGCCCATCTAGCACAATGATTTTTTTTTTTGATTCCAGTGCTATAAGTCCTGCTTATCAAAAGAGAACTAAAGTTCAAATTGCCACAATCTATACTGGATTGGAACCCCGAACTTGCACGAGGATTATGGTGTTTGAGTTGATATAGTTGCATTATTGAACCACATATTCATTTACAAGGTTTTGTTTGTGGTTATTTCACTGCTAACCCCCTAGTCACCGTTTCAACGGATACCGGGAAGAGCAATGTGATAATCAGGAGGATTAGCAACCGTGGATACTATTAGAATTGAAATTTCATAAGAATCACTTGTGTTTCACATTGGAGTACCATCTCCAAACCTAGACCCACACCACACAAAACCGTTGATATAAAATCTCATCTGACTATCTGCAATTGCACCTAGAATAGTTTTGAGCAATTTATCTGTACGACTTGTGGACCTATAAGTCTTGCTTTTCAAAAGAGAACTAAAATTCAAATTGCCACAATCTATACTGGATTGGAACCCTGAACTTGCACAAGGATTATAGTGTTTAAGTTGATATAGTTGCATTATCGAACCGCATATTCATTTACAAGGTTTGGTTTGTGGTTATTTCACTGCTAGCCCCATAGTCACCTTTTCAGCAGGACCAATTGGAGCGAGCTGCCAGTCGAAGAAGCCTTGGTGAGGCCAAAGAAAGACTCACTTGCACACCTGGCGAACTGGGTAAGCTGATTTTAGAAAATATACGACCTCCCAGGACTGACCTCTCTGCCCCTAGCATCTGGCCCAACCACACAAAGACCCCAACTACACTCCACGCCCGAAGACCATCTCTATGGATGACTTGCACTTCATTCAAGAAGTCATCGCAAATACTGACACTCCTGCATGGGTGCATCATGTCCCCAAGAACTTCGGAGAGAAGGGAGCCAGTTCCATCCAAGTGGATGAGTGGCGTCTTCTCACAACTATATGCCCATCGCTCTCATCCTCTTGTGGGCGGAGCGAGAAGGGCATCACATGGCTCAGTTTTGCCAGCTTCTTGAACATAGCATGGCACCGTTTCAAGTCACTGGCATCATTGGCCGTTGCGCCACCTCAAGTGCACGCACCACAGCATACCAGGACTTCATCAAGCACTGGCTGGGAAATCTTCATGACCTATATCCTCATACGAAGACTCCGAGAACTAGGACCAACCCTCATGTTACACTCCACATATACAATTTCCTTCTCCTATTTGGATCAGCATTGTCCTGATGGACCTTTCCCATTGAACACCTGATTGGGCAGTTGGGCAAGATAAACTCAAACAACCATCTTGGGGGTAGGTTGCTCCTCGCTTGGGAGATTTAAAGACACTATTTAATATCCTTTTTCCAGGCCAACATGAAGCAACGATCCTCAATACATAGATCCGTGGCGCAAATCTTCCTCGCTGGATCAATTAGACAGGTTGCGCAAAAGCCGCAGGGTTTTTCTTCCTTTCTCTCAGTTCTTATCGTGCTGAGTATTATGTAATGGCTCTTAAACCTAGCATTGCCCTCGTAAGAGGGATATGTGTTGGCTTGTGCAACCGTGGGAATCCGTACATTTGATCAACAAGCCATCACTCATTGCCACATGAAGCGGCTCCACTTTTATTTCTCACACTCTGACAGCTAGCATGCAGCAGAAGCAAAGCCGGCGACGCTCCCTCTCCTCGCAGCACCTCTCCTTCGTCTATCGTAGCCTTCCACTGAAACTATTACGGAAAACCTCCCCAATTAAAAAATTTCCGCACGGCCTTGCGCAATGCACAAAAGCCGCATGTGGCTTGTGCGGCTTGTGTGCAACCTGTCTATTGTCCCAATTGTCCAGCCATCCTCCTCCACTTCCATTGCCTTTTTGCTCTCCACCTTGGCCTCAACTTAGGTGACAGATCCCCTGCAAACTCCAGTGTCAAGGCTGAATCTTGACCGCCTCATTATATGCACGGTGGGGTGAACTACTCCAAGGCCACCACTGTGATGTTGTATAAAAATATACTTCAAATTCCGATCAGGCGTGTCGTTTGCCACGGAAAGTGAATGAGTGAGGGATTTCGTGTATCTTGGAAAACAGACATGGTTTGACCGTACTTCCAGATAACAGAAGAATATTCCCTGCAGAACGTATTGGCAGCAGAAAATCACTAGACACACTTCGTTTTACTGGAAACGAGTGATTTGTTCAGGAACCTGTGGAAAGCAGAAAATTCAGTAATATGCAGGCAAGATCAATCCTTGTGTTGTGAATGGTCTACGGCGATCGGAGGGCGAGATAACCAATAAGCAGCAGCAGATAGGCAGTGTATTCGGGTTGTTTGGAGGTGAGTTCAATGCTGCACAGATTGTAGCAAAACTCTTGTATTTTCTGTTGGCTGAAAACAGGGTACAAAAGAAACTACTAATCAAGTGCTTTTCACAGGTCTTTTATACAAGTCCAAGAGGCATGAGAACAGGAACAAAAGTGGATATCATGAGAAAATTGTCATGGTGAGGAGGCTGAATGGGTATGAAGCATATGCTTTAAAATCTGAACAAAAGATGAACATATAGAGAAGATGGTATGAAACACTGATACCACATGGATGGTGTGATGAGTCCTATTTGCCATTAGTTTGGGACAGAATAGGCTATGCTCCTGATCCCAGTAGTTATAGGAAACATGTGGTGGCTGTCGGAAAGATGGAAACCACGGGAAATGAGTATAATGGAGCAAAAGTGATTGGCCAGGGACTTGGAAGATGATCTATAGTTCCACATGCATTTTGGAATATTTTCCCAGCACACAGGGAGGGTGCAAAGCGCAGAAAACTGGTGGAAATCCAATGTGGGATGATGCAATTTTGCCGGGGATCACAAAATCCCCTGTTTGATTTGACGCACTTTCAGCTGAATGATTTCACTGTGAAAGGTCCCAGCTTCACGCCGGCTGTGGACCTCAAATTTTTTGGGCATCCCAGGGACAGTGAATTAGATGTTTGGGCAAGGCCTTTCGTAGTTTGGTGGTCCAGATACCTCGTTTTCGATTTTTTTTCATAAGGGGACCCCCCCGCGCCTGGTTGGAAAATAGGTACACCCCTATGCTCACTTCCCGGCAGCTGCGCATGCGCTTTACCTCCGATACGTGCCCTCCCCCGCCTCTGCGTCTTACTCCTGTTTGTGTTCGACACCACGTTTGCCCGCCCAAGCTTCCTCTCGAGCATCTGTTCTGCTGCACGCTACCTGCTCTTATTGAGGGCTTCACTGCAGCGCAAGATGTATTAGTTTTGGACTCTGAATTTATCTCCTTCCCCTTTCAGAGCTCATCTACTCCATCCATCGACTTTAGACAGAAACCTGATGTGTACTGGTTTGGTTGAATAGAATATTTCCAGGACTTTATTATACCGCTTTCCTTGTCTTTCTATTTTCTATGCACAGATTGAATTTCAGCCTTTTCGCTTCCTGTAATTTCGAAGATATGCGCTGCAAATCACTGATTTTGAGGTTTCTGGGAACGCCGAACAAGAATGCCGAGAAGCCCGAAAGGCATCTCTAACATGAAATTGTCTACGGTTGAACCCTCTGCTCGAGTTTGGAAAAATTAGGAGTACACAGAGGGATCTGTTCTGAACATCTTACCCAACTTGTTTGTGTTCAAGATTATGGAATTTTACCCCACTGCGAGGCCTCACGGTAAAATTGTTGTTGACATCCAGTTGATGGGCGCTGATTGGCATCTCTTACACAGAAAACCCGTTTGCGAGTGCTTACCTCCGTGGATTGTCATGATCTAATATAATAAATGGGATCTAGAATGCTAAACAGTTAGAAATTGACCCAGCTTTTCAACCAATTGGTGCAGGAGAAAAACTTGAACGAAGTTTAACTCTGCTTCCACCCAACTCATATTTTCCAAGATTTTTTTTCTCCCCTTCCAATTACGACAATAATGAATTGGTGCATCTCATAGACCTTGCCTGCCCTTTCACACCGGAAATATAACACATTCCTCGTCCTCATCGACGCTGCTTCCTGTTATACAAACCAAAACTGTCATTTTCTTTGGCACAGTTTATTGAGATACAGAAGAGAAATTGACAATAATTTGGATGGGATTTCACCCAGTATTTATACTACACAGAATAGCTACTAGAATATTAAAGAACAATCTACGTTAGCTGAGTAAAGGATGAGTAAGGAATTAGTAAGAAGTTCGAGGTGTTAGTGGAACACAGTAGAACACGGTATTGTGATCGTGTTCCCAACACTCCCCCTCAAGCGCGAATCATCCCAAGAAGGGAAGTCAGATATTCGTGCTTGCTCCGAGTGAGTCCCTTTGTAAAGATGTCGGCAGCATTTTCGTCTGTGGGGATATAGGAAACTGAAACCTTGTTAAAGGCAATGCTCTCCCGAATGAAGTGGTAACGGATGTCGATGTGTTTGGATCGAGAATGGTAACCAGAGTTCTGGGCGAAAAGAATAGTGCCGTGATTGTCGACATTGATATGTGTGGGAAGGGAAATGTCAAGTCCAAGTTCTGACAAGATGGTGCGAAGCCAAAGAGCTTCACGTGTAGCGCTTGATAAAGCCATGTACTCGGCTTCCATGCTTGAGAGGGCTACTGTGGGCTGCTTCTTGGAGTTCCAAGTGATGGCTCCCCCTGCATACTTAGAGACATAGCCGGTTATTGAACGACGGGTGTCTGGACAGTTACCCCAGTTGGAATCGGAAAATAATTCAAATGCCGTGATGGGATCTGAACAATATTCGATGCCAAGGTTGATTGTGCCGCAAAGGTAACGGAATACCCGTTTGACAGCAGTGAGGTGCACTGGGCCAGGATTCGTGTTGAATTGGCTCAGCGCTTGAACTGCGTGCGCAATATCGGGTCGGGTGGTGATGGCAGCGTAGAGTAGCGAGCCGACCATATGCTGATAGACATGTTGAATTTCGGGGTAAGATGTGCCGTCAGGGAGTTTGGCAAGTGTGACGTTGGGGTCAATGGGGGTTGCGACAGGATTACACTTGTCCATTTGATACTTCTCGAGTATCTTTGTGATGTACTGGACTTGTGTGAGGCGGATGGAATTTTTGGTGCGAGTGATTTCCATTCCAAGGAGCTGTCGGATCTCTCCGAGTTTTTTGATAGAAAATTCGGAGTTGAGTTCTAATTCAACCTGTTCCAAAAGCGCGGGGGAAGAGGTGAGAACTGTCATGTCGTCAACATGGACAGCTACAATCGCAATGTCGGAGTTATGGCGTCTAATGTAGACACATTGATCCGAGATGAGTCGTGTATAGCCGAGTTTAAGGAAGGAGGAATTGAGCTGGAGATTCCAGACTCTGCCGGACTGTTTTAGTCCATAAAGTGTGCGGTGGAGACGGCAGACTCGGGTAGTGCCGTCCTCATAGAGCTCGGGTTGTTGCATGTAAATTTCCTCATCCAGTTTGCCGTTGAGATAAGCTCCGACGACGTCAACAACATGGATTTGGAGGTTGTGGTGAGCTGCGAGAGCAAGGAGAAGACGGATGGTCTCCATGCGAACAACAGGTGCAAAAGTTTCATCAAAATCCACACCAGGGATCTGAGAAAAACCCTTTGCGACAAGGCGTGCTTTGTAGCGAGAAATAATGCCGTTGTCATCTCGTTTAATGCGGAAGACCCATTTGGAAGCAATGGCGGAACGAGCCGCAGGCAACGGTTCGAGTGTGAATGTGCCAAGTGTGCGGAGTTGGGCCATTTCCTCATCCATAGCTTTCTGCCAGTGGGGCCAATCAGTGCGTGATTTGGCCTCTGCAACAGTAAGAGGATCATCGGCAAGGGGATCAGAATTGGCGGTAAGCGCAACATGGACAGATGGAGGAGAGTCTGATGCGACACGATGCTTCCAAGCGTCGGGTTTCTTGGGTGAGCGAGAGTCGGGATTATTAAGTAACCGATAATCAAGAGGCACTTTGGAGGTGCGAGGAATGGGTTCTCGGCGTGTAGGAGCTGGTTGGGATGCCGGCGGCTGAGCAGGTGGTTGCTCGGGAGCTGGTTGCGGTTTATCCGGAGTTACATCTGAGTGTTCCGGCATTGGAAGATCGGAATCAGAGTCCTTCTCCCCCTCGAGCTGCAATGACGGAGGGTCAGGAATTTCTGAGGATTCCGCGGGTGTGTCCGGAGCAAAAGTGATATTACGGCTGGTTTGAATTGTGTGTGCACCCGGATTATAATATCTCCATGCGCGTGATTCATCTGTTAAACCTGTGAAGATGAATGGACGGGTTTTAAGGAAGAGTTTTCCTGGTTTTCCATCTTGCTTAAGAACCCAGCATGGTGAGCCGAATTCCTGAAGTGTGGAAACATCTGGTTTCTTTTTCCAGAATGCTTCATCAGGTGTGATGGGATCAGTGAGTGCGCGAGTTGGAGATCGGTTTTTGAGAAATGTGGCATAGGCAACAGCCTCTGGCCAAAGGAATAGAGGAAGATTATGCTCTGCCAGCATGGCCCGAGCGTGCTCAATGAGTGTGCGGTTTAATCTTTCTGCAACACCGTTTTGTGATGGGGAGTAGGCAGCGGTAAGTTCGAACCGAATGCCGTGATCTGCGAGAAATTATTTGACTTTGGTGGCATTGACATATTCTTTGCCGTTGTCGCACCGAAAACACTTGATCCGCTTCCCAACTTGGGTTTGGATATATTTGGTGTACTGCTGAACTTTTTGTTCAACTTCAGATTTTTGCTTCATGAAGTAAACAATGGTTCGGCGAGTAGCGGCGTCGGTAAATGAGATGTAGTAACGTGAACCGTCAATGCCAGTGACGTGAGAAGGTCCCCACACATCGGTAAAAGTCATGTCACCAATGTCGGTATATTTGGTGTCAGATTGTGATGGGAATAGCATGACGTGTGATTTTGTCTCAATGCATGTCTTGCACTGGGATGAAGGTGGATTAGGGTTGTCAATGACCATGCCAGTAACCATGTTTTTGTCCTTGAGCATTTGGACGGACTTGTGGTTCATGTGGCCAAAAATACGATGCCATTTGTCCCAAGAATGACTGCGGGAACCTGATGACGGGAGTGCGATATTTGGTGAATCGGCAGTTTTGCCGGCACGGGAAGTAGCGTGGGAAGCAGTGCGGGTGGTGCTGTGAGTGATGTGAACCTTGTAAAGGTTACCAATGCGTATGCCACGCATGATTTCACGTGAGGAAGAGCCGGGTGAGAGAACTTTCATTGTGTCTCCCTTGAATTGAACAGAGAAGCCGGCGCGGGTCATACACCCAATGGAGATCAGATTATAGGGGGCATCAGGGACATGGAGCGAGTTGGTGAGCGAAATTGAGTAGGCAGAATTGCCCACATGTGATGTGATGAGTGCCGTTCCAATGCCGAGGCTGGGTGATTGCCCGAAGCCTTTTACGGTGACCCGGAGTTTCCGAGTAGGTAGAAAATAATGATTGAGACTTTACTATGTGTCTCGTGGATCCACTATCTGCGAGCCAGGTGTCCGGGGGAAGGTCAGCAGGAGTACTCGAGCTGTTTGCCATAAACACGAAGTTAGATGCAGATTCATGATCTGTTTCTTCAGTGACATGAGCTCGGCCCGAGTGCCATGAATTATTCCGTGATTGACCGTTCCTCTCCTTCTGCTCCTTTGTGAAGGTCTTTCCTGCTTTGGTGTCCCTGCAATCCGCAATGACATGCCCTTTTCTCCCACACCCATAGCAAGTGACATTAGAATTGTACTTGTTCGGTTTGTGGTGTGTTTTGGCTGCAAGTGCGACCTCATCAGAGTTCGGCTTTGCAGTCCGTTGGCGATCTTGCTCAAGGATGCGGGCGATAATTTTGGAAGAGTCGTCAAGGGAAGAGGTGTCAATCCCCTGGATAAAGGAGTTCCAGGAGTCTGGGAGTGATGTAAGGAGGGTGATGCAAAATTCGGGCTCGGTGAGTGGTGAATTAAGCGAGGCGAGCCGAGTGCGGAGTGATGTGAGGTTACGGATGTGTTCTTCAACATCACCGCCTTCCTGACAGAGAGCTCGCATAAGCTTCCGTCGAAGAAGAACGATGGCAATAGCTCCTTTCGGCTGATAGGTTTTGGCAAGTGTGTCCCACGCATCTTTCGATGTGGCAGAATTGGTGATGTAGACAAGCGGACCATCGGCAACCCGGAGACGGATCGCGGACAGTGCCTGCCGGTCCTTTCTGAACCATTCAATCACTGCGGGATCAGCGGGATGCTCATTCGCAATGAGAGGTTTCGGAATGCGACCCTTGGGATATTCGTCAAGGCCGAGATCCGTGAGGATGTCGGTGATCTTCACGGACCAAGTCTGGTAGTTCTCCTCTCCAAGGAGATGCTGAATGCAGTAGGCAGATGTGGAGACGTCAGAGGACATGATGGAGTTATGATATCAACAAATGATATAGTGCGGGTGAATCTGTTTGAGCGGATTAGGCTGGAATACCCGAGAAGTGCTTCTGTATAGAATGCGATGAGGTAATTCGAGAGAAGTTCAGTTAGGGCCGGGGCCCATAACCTATTGAGATACAGAAGAGAAATTGACAATAATTTGGATGGGATTTCACCCAGTATTTATACTACACAGAATAGCTACTAGAATATTAAAGAACAATCTACGTTAGCTGAGTAAAGGATGAGTAAGGAATTAGTAAGAAGTTGGAGGTGTTAGTGGAACACGGTAGAACACGGTCATGTGATCGTGTTCCCAACACAGTTGTGGAATTGAGTAGATTTCCCCGTTAATGCTCACCAGTCTGTCTGATTAATTATTTTCAAGAGTTCTGTCTCTGCCGGAAAGTCATTACAGCTATTTGCGGTACATAAGGCGCCGACTGTTTTTTTTTTTTTGCAACATTTTGCTTAGAACACTCACCATGACCTCAATTCTGGGCAGAATCCTTTGGGAGTAGGTGCGTTCGACTCGCACTGACAATCCGCAGGGGATGGAGTACCGGCTTTTTTGATGTAATTATGTAGTGAAAATTCTCCCAAAAAATCGTGGTTTCCATTAGAACAGCTGCTCCACAATGAGTACTGGGCCAATTGACTTAGTTCTTGGATATGTTATGTATCAAAACTAGTTCCAGGGGATGGTATATCTTTTGTGGGTGTTATCCCAACTCATTGTGATTTGGCACTCACTCTACCAAACACCATATTTGTGTACTAACATAGGTAAAGCCTACCATGCAGACTTGAGTGGATTTATATCTGTAAACCTGATAGTCCCCTGGTAATATTTCTGATACATAAAATATCCAAGATTTAAGTCAATTGGCCCAGTATTCATTGTGGTGCAGCTGTTCTAATGGAAACCAGGATTTTTCGGGAAATTTTTCATTACATAATTACATCAAAAAAGCCGGTACTCGATCCCCTGCGGATTTTCAGTGCGAGTCGAACGCACCTACTCCCAAAGGATTCTGACCAGAATTAGGTCATGGTGAGTGTTCTAAGCAAAATGTTGCAAAAAAAAAAAAACCGGTCGGCGCCTTATGTACCGCAAATAGCTGTAAGACCTTGAAAGCTAGAGCGTTGACACACCTCAAAAATCGAGGGCAAACTCTCGGTGTTGGTCGGGCCGAGGAGCCGGAGTCACTGTACCATAATATCCAGTTATACCCTCAGATGTTTCCTTGGCTGTTTCCGTACGGTTTCGGGGGCATTGGTCATCCAAGTCACAAGAAAAAGCTGTCCGAAATAAAACACAAGGGCCATTTGTTAATGTATCATGACAAACGATTCCAAACCGACTTGTATTTTCCCATGGTTGCATTCAACGATACACAGATAAAATCCGGCTCCACTGGGAGTCACTTACTCGCAAAGAAGAAGAATTTTGAGTCTGTTGCAGAGCGGATAATGAGCCTGGATTCCGCGGTATTAAGTGACTTGGCAACCCGATTATCCGCTGGCGAGAATGTGAAGGCCAAAACCGATGCAGAGCAAGTTTGTTTTGATGTGTTAAATGATCTCGAGGTTGTTGGCGCCAAAGTTCAAGGATCCATCATGTCACTGCGTTCAAGCCCCCCGTAGACACACCTCCGTCTACCTGCGTCTACCTGCGGCTACCCTCTGTCTACCCGGGTAGACGTACATGTACCACGACATGTAGACACATGTCAGTCTACCTCCGTCTACCCCTGTCTACCTCCGGCTACCTAAGGTGGACAGCCTTCGGCTACCTCCGTCTACCTCCGTCTCTCTTGGTAGACTCACCCTGTCCGAAATTACACTGCTAATTTGTGCTCAACTAGGCTTTCCCTGTGTCTGGGTATCTCTCCTTTGCTTTGCACTAGTTTGTGCCGATCATTGGAAATGACATTTCCGGCGGTGTGCTGTCGTTGAACGGCATCGCCAAACATGTGCACATACATTGACAGCGGTAGTCATTGAATCAAAGAATCTTCAACATTCGCTTACATTTCACTGTGGACTTCGCGTCGACCGTTCACCGGCGAAAGCCAATGTTAATGCCGACCATGTCTATGTCAGTCTACCTCGGTCTACCTCGGCCCGGGTCTGTCTACCCCCATCTACTGGATAGACACACGTAGACACAGGTGAACGAGGTATGTATATGCAACATATACTTAGGTAGCCAGACATGTCTGTCTACCCTGTGTCTACCTGGGTAGACAGACCCTCTGTCTACGGGGGGTCTGAACGCAGTGCGTCCAAGAAATACATGAGAAATGAGGTTTGGTCACTGATTTCGTTCAAGGGGGCACCTTTGTGGTTTATTACCTTTTCACCCGTGGACAAGAACCATCCGCTGTGCTTGTACTATGCTGGCAACAAGATTGAATTTTCTCCGAAGATCAAAGGTTCGGATGAGCGTATACGTCTGATAGCTCAGAATCCGGTGGCGGCTGCAAGATTCTTTCACCATATGTCCATGGCATTTATCAAGCATGTACTGGGTGTTGGCACAGATCACCCTGGGCTATATGGTACCACCGATGCATATTACGGAACTGTCGAACAGCAAGGGAGACTCACTCCACATGCACATGTTGATCTGGATCAAAGGAGCTCTCTCGCCGCAAGAAATTAGAACCCGACTCTTGGATGAGAACAGTGAATTCCAGAAAGAAATGATTGCTTATCTCGAGTCATCTCATGTCGGAGAATTCTTGACCGGAACAATTGCAGAGGTCAAAGCGAAAGTGCCCTACCGAAACTATCATAAGAAAGGTCTTCACGAAGTCATCGACGACGAAGCGACTCAGCATGTTCCAATTAGTTATACAGACCCCACCCAAACACTGCCTGTGAAACCGCCGCCATTATGTGAAGATTGCACTGAACCACTCTGTGAAAATTGTGCTGCATCAGCAAAATGGTGGAGCAAATACAAAGAAACTGTTGATGATCTGATAGTGAGATCCAATGTCCATAGCTGCCGTCGGGGGGTTTCGGGGTCGGATCTTTCAAAACCGTTGAAGCCGGGTGTGCGCATGAGGAATGAGGTAAAAGGATGCCTGAGAAAGGATGAGTCTTGCTTGGCAAGATTTCCGCGCAACCTTTACATGAAGACTGAAGTCGATCCCAACAATGGTTCCATACAGGTTAAGAAGCTAGAGCCTATGATCAGCTGTGTTACTCCGGATGTAACCTACTGTTTACGCTGCAACACCGATGTGACCAGTTTATTATCGGGGACTTCGATCAAGGCAGTGGTAGCATATATTTCCGACTATGTAACAAAGTCTAGTTTGAAAATTTACCATATGTTTCAAACAGTAAAGGCCGTGTTGGACAACAATACCGAAAATATCGGCAGCTCAAAAACTGGCCGTGCTAACTCACGAGTCATGATCATGCAGATGGTGAATTCACTCACCTCGAAGTTACAGATAGGCAGCCCCATGGCCTCATTATATCTGCTAGGAAATCCGGATCACTATACGAACTTCGCCTTTAAAGTTGTGTGGTGGAAGTCATACGTGACAGAAGTCAATAAAGCCTGGAATTCTTCGGCTGAAGAGTCACCTAAACCTACAGAGATTTCTAGCCAGCCCGAGGACGCTGAGAGAGAGATAGGGGATGAACTGGAACGAGTTGTGTTGGTAAAAAGTGAGAATGATTATGTTGGCTCCGACACAACGGATGATTATGTCCATGGACCTGCAGTATTTGAAGACTGCTCACTATTCGAGTTTCTGCAGATTGCCTCCCGCAAAAAGAGGACCAAGAAACAGATGGAACAATTTTTGAAGAGCATGGATGAGCGTGAGCCAATGGATGCTGACGTGGCTGAACCAGAAGATGATGACTTCATAGACCATGACTTGCAAGAAAAAGACGCAGAGCAACAGGTTGGGGACAAGACAGATGCTGTATCAGCTCATCCATTTATTCCCACCCATCCGCTGTACCGAACACATTACCTGAGATGTGACAAACGGGACCTGGAGCTCTGTGTTCCAAACTTTGTTGGTGGACCACTGCCCCGAAGGGATGAAGGGGATCGAGAATATTACTGCTGCACCATGTTAACACTTTTCAAACCATGGAGGTCGGGTGGAGATCTCAAAAATGCGGTTGATAATTGGAGTGAAACGTTCAGAGAGCACAACTTCAGTGCGAAGGCGTTGAGACTAATGAACAACTTCAATATACGATATGAGTGCAACGATGCGAGGGATGATTTCTCAGCCCTGGACAGGCGGAAACGTCGGGCACTACCTCTGTTTTCCAAAGGAGGTTCAAATTCGGACAGTGAGGACGAAGATAGCGAGTTTGAAGAGCACGGAGAAGATGGACTCAACGCTGATGCGCACACATCGCTTCAAAAAGGTGCCAAACAGATTGCCCGGGAGAAACTGATGCAACAAGCCGAAGATATCGTCAAAACCTGTGGCTGGACCTACAAACATTCGGCGACTCAGATTCCACATCCCAGGTTCGTGCCTCTCGCTGGTTTGACAGGTAAACAGTGGAAGATTCGCATCGAGAATGAGAAGGAGGCGGTGTTTGCTGCGAAATTTCGGAACACCCCTGCTCAGGCTAGGAAGGTTAGATCTGCTGAGCATTCAGACACAGTCAACGAAACTGTACTGCTCGAATCATATTATTTCACAAAATATTTTATTGCAAAGAACAAACAGGCCCAAAAGGTGGTTGAACATGTTTCAACCGAATTCAAACTGAATACGGAACAAGACAGAGCCTTCAAGATTGTTGCCAATCACGCCATTGCCGAAAATCCTGAACAGCTTAAGATGTATTTGGGTGGCGTCGGTGGCACAGGGAAGTCGGGAGTTATTAAAGCACTTGTTAAATTCTTCGAAGGTCGTGAGGAGTCTCATAAATTTCTTGTTCTTGGTCCCACTGGAACTTCGGCTGCCCAACTCGGTGGAAGCACATATAATTCTGTCCTTGGAATCCGTGACAACCTCGGCCACGATGTACACGAGGAAAATGGGATCAGAAATGTGCGAGAGCGATTGAGAGGTGTGGAATACATATTCCTGGATGAGATCTCGATGGTTTCTTGTGCCGCACTATATGCAATTAGTGCGCGATTAGCATTGGCACGCAACGAACCTGATCTACCCTTTGGAGGAATCAATATCATTGTAGCCGGTGACTTCGCACAGCTACCTCCCGTAGGTAGCCCCTCACTCTTTTGTGGAGATAGACTTCAAGTTCCGGATGCAATCCAACCTAAAATGACGATTGGAAAACAAAAAAATGCGATTGGAAAGATAATCTGGCAACAGTTCACAACAGTGGTGATATTGAAACAGAACATGCGGCAGACCAAAACCTCGGAGGCTGACGAGAATCTCCGCACCTGCCTGGCGAACATGCGATTTGGAGCCTGTACACCGAGTGACCTGGAATATTTGCGGACTCGAAAAATCAGTAGACGCTCCGGACATCCGACATTTGAAGATCCTCGGTTTAGGAACGTCTCAATAATCACCGCTTTGAATGCCCAGAAGGATAAGATCAACGAAATTGGTTGCCAAAAATTCGCAGATGAAACCAACCAACCTCTGTCCATTTCTATTCAGAAGACACATTGACAGAGAATGCCGCCTCGGAGAGTCGAAAACCTCAGAGAGTCCGAAAGCGTGAGGTATTAAAGGTTAAACCCAAGCTATCGACACATCGCCAGCAACAGTTATGGGATGCCTACCCATGTTCTACAAGTGAGCATATTCCGGGGAAGCTGAGTCTTTGTGTAGGGATGCCTATCATGATTCGCCACAACGATGGTACGGTGGTTGGCAAGAAAGCCTTGGCTCACAAGATCAGACCATACTTGACACGCTCTTTGTCGAACTGATCAAACCACCTCGGCCAATCCGAGTGCCCGGCCTTCCCTTGAATGTTGTTGCTCTGACTCGCAGCACAAAAAAGTTGTGGTGTCAGCTCCCGGATGATCTGGTTGTTCAAGTATCCAGAGAGCAAGTGCTAGTATTACCGAATTTTGCTATGACGGACTACGCTTCGCAAGGAAAAACAAGGGAGTTTAATGTGATCGACTTGAACAATTGCAAGAACCATTTCTCGTACTATACTGCCTTGTCCCGTGGCTCTTCTTCCGATGGTACATTGATTATTCAAGGCATGGATGAGCGAAAAATCACCAGTGGTATTGATGGGCATCTGCGACAGGAATTCAAAGACTTAGAAATGTTGAACGAAATTACATTACTTAGATACCATAATAATCTGCCCATCGATGTTGGAGGTAATAATCGGCGAGATATTTTGCAGGCCTTTCAACGGGGGAAAGGCGGGTTCTATGAGCCACAGGGACTTGACACACACGCGAGGTGGAGAAAGGGAGACGCCCCCTTGCTTCCGCCAGATGGCTACTTGACAAGTTCCCGCCATGCTTTTACCTATCACTGTCGGACAAAAATGTTTTGTTAGATCCTGCAGTGACGTTAAATGTGGGAGAAAAGAAAGTGAGATACATGCTTCGAGCCGTGATATACAGTGGCGACTCACACTTTACATCTCGAGTTATTAAACCGGATGGATCAGTCTGGTATCATGATGGGATTGAAACTGGCACTCACTCAGAAGCACAGGGCTCGATTCACAAAGCAGATGTTAGATTTCTCAATTTCAGTGTACGGGGTGAGGTCAGGAAGACGGCAGCCAGTGTGATCTATGGGCGGGAATATGAGTAAGTTATTGACCAAAGAAGATAAGTACGAAGTTCTGCCAAGCTCCGCTATGGCCCCTCCCCCCAAGTAAGGGCGAGCTAGGCTGGAAAGCAGAGAATTTACAATTCCAGAACAAGTATGTTTGTTGAGCGACCGTCCTTTTGAGAATCTGGCATGTAAAATAGGCGAAGCATGCGCCGAGATCGACTTGAAAGGACGGGAAGAGCCGGAGCCAGAAGCGGTGCCTGGATATGTGGGTCAGCACCAGCACACCTAGCACACCAAATTGAAGTCACCCTTTTTATAAAATTGAGCCTTCTGTCCGTCTGAAGCTATATCTCCGTATGGTTATATTGCGCACCATGACCAAAGCACGACAGACAAAAGCCGTTAGCGCCATCCAACCGGCATGAAGAAGGCAATTGTTATATTCAGCTCCGCTCGCATGCCGAGCTGCGGACTCTGGAGAAGTGCTTGATGGCTGGCTCATTTACTTTGGACTGTTTGCTCTCCTCGGCTTCACATGTATTTGCTAGAGTTGCAGTTAGAGTCATAGTTTACTCCAGCTTTACCACATTTCTGAGTCTGCAGATTGTGGAACGTTCAAAACAACTTTCTCAGACTGCTCTCCAAAAGGTCTCGGACAGAATGTGGAATCCGGCCAAGCTAAAGGAATTATTGTATCTTTGTCACTGGCAGGAAATAAGATAAGCACGTGGGAGCCGGCGCAAAGCGCCGGCGGCCGCTTGTTACCTTACGAATAGGAATGCGGGTGCTGATACCTCGTTGGTTTCGAACCTAGCATCCTATTTGTGGTGGGAGGACGTGTTTATCTGTATGTACGCCCATTAACATTGGATGAATCCCGAAGACGTACCGGTGACAGAGGTTTGGTCTCCAATCTTGCTCGATATCAGGATATAAACGAATACCACACAAGAGGGAGTCACGCCGAATTATTGATTTCGAGCTGGACGGTGCTGCGTTCATGGGCTGGTGGGTCTGGGAGAGCTGAAGTGAGCATGGAATGAGCTCACCCAGCGCGCACACCCACGGCCGTCCGCCGCCACGGATGGCAGACAAACCGACCCGCCCGCCGAAGCAAGACGGAGTATATGCGAGCCGGTGGTGGGCTGCCAGTGGAACCCGGTTAGATTCAGAAAGATCTGACGGAGCACATCCTCGAATACGTGATTAGAGGTGCCTCGCAAATGAACAGGATGGGAAAGACATTTGCGTTTGAAAGTCGTTATTGATTCATGACAAGGTGTGGGAGGTGGAAAGGAGGAGAGAATGCATCATAGCTGCGATATTAGTGGCAGCTGCCGTAGGGGTGAGAAGGGAGAGCACGGACGGCATGGGATATATCCGCAACCAGGGCCAAGTCTTGCCCGTATTGCGTTTCAAGAGGAGACAGCGCGTTGATGTTAGCAAACAGAACGCGGTCACATTCCTATAACCGCACGAAGCCAAATGGGGGGAAATAGTTGAGCTGGAAGGGGATCCGCACCGCCTGTCCGTGTGGGTAGGGCATTTTGGCGACATGGCCTGATAAATGATCAGTTGGTTCTCAACACATATTGCCGCGGACACAGTTGGAGATCACCCACAAACACCGGAAGGCAGTTGGCTCGACGCTACATGCACGATGAGGACGAGATAAGGGAACGTACTTGGGAGAGTACGAACGAAGATGTCAGACGCAGATATTCATGGGGAGAAGGGTGTCAATGAAAAACGGGAATGCGGCAAATAAGAACACTCCACCCTACATGAATTAACGAGTTTTGAATTGGTAATAATGGCGGAGGACTTGCGAATGAATGCTATCCTTAATGGCCGGAGCCGAGAAATTCTCGAGCTGTAAACGCAATCCAAATTGCGGGTGCCAAACCAAAGTGCGTCTTGGGGAGCAGGACCGAGAGAAGAGAAAACATTTAATTATACGCCAGACCGGGCACTAAGAGGTGAATAGCAGTCAATAGCGTGCGAGTCCCGACGGTTGCTCTGTGCCTTCGTGAGAGGGTGTGGTGCGAACGAGAACAACTTGAGCGCACGCTCGCTCGCTATGAGCGGCGGACATGGCGGTGGCGGGCATACGCGCGGGGCAGAGGAGACAGAGCCGGTACCGACGCATTCGGCATCGTAGCTAGCGAGGAATCGGCGTCCAGTCAGAGAAGTCAAGGCATGTGCTTTGACGAGAAATCTGTGGACAGCTGTTATCAGAAAAGAATACCCCGGAGGAATGGGGAAGGGGCGGAAAAAGAGGGCAAACAGCGAGAGATGAAGCGAAGAACGGGGAGAACTGGTGGGCAACGGACTTGCGGTCCGCACGATGTGGAGAGGACGCGGTGGGATGGACTTGATATGAGTGTGGTGAGCTGATTAGTTGCGCGGGGATGTGAATGAGCGGCGGGCGGCGAGACACTGCGATGGTGGTGTGAGTCGTGGTGTACGTTGGTAGCGGCGAGCCAGGCCGAGCCTCGCGGCGTTGATGGAACGTGTGCGCACAAACGCGTCGCGTAGTGGCGTCGGGGGAAGCGGGGGCGCGTTGGAGCGTGGTGATAAGGCGGGAGGAGTACGAGTGGGATGTGCACTTGGTTGCGCCGCCATTGCACGCAACCGGGTGGGCGGTCGTTGCCGATAGGGACTGGGCGGTCGGCGTGGTCCAAGCAAGAGGTGACGTATTAACCACAGGAATCGACAAGCTCGTAGCAGTTGCATGTCCGTTGAGAGCGAAGCACAAAGTTACGGTGTTGAGACGAAATGCCATCCGCGTTGGACAGGTGTTAGGACGTTGGCCACGGCAAGAATATTTGCATCCAGTAGTATGCTAGAGTGTTGCTGAAGTGCAAGCTGTGGAAAAGAATCGACGCGGCCAGCCAGTAACTCGGTTCAAACCGTAGAATCGAAGCTAAAAATGGAAAGTCAGGCGAACATTAGATACGAAATCGATCCCAGCCAGCAGTCCCATTCCTAGCCAAACGCTTTCGGGTTGAATCAAGTCCGACCCGGATCACCAAACAAACGTGGAGCCCGAAAGACGAGAAAGCGGATGGACAGTCACTGTAGGGACTGAGATCAGACTCTGTGTTTGGCTGACCATCCAGATTCTATACCAGCGTGAGATCTCGGAGACGTGGGCCCCGGCGCCCGCCGCAGATGTCGTTTTTTTTCTCTCATAGCCATAATGATAAAGCAGTCGGCGAGGTTAAGTCTTCGTGGCTGGAAGTGAGTGGTCACCTGGGCTATCAAGCTAGTGGGTGAACGTCTTCGCCGGTCTGCTGGCCTTCGCAAAATGTGCATGGACGTGGCGGCGAGAAAGCATACGTCACAATCTCTTTGTTCCGATCATTGTTCCGTTGACGATCAGCGATCCGCATCTTCTCTGCTCTGAGCCCTCATCCCGCTTCCACCAAGCTCTCCCAGCACCGGAGGCTCCTTGATCTTGGATATGCCAACCAGAAATATGGGCTCCCGGTTTCTTATCCATTGGGCCTACCGCTGGTTCAGAAGTCCTGGCTTTGCGATTTTCTCTCCCGTCTAACGATATGGATCCTGTGCATGAGACGGGGATGAGACGGACGGTCTACGACGTCAGTACGCCTGGACACACTCGTTACAGACAGTACCTATCTCAAGCAGAAGTGCGCCCGCATATACGTCTCTTGAAATGATTGAGCTCAGGTAAACAAACTCGCAGGGCCCTCGGAAGACACCGTGACGCTCTCCCGCGCGACCTGAAAGTGAGTTCCATGTCAATATCATTGTATCATTCTGTCCGCATAATTAATCAAGACGCAACCTCCTACCAAACTTTCCTGCACCTCTACCGTCCAGATATGGACCCGAACATCACATTCGATATGCTCTCTGTGGACGGCGGTATCAACAACCAGCTGCCATGCGGCGCTGGTTTCAACGGCGTGAGTGTAACGTTCAGCTTCAGGTGCTTCTCGTCTCATCTTCATGCAGGATCCCGACATTTAGTACACAGTGGGGATGGCAACCGGGGTTCCAGTGACTTTTATTTCGACGGGGACGCTACCAGACGATCTCCTCACTGAAATGTTGGACCAGGCCAATTACCTGTTAACGCTGGAACACCCGCCCCAAACGATCCTCGATACGATCGCCGGTCTCGAGAGCCAGGTTTCACCCTAAATGGCAACGTGCGTGCCCAAACTGGAGCGAGTTGGGACTGGTGCTAACTTGGACTCCCGCAATTCTATTTGCAATTGTTGCGCCTAGCCCGCTGGCCGTGGCACTTCTTATATCGTGCAAACTGGGATCTGGAGAGCAGGTGGAATCCCCTTCCCACCCTGCAAGTCGTTCGACCCACCATTCCTGGCGTCGTGTCCGTTGTGAGCCCTAGAATTCATTTTACTCAACCTCCGGGAACGCTGTGGCTATCGCATTCTGGTCAGAGGAGTCTTTTCCTCCGCTTACGACGCACTTTAACTTGTGAATTTAAGCCGGAACTAGGACCAAATTTATAGCGGTAAAATTTGACGCGCGGAATCGCGCGCGCACGGTGCACAGCCACTATTGTATTGAATATCTCTTGCTAATCAAAGCTAGTTTGAGTATATGTTCGTCTTTGAAATGTGCACGTATGTCTTTATTCCTTGCGATCTTCGTTGCACTGGCGCAGCTCTGCATGAACGAGATGGCGCTGACACCACTCGCGTCACTCTCTGCAGTCTCTTCACCGCCGGATTTGATCCACCTATTACGAAGTAACGATCCTCCGCAAGAATCCCAGATCCCCCTCATTCGCGACATGATATCTGATGACGAGAACCGTATACTCCTCATGGATGCGGAGATAATCGCTTTGGAAACCAAAATTCACAACCTAAACACCAACCTCGCGCAATCCTTACAAAAACGAAACGACGCCGCGGCCCGCGCGCACCAGCATCGCTCCATTCTTTCACCCATTCGCCGTGTACCCCCCGAATTGATTTGCGAGATCTTCGAACTTCTGCACGATGGCAAGGCCGGGACGAGACCTCCCTGGTATTTCGGCCACATTTCTCAATCGTGGAGACATACAGCACTGTCTCTTGAGCAATTATGGTCGTTCATAGTCGTTGGATCACCTCCTTCTGCGAAATCGGACGCTCTAGTGGCTTCTATTGAAGTACAGTTGCAGCGATCAGCACACGTTCCGTTGGACATCTATTTCCCAGATGTTCGAAGTGAAATGGATCAGTGTTGGCTGAAGGCTTAAGGCCTTAATTGAATTAAGGGTTATTAAGGCCTTAAAGTAAGGGTTAACAATGTGGTGGGCTAGAGTTAAGGGTTACTGGTCCGGTCGGGCTCCGGGCCGCTCCGGCAATCATAGATGAAAATTTCAACCGACGAGGAAGAAGAGCCAATTTCTGCTGTAGCCCCGAAAGTCAAGAGGTGGACCGAGACCACTTTGGCGGTGCTCTTCGGCGATGTTGTGACGAAACTGGTTGTCAAATTAGCGAAAGCGGACCTCGCGCGCGAGGCGGCGCTAATGGAAGCACTAGCGGAAGTGGAGGAGGATGCCCAGTTGGATGATGGTGCGATGGAGGGATCTGGAGATGAGTATGGGCCTTAGAAACACCATTTTTGAATGTCCTGGTATGCTGTACGGTGCAGAATTGAGGCTGAATCCCCAACTCGGCATCTTCCGAAAAATGACATTAAGGCCTTAAGCGAGCCCTTAAGATTAACCCTTATGCCTTAATAACCCTTAAGCCTCCGGCCGACCCAGATTTAACCCTTAATTGCCAACACTGAAATGGATTCTCGGGTGCTGGATTTGGTCCTACCGCGTTGCAATCGCTGGCGTAGCCTGTGCCTGGATCGCCGCACAAGACTCCCCGAGTGTAACGTGGTGCTGGACTGGCTTCGCCCTGTCGAAGGGCACTTGGACCAGTTGGTGAAATTGGAGGCACGGCACTACTGGATTGCCATACCCGACATTTTTTCGACCACCCCCCGTTTGCGTGGAGTCGTTCTCACCAACAACAGGCGCGACGAATCTTCGTCATTCATCGTGATTCCGTGGCAGCGAATCACCCACTATCGAGGGACATTCAGCTCCGAGCGTCAGCTCCAAACCCTTACAGTTGTTCCCCGTCTTGTCGAATGTACGCTCGGTTTCCGCGGAGCTCTCAACTTGGTACCCCCGATAACCGCCACTTTACCCAACCCTCGTCGCCTTTCTTTGGACATGCATACTGCGGTGCAAAATATCACGGCACCGGTGCTTGAGGACTTGATTTTATTCTCAGGCACAAGGCGAGAACTATCATGGATTCTCCCATTTCTTCCTCCATGCTCCTCAACACTCAGGAGGCTGGCTCTAAGGCAATCCACGATCTGCCTGGAACTTATACCTGTCCTCCGTGCACTTCCGCTCCTCGCGCATCTCGTATTCGAATACGATTCCGGCAACAATGCTGCACAGATCGACTTCTTCACAGCCCTATCCACAACGAATGCCACATCCTACTCCTTCATCTGCCCGAATCTGACCTCGTTTATTTACGGATACCGCTTTCGAGGTCGATCCTCAGAGGCTGCATTCTTTGCGATGGCCGTATCTCGTTTCCGACCAAATTCGGATGGTTATCGTCCCTTGTTGCGCCTCCGCCTTTATGCGGCCAGGTACACTCCTCTAGAGAATGACATACAAATCAAACTGTTGCAGGATCAAGGGTTTGACGCGGCTTTTTTGGATGAACGTGAAGCGCAGCTGCTGAGCGATAATATGTTTGTTTTCTGACACCAGTGACCTTTATCACAATTGGCGTTGGGCTTGTATATCTTTCCTATAATGAAAATAGGGATCCTCGTAGTACCTGTCATTGCTCATTGTTCTTGGTTTCTCGTAGCCTGCTCTCCGCGGCATGGGTGATCTCCCGTTCTTCGGCAGCACGTCGATCGACTTTCTGATCGTGTTTGAACATCTGCAACTTGCCCTACCCCTCGGCCGCCTGCCAGGAATCGCTCAGCTTCTAATTGCATTTCTCCCTCTCCGAATTCGGAAGGTACTTCTCGAATGCTGCGGACTAGACACGTTGGCCGCCTGCTGGATTAGATTCCTCATCACCCTCGGTCATAGCGACCAACCATCACATTCTTCAGCTTAATGCCCCAGCGGGCCTCGTTTCATCTCTTTCGTCTCATTTTCACCTGACGCGTCTATGTGAGCACCAAATCTGACTCTTGGGCGGAATATCATCGCTTTGGTATGGGAGTAATACTGGGTCATAATTATAGGAAATTTTTGCAAAGAAATTCACCACTTGGCACGCCCACAACAAGAATCACACTGGTCTATCTAAGATAAAAAGATTCACAGCCTTTGATCTGTAGAAATATTCACCACATGGATTCTGCAAACAAAAAAACACTCAGGTATTAATTCTCTATTTCTTTCAAACCCCAGTGCAGCGGTGAAAAAACACACAGCTGGTTTTCTCTGTTATTTTTACCCACCCTTGTGGCTGACCCACCTCGCACGATGACCGTAGGAGGTGTATATAGTGTGGTACTACTTAGGACCCAGAAAATTGATTGTATATCTACAGATTTTTCAGCACTGAGCAGATTCCAGGTTTTGAGATGACAAGGGCAACTGAAGCACAAAGTGGCCAGGTCGAATCATGAATCAACTGTTTAGATGGATTGTGAATGTTATAGTGGTCCTATGATATAGATACTTGGAAGGCAAGTCGAGGAGACTTAAAGGCAAGGCTGTAGATTGCACATGAAGAGTGAAGGCTAAAGCATTCATATCATTGAAGAAAACACGTAAGAACATACTAATATTTGGCATTGAAAGCTTGACTCTGTACTTGGTTGTACTTGCATTTTTGTGATTGACTGTCCATGGCATTCCTCTGGAATCAACCCAAAAGGTAACTCTTGGCCTTGAACTGACTTCAGCTTTTCACCGGTGAATTTCTGTACCCTGATCTCAGTGGAGTGAAAAAAAAAAAGGTTGGATGTAGGCAGTGCAAATTCGTATTTTTTTTTTGGGGTGGTGTTTCCTTTTTCATGTTACATATGTGGGGTGTAAATTTTGTGCAACACAGTGGGGTGGGGGTTTTTAGTGAGCGGATATTTGGAGTGGTGAGCTTCGCAGCCATGTGGGCCTGAGGTGGTGAATATTTTTGCGAAATTGTGCAAGGTGGTGTAAAAAAGTGTAGACGTGTGCACCAAATAATTATGACCCACTATTACAACCATACTTTGGCTTTCCGAGGGTGAAGATTTTGTATTCAGAAAGTGACGAGCGCCAATTTGGGGGTCGATTTTTTGAAGGCTCAGAGCTTTTAGGCAACGAGACTATAGTGGGGCAACCTGCGTCCCTGGTCCCAAGAAACCAGCACTGCAGACTGCTATTCACTCGGAGGCAGTCACGAGAATTCTGAGAGGCGAAATCCGCTGAAAGTCTTAGTGCGACAGCAAACACGACTGAAAGGTCCAGCGAGGCCACGCAGATGCGATATAGAATCTGATTTCGACTGCTCAAGATCGCCAGGCCACGAGACTTGAGAGAGCGAAAATCAAGCCAAAATTCGCATTTTCGGTTAATTTCTGGCAGACAAGTATTGGCGATAAATTGGCGTCGAGATAAGTCTTTTCGATACCCAAAATATGGGCCTTCAGCCGCGGGATTCACAGACGCTTGTCGGCGCGGTGTGGTGGTTCGGGGAAAGGACCAATGCTGTGCTCGGCACAAACACGCCCCAATCATTCTTCTCGATTGACCACCACCTTGCCTATCCATCCTCAAGCCTCGGGCTGCTCACGCGACAATCAATATGACTAGTCGTTCTCTGGCTGCTCTTCGGCGCTTTCCGTCATTCCACTGGTGGTCTCATAACGACTAGCCGATGTCACAGTGCACTGGCACCCGAGCTGGAACTGCAGCGTCACCGAATTATATGCCTAGACTTCGACCTATGCGCTTCGAGATGTACCCAGGCCAATGCATCTCCTGCTGATGCCTCGTTCTAGATTGGTGTGCTTCAATAATACTTCGCAAGGACTCTCCACTCACTCATTTCCTCGCAGATCCATGCCTCGTCGCCCGCGCCAACTCAATCAATGCCTCAACCCAGTACACCAGCAGACTGCTCGCTTGGCAAGGCCAGCATGACTAGCCCACATTCGCGTTGCCTGCGCGCGCCCATGCGAACGATGAACGCCGCGACACTTCGAGATGATCAGATGCAGGTGCGTACCCTGTCGTTTTTCTCTTCACTCACGCTGCTCACGACGTTTCTGCACCTAGTTTCACTCATACTGGCCCAAATCTGTTCGTATTCATCCCTCTTACCTTTGCACCGGCAGAATGCAAGAGCCTTCTGGCCATGTGTGAGTCTCTCTCTTTCGTTTTGTGCATGTCACACGGCGTGCTGACCGGGACCTCGAATGTAGTGTTTTGAACCCACCGCGCGCCCCTTTTTGTGCAGTATGGGCGGTGGGCGGTGGGGTGGGATTGAGGCACCTAATCTACCCTCGTGCGTCATGCCCGCCATGACTCCCTTCTCTGTCAGCGTCGTACTGACAGCCCACATGCCCCAGGTTCCTCTTGTCGCCGTTTTCTGTACGCGCTAGGGGTCAGACGCTCACTGCACTACGACACTGCACGAGGAGATCCTGCGCGTTCCCACTTGCCCATGAAATGCATCGCCCCCATCTGAATCCATCAATGTCGTCTTGCAAAGTAAGTCTTCCATCTATACTGGGATCTCGAGACCAGGGGGACACGGGACGACGTGTGCACGGGTGCGCCGCGCGTGGTGTATAGTGACGCCTACTGATCCAGGTTGGGCTGCGGATGGACGTCGACGAGAGCGACTCCCCCTCCCCCATGCTTACGACAAGTACTACGGTACGTCCCTTCTCCACCCCTCCCCGCGCTGGTTCCTCAATCTTATCCCAGATGATGATCTTGGTGCCTCGACACGCCATTCCTGCATGCCGTCCGCGCACACTGGATTTTGTGCAAACGGGCTCCCGCCCAAGCTACTTTGGGCCCGTGCCGCGCTCGTCGTCTATGTCACACCCCATCCACGCCACGTCTCCTGAGTCGGTGGGAGAGGGGAGTAGCGGGCGGAGTCGCGTTCAGTCGTGTTCAGTCGCGTTCATGGCACCAATGCACGTGAACGCGAAACGATTTCCGCATTTGGACGAAAACCAACTTGACACTCGACACCCACCTGCGTTAGCCATAATCTCAGCCAAGAAGTCGTCCTCCGCCTCAATCTGCAACAAGTCCTTCGAAATTGCCTCGTCCCCGTCAAACCCGAGCCTCTCTGCTGTTTCCTTCGGATCCAGCAAGCCAAAGACGTCGACCTGCTGTGCCAACCTCCGATGCATCGCTTCAACGTCCTCCTCCTCGTCCCCGGCGGTGAATAAACCCCCAGTCTGCTCGTATTCGGCCCACATATCAAGCTCTGCTGCGCTGTGTGGTGCGCCAACACTTGGTCGCTCCACAATGGGTGCTGGGATTTGGGTCACCTGAATGCGCACGTTTCGGGCAGTGTGGCGCTGGCTATCAAGATTTTCCTGAATTCGTTGTGCGTTCTCCACTTGGTCCACCGCATTCTTGTGCTCATCAGATGCTAGATGTCTGACGCCGTTCTTGGCAAGTATCCACACACGACGCTCCCCGGGCAGGCCTGCATTGCACACCCTGCACTGTACCTCTGTGCGCTCTGCCCTGAAGATGAAATCTGGAATATTGCGTTCAGGCTCTGGAGGTGCTCCTCTTGATTCCAACTCACCTTCCTCCTTCAAACTCGTGCCTTTCCCTTTCGGCGGCATGGATGCAAGACGCAAGAGATGACGACCAAAATACTCACGGGGTGATGCGCCACGCGCACCTGTGAACACGCGCCGACTGTGCCCGGCAACACGCAAGTCTCAGAACACTGGGATCAAACTTTTTTTCAAAATGAAGCTAAGCGAAGAGACTAAAAAGACGACTCCCTTTGGTCCACTTCAGCAGCGACCCTCTCTTTCGCCTCTCACCAGCCCCAATGTCTGCCTCCTCTGCACCCACCACTCCTCGCCGCGGCGTCGATGCCATGCTCGACGCCATGGACGACCCCACCCCTGTTGCCCCCAGCCGCAAGCGCCCCCACGCCGCCATAGACCCTGTCTCCGACAACGAGGACGACGACGACCCCCTTCCCGCCAACATATTTGCTGCAAACAGCCGCAATGTCGTTCAGATGCTGCAGCGCCTCGGGGAAAGCAAGCGCCTCCGTCCTGACCAAATCACTGACGGTATCAATGCTGTCAACGTGCGTTTTTCCTCAGCCACATAGTGCCTCCACTGATTCTGCGAGCAAAGGACCCCCCCGCCGTTCAAGGTGCCAAGATGATCCTCGGCCTCCATGCGCTGTTCAACCGCTTGGAGGCCTTCGAGGTGGGGAAGGCTCCCTTCACGGTCAGCGACGATACCGAGGTGTGTTCCTATATTAATTGTTCATTTTCCACTCATATCTCTCCAGACTAACATTGCCCACTACGCCGCCGCCATTCTACTGTCCACCAAATTGAGTGCCTACAAGGGCTCCGTCGCCAAGAATATTCTCTTAGTGGGTTTTCTCGGACTCCCTGTGCATAGTCTGACCTCGGCGTCTTAGGATCTCCTCAAAATCAATCGCTTCGACCTGCCGTCAAACATCGAGCGTAACCCTGCCGACTATGCTAAGCTCGTCGCCGTCGTCCGAGAAGCTCTGACCCAGATGCGCTCCAAGATCAAAAAAGGCGTGCGTGTTGTCCTTTGCGCTCCCTGTCTATAGCTTCTATCCACTGATCATCTACTTATATAGCTTGCGGGTAGCTTCAAGGTCAACAAGGAGCCTGCCCCCTCTGCGCGCGAGCACCAGAACATCTTCGAGCTCACCACCCATCTCGTCCACGGCACCAAATGTGCTGTCACTCCCGAGCTTTGTGCGCGTGTTGCACTGATGGTGTGTTTATTTTTGCATCTCTTTCCTCGTACTACATTAACCCCTGCCCGTCTCAGCGGCAAGTTTACATCGAGGACTCGGGGCCAAGATTCTGGGATTCCCTCGACGCCGACCTCCGCAAGATCCGCAACCGTGCCGGCGGAAATCCTCGCAAGCTGAACAAGTACGTCAACTCATGGTTGCTCCATCCTCACTGCTGAATTTGACTCAGGGCATTTGAAAACGTTCTCTCGACTGACCGCGCCACCCACGGTGTCAACGATTACAGCATCCCCAGCGACATCGTTGATGAAGTCCAGCGTGAAGTGGATGACACCATCAGCGCCACTGCCGCCGACAGAGCGGCTACCATCCCCACCACCGCTGACATGGGAGACGCTGACGAGGACTCGCACTAGTAGTAGCGCTAAATGATTTTTTTACCGTCAATATATTAAATTTTTCGTGCTGTTAATTATTCGAGTGACTACATGAGCTGTCCAATAGTCCCCATGTTGGCATCCAGCGTGCCTCCAGCCTGACTCGGCAGCTGGTCTCCAGGAAAGCTGGGTCCATCATGGATCCATTTACTCCGTCGGCCAATATCCAGCCGACAGGAGGGTAGATACCAGCCGGTCCTCGCACATGGTGCACATGACCGCTCCAGCTGATGGCTACATGACGGACCGTTGGCGGTGTATATTTACTTGGAAATAGCCCTAGGATGGTCAGATTATGCTATAGCTGACTTCGATGTCTCTGGATCAGATATGTGCTTCCGCTACCACCACCATCACCGCTGGTTCAGCCCCCTGACACTTCCACCCCATCTGACTTCCGGGCCGTCTCGAACCCGATGACGAAAGCGTGAGCAAGAGGTTGATCCTGCAAATGAAGTTGAAGGAAGGCGAAATAGAACAACATCGAGGCGTGCAAGAGGCGAAGATTAAATACCAAATATTGATGGCCGATAAATGTAACAGCACTTTACTTACTTGCAGCTGTTTTCCTATTCTATGCAGAAAACGTAAAAAAAAATGAGCCTGATATGCAGTGCTTGGAGAAGCCCCAAAGTCACTTCTCTACCTTTAGATACATTTACTTTGCTCTCAATATCCTTGTATACTAAACTTAGGGCCGTGTGAATCATCAAACGGCCAAACCTTTTTTTTTTACGTTTTCCGCATAGATATGAAAATAGCTGTAACGATGTCGAGAGTGCACAAGCGAGAGCGATTGCCGCTCCCATATTAGTCACATGGGTGTCGGCATTGCTTCACATTTTAGCCGAAGAAATGGGACTGAGTCCTATTTCATAGGACTGAGTCCTACTTCATAGGACTGGGGCAGTCCCAGTCCTATTCTTCTGGTATAGACTCCAACCTTACTTACATTTCATTCGCATTCCGTAAATTCGAGCGCGGACTTCGAATCTTGTTTGGATATGCACACCTCCCCAGATCTCTCGGACGCGTCGGCAACGCAATAAGTCTCGAGTATTTTGAGATGCGCAGTAGGAAGGCGCCTTTGAGGAAAAGAGTAGTTGTGCACACCTTGAAATCCGTCTCGTAGAGCGGCAGCTTTCTGGAATCGCGGACGCGCCGAACCTGCATTCCAGAAAGCCAGAGGGAAGACTGTCCGGGAGGAGAGAGTCAAACGAGTCGCAAAGTCTGTGGCAGAGTATAGCCAGACCGGGAATGAAATCGGCGGCAGATAGTTTTTATACCTGAGTATCCCAGCACCACCGTGAGATATGAGGCGAGCAAAGTTTCCAGCGTCGTTCAAAGAGGATGGAGCGAGTTTGGCAAACGAAAGCGAGGGCAAAGAAGCCTGCAATGAGGAAAGCTGGAAAACCGTCATGAGCGTTACGAGCAAAGGCTGTATGATCATTGATGGCGGCAGCTGCCGTGCACAGCCCTCCACGCTCTTTCCTTCCGCCTTCATGTTGCCTTCATACATTCAAGTCACCTGGCACGCTTGAAGCCCAACGGCCGAATTTCCTCGCTGCCTAGGAATAATTCAAACTCAGTGCCACGAATGCAGCCAGATTGACCTCGTCTAGCACCTCCAGGTATGGCAAGTTCACGAAAGTACCCACGCTTCGTAGATCGATTATGGGACGGGCCAGGAGCAGTTTCCAGTGAGGATAGATGGAAAGCCAGTACGCCTTCTTCATCCCTGATTTCTCTTCTCTTGGTAACCCTTTTCGCTGCTAGGACTTGAATTGTCCGCCATCCGCTCCCGCGTTCCCGTCGTGCCTCCAGTATCCACCTCAACAGGGCTTTTGTTTCGCTCTCCCTGTCTGATTTCCAGGACGACGTGGGGCTGGCTACTTTCATGGTGTGGCCGCACGTTCTCCGCGGTATGCCGATTCGGGATTTGTGGGCGCCACCGCAGCTCGGGCGTCCCCCGACGCGCGTCGCAATGTACTTCCCTACTCCCTCAGTTGCGGCTGTGGATCTTTCTATCTTCCACCGGCCTGTTCCCGCCCCATTCGCCGACGCAGTACGCGCTGTCCAGCTCCCTTCTCAGTCTGTAATTCTTCTTATTGTTGCTTTCACCTACCCCTTCCTCTTGCACTCTCTCGTCACACCGCTTTGAGTCCTCATCTCTTCCACCACCATTCGCTCCTCATTGTAATTCTCTGCTCATTGGCTCATCGCGTATCCATCCTCCGCTTCCCGCGATGTATTCCCGCTCCTCCACGCATCCATGCATCCATTCCGGGTGCGGTGCGGTGCGTCTATTTTCGTCGCACTCACCCTCACCCTCCCTCGTGCGCCCTCACTCACTTTCCCCGTCCGGTTCCCAGAGCACATCGCACACAACGATTTTACTCTCCTGCCTTTCGTCGGCCAACGAGGAATCCCTGTATCCGCGTATCCACGTATAACTCCGTGAGGGCGTCCTCGCCCGTCCTCCTTTCATGTGTCTCCATAATATCCACCGCCATCGATTCGGACTCCTGTTTCTCTCGTGGACGGACATACATCATCGCCCCCGATTCATGTATCAATCCACCTTCAATGTACTTGCTTACCTATCTTCGTTGTCAACGGTCATTTCCCTGGATGCCTTCGTGCTGTCGACGGCGGTCGTCGCAGGAGCATTGAGTTATCCAGCATGCTTCTGTGTCGCGAAGGGCTGTTGAGTGACCCTATGCATTGGTTCGTTTTATTTTACTCACCTTCTAGCCCCTTCAATTCTTATTAAATCTCAATTGTCTCCCATAAGTTTCGTTGTCAACGTTGGCCCGCCCTTGTGCTGCGTCCCGGGTGCGCACGCACCTTTACTTTACCGTAACCCAAACTCATTGTAACCTGACGTAAACTTTGCATAATTAACCGTCCTACCCACCCAATTCTTTCGAGCGCTTGGGACGACGGTGATATGGGCATTGGTGCGTTTCCTTCGAATTTTTTCTGACTTTGAATCTATGATGCCGACTTGATTTTACTTTCTGTAGATGCTACCAGAATCGATTCTAGTTTGTGCGGCCGAGATTTGGCTGGAAGACGCTTTTCATGGTGCGTTGGATCTGCACACAGCTTTGCCTGGAACCACTCACACCCATTGTAACCTGACGTAAACTTTGCATAATTAACCGTCCTACCCACCCAATTCTTTCGAGCGCTTGGGACGACGGTGATATGGGCATTGGTGCGTTTCCTTCGAATTTTTTCTGACTTTGAATCTATGATGCCGACTTGATTTTACTTTCTGTAGATGCTACCAGAATCGATTCTAGTTTGTGCGGCCGAGATTTGGCTGGAAGACGCTTTTCATGGTGCGTTGGATCTGCACACAGCTTTGCCTGGAACCACTCACACCTTGACGGTGCGTCCGTCCACTTGCCCTCGTTTCTCGTTTGAAAGGCCGCAACCGAAGCCATATCCAGCATGTAATCTTGCCCCTCATTCACTGACGCATTTATTCAGCGCAATATTCCCGACTCCAAACTTGAACCGTTTGCGGGTTTCTTCCCAGGTGCGTCGCTTCGTTCAATTACTAACTGGTAGTCCCATTCCAGATTGCGATTCTATGCCTCGAAAAGCCTTACGCCCGTTTCACAAATACCATCGGATATCTACTAACTTGCCTCCAGTCTCTTCCTTCTCGCCCATATGCTCCGGATCGCCGTGAATATACTCGGACGACGCGATGCTTGCCACGGTGAGCTTAACCTTGACCCTTATTCAAGCCGTCGCGCTTTACTGACTTGAACGTGAACCATCGAAGCTATATTTCTCGCCCGGCGGCTCCTCCTCGAAGGGTTGAAGCCTACAGTCTTGGCTTGACTTCGCCTATATAGCTACTGGAGCATACGTTTGCATTTCATTGCCCGATGGTATGTCAAGTTCTCATCCCATGCATTTTCGCGAGATCCAAGGAATATGTAGGATCGGAGCGTTATCTCTGCCGCCTGATCCACGTGGTGAGCTTGTGTATGCGGGTTTTTTAATCCTACTGACTTCGAGGCATCGGGATCCAACCTAACGCATACCGCACCTCGATGGTCTCGAACCTGCACCGCCCGAGAAGACTTCATTCACATCTTACGCGCGTTCACCCCTTTCTCGCTTCGCGGGGCATCGACGTTGAGGTGAACAATTCCTTCCTCTTTTTTTTGTTTTATTTTGTTTCTCCGCTAAACGGTGCGCTCGTGTGCACGAGAATCCCATTAGCCGTTCTAACTCATGAACTTCAGGCCAACTATCTCCGGGACACCCTGCGAGTCCTCTTTGAACTGCGGGGTTAGGTAAGTCTCCGTTGATTCGCATCGAAGGGCTTCGACTTACATCGGGAAACAGTACAGAAGGTCCGCATCCATCGCGATGCGTTGCTTTGCCCCAAAGCAAGTCTAGGTGATTCTTGTCATAATTCTTTGCCGAGGCGAGGCCTTTCAAACTGGTGAGTTCTTGCAAGCTCCTGCCGAAAATCTGTGATTCTGACTTACCTCAATATCCATCCAGACGTGCAAACTCCGTAAACCAGAGTCCAGGCTGTTGGCAGCGCGCGCGGGCTCTGCCTGAGCACATTTAGGACAATGCACGAAGTACGTTTCGTTCATTTTCAAAGCTGGAGACGAGTTGACTAGCTTTTCCTGATACTGATCTTTTTTGCCCGAGTTATTGAAAGAAGCTGGCAATTCCCTGCCGGAGGTAAGTAAAATTTTGTGTCATTTCGAATCCTTGCCTACCAGATGGCAGAGGCTTTGTTCCCAATTTTGTCGGGTAGTCAAATTTGGAGTCCGCCGAACGGTGCGTGCTCTGGCTCAATTTCCCTCTTGCTCCGTCTAGCGGTATTTTTGCCGGACGCAAGTATCGAGCTGGGCGTCGAGCGCGAGCGCGCGGTATCGAGTGCTTCCCGCGCTCTTTCGAAGGTAAGCTTGCCCTGTGACTGTCTTCGTCGCTGACTTCCATGTAGAATTTTAGCTCACGACGACACGCGAGAGCGCACTCTTTCACGGGGTAGGGGCAAAATCGTAACTTTTCTGCTTAGGAAAAACACGCGGGGTTATAACTACTGATAAGGTGCTATAACCCCGCATGTTTTCGGTATAAGGTTCAGATAAAGTCCAGAACGCCGCTATCTTGACTTATAACTGAAAATCGACTTTTGCGACACTGAAGTAACCTCTGTTCTTTGGCATTGATTCCAAGATGCGCTATCTTAACTTTTCGATAGTTATTCGTCTTTTTGAGAGGAGTTGAATATTTGGGTGCTTAGGTTTAATCAATATCAAGTGCGCGAGACCAGTCTTAATAAAATTCTCGCATCGGTTCATTTACTCATGTACTTTAGAACCTTCAAGGGTGACTCACACCCGCTCAAAATTAATTGCGACTAAAAGTATATATCCAGGTGTTTCAATGCCTGGCTAGATATCACCGGTTCGTTTATCAATTCATTTTTAACTACATTGATCGTAGCCCAAGACTTCGACTCTGTACTACGGGCCATAAAAGCTGAAGCTATGACCGTATGCAGGAAAGTCACCCTGATTTCGTTCATGAATTCGGTTGAACCTCTCTTCAATTTGCACCGGCTCCGTCTGCAGTCAGGCTGTAATGTTACTTTGTGTGCAGATACTTTGGCTCGAAAGTACATGTTGAATTAGATATCCCTTCCCATGTATAACTGGTAGTCTCTCCGGACTAGGAGGTACAAATTCAGTTCATACGAGTATTCATTTACATCTCTGGCCGAATTTCGACTCAGAAAAGGGTGAAGTCCATCTGCTCGTGGTTCACTTTGTCCAATCGCAAACATAAGACCAGCGGTATCCAATTTTCGCTTAAGGCATCGTTGCACTTGCTAGCATTGCTAGGTATGAGATAGTTGGAGCCAAGCTGGTTCTGCGCTGCTTCGGATTCGTGCTGACTTGGTATTTTGCAAGTCAGCCGTGAGTGCGCGGGAAGGCTCCAAATCGCGTAGCTTTGTCCGGGAGTGCGCGGGGAGTTAAGGAGTCTATACTAGAAGAATGGGAGTGGAACTCGCCCATTTCCTTTTTCGGGAAGCGAGTCCCATTCTTGATCCCATCAACAATGGGACTCGCTGAAGAAATGGGACTGGGGAGACCGCCGCCAATCACATAGTGACCCGCCGTCACGCAGTCCCAAGGGGAAGAGGTTCTTGAGGCGGCACAAATGCACTTAATGATCCGATGCCGATACCCGGCAATATTCGGCACCCGCTTAGCTGCTCAGGTTGCGAGTGGAATATTTAAACTGGAAAGTACATAGATAGTACAATTGAAGAAAATATTAATCTTGCTCCACAGAAGTTGAATTCTGCTTGTACCCCGACCCTATTACAGCTGTTTGAAGAAGTAATGACACGCATCAAATTTTTATAAATAAGAGCAAATTTGACTGGTCATTTTGTCGAGCTCATTGCCGGCTCAATTCTCAACGGATTTTCCCGAATATAGGCGTGTTCGAAAGCGGCGAAGCGGGGCTTCCAGAAAGTACTGACCCAGAACCAAAGGTACTATAAGATGGTAGCGTAAAAATTGCGGAAAGGCAATAGATGCTTTACAGGAATCTTTCAGCATGAGAACGAATTCAAGCTAATGAGCAGCCTATCAAGGAAGACCAAGAAGGCGCCGGCATAAAAAGCCAAGTATGAGAAGGAATAGGCCAAATATGCAGGGGACTGGTGAGTCGAAATGTCTAGACAAGTCCAGAGCAGAAACATTGCACCAAGGCCAGAGAACAGCGGCAGGAGAAAGAGGGCAAGATTGCTAAATGCCCAAATGATTCAGTTGAAAGCCAAGGCCTCTAGACGCGAGGGAAAAAGGGTTCCTCGGCCTAAATCCAGGTAAGTGGTGTGAGTGAAGGGAACTAGGGGTTTACTTGGAAGGAGTTTTCTGTGCGGTCGCTCATCGTATTTTATGAGTCCCTCACCCATCTTGAATGAGAAGGATATTGGAGACAATTGGCAGGAAATGAGCGGGTTATATAGGTTGTGTTCCAGCCACACAGCATTGAGGTACGAACTTGGAGACCCCCTAAAATAGTCTAGTTCCTATGGGTTGTAGTATAGGGTCATATCCTGCAATATTATAAAATCGGCAGTGGCAGCGGGTACCTTGCAACACCCCTTACAGGCACAAGGGGAGAGATTTTGGCGATAGTTGGGAGAGAGAGAGCGACTATCTGGTGAGAGCACCGGGAACGGGGCATAGCATTGGATGGGAAACGATTCTTTTCAACCTAGGCAGAAAAAAGAACAGAGCATTCTGGGGAGAGCCAAGCAAACGAGAGCGGCTTCCTAGCGTCGGTCAAAAAGTTGAGATGTGCAGAAGGTGCCCCCGCCTTGGCCGACTGTAGTGCGGAAGCGGCTGCCACTGAGTGGCAGCCTTGGCCGACTGTGACGCGAAGATAATAGCGGTAGGGACAGAAAGTTCTTACTTTCTGTCAAAACCGCTGACCCGTAAAGCCGTAAACGGGCGGTTACGGGACGCCGTATACGGGTGACCCGTGCCGTGGCCGTGCCGTCAGAAAAAGGTCAAAATTCTCCACGGCACAGGTCCGTAACCGTAATTACGGCCCGTGTCTCCGTAAATACACGGCACGGGTGCAAGTCCTACTTTATACCTCCCGGGACATTCACATATTCTATATTTCTCTCCGGCCTTAATCCAGCCCTCTGTAGAGCTGTGCATCTGTTATCGGAAATGGCCGATGTCAATGCCGCGGTATTGATGTACATCAACCGATCACTCCGGTCCTGCCCGCCCATGCCGCCTCATAGCGCCTGATCAGGCTGATCTTGATGCGGAGGGGTCACAGATTCATCGGCAAGCAGACTTGCCGAGTACCATTTTAGCCGAGTCCCATTGTTGATGGGATCAAGAATGGGACTCGCTTACCGAAAAAGGAAGTGGGTGAGTCCCACTCCCATTCTTCTCGTCAACCCTCGGAGTTAAGAGACGGGTGAGGACACAGAGAAGTGATTCGGTGGCCACGGACTGGATGTGTATCAATTTGCTTTGCGGGCGGTTGCCTAGAACTAACGCGGGAATTTTGCAGATTTCCCTCGCGTGCGATGCACCCCGCTGGTAGCAGCCTCGACTCGGTGAGTGTGGGCCGTGCATTGGTTTGATCTCCGTGTTCCCCTACTCTGTTTATAAACAGAGAAGGGTTCTGTGGGGCTGATATGCTAATCCGTCTGCTAGGCTCACCCCCAACTTTCTGTCACAGTAACATCACACATAACACGGTCCGAAATTTCCGGTCAGTCAAAATCTCTGTATTCAATCTAACTACCGCTACATGGATTGTGAGCCTCGGAACCGCGGCTGGGTAGGAGCCTGGTGGGAGCTGTGCACGCGCAAACTACACATCTCAGATGGCGCACGCGCTCACCAGTGAGGCTCACACTGAATCTGAAGATAAAGTTACTTATATTTGATCGGTAGCGGCGGCAAGCGCTGATCCCCTACTCTGATCCCTTGAGAATGCCGAAATATGATTAATGTTTGTTCCTCTCAACTCTCCAAATTCCTCGTGGAATTTCATCGCGGCCATTGAATGATATGTTCGATTGACTTGGCTGTGATTTCCTTTTACAGTCCGATCCTAAGACCTGCCCAGAAAGATGAGTTCTGGATCACAACCGGTAGAGAACCACTAAATATCTTTCATGGAGGTTCCTTTCAACTCTCCAAATTCCTCGTGGAATTTCATCGCAGCCATTGGATGATATGTCGACTTTGACTTGGCTGTGATTTCTTTTTACAGTCTGATTCTAAGACCTGCCCAGAAAGACAAGTTCTGGATCCCAACCGGTAGAGAACCATTAAATATCTTTCATGGAGGTTCCTTTCAGCTCTCCAAATTACTCGTGGAATTTCATTGCGGCCATTGGATGATATGTCAATTTTGACTTGGCTGTGATTGCCTTCTACGGTTCGATCCTAATGCCTGCCCAGAAACATGAGTTCTGGATCCCAACCGGTAGAGTATCACTAAATATCATTCATGGATGATCCTTTTGACATTTGAATTTCCTCATAGAATTTTATCGCAGCCGTTGGATGATATGCTTGCTTATGTGAAGCAGGTTGTGGAGCAGAGATGGAGCAGAGTGGAGTAGAAATCAAGACACATAATGTAGCCGGCCCGGGAAGTGGAGGACAACAAATCAGATGATCTACACATGTGACTGATGTCGGTGAAACCTCGCGTATATGGGTTGGCACAAGGAATCAGGTTGTGTGCAGACAGAACCCTTCTCTGTAAACAGAGTAGGGGATTTGTTATGTGCCAGCGGCAGTGGCAGGTCTTTTTCAGTTGGTGTCATCTGCATTACAATATGTCAGCAACGGCCTCTGGGTCGGCTAAACAGCGAGTAACCCGGCGAGAACCCCAACCAGGAGAAACCCGATAGACGCTAATAGCTTGTGTGTTCCCCGAGCAGTAGGACCAGTCGTACGGCGTCCTCCCTAGGAGGCCGTATGTCGTAGGTCGGGATGCGAGGCGGAACCCGGAACGAGTCAAAGAGGGTATGATATCCACTCAGGTACAAAACCCGAGGTGTGGATACAACCCGTAGTACGGTGCAAAGGAAGCGGGGCAGGGTGGAGACAATGCCTATGTCAAGCCAAGGTAGAAGCCTGAGATTAGACGAGGTAGAATCTACTGTACATGGAGATTCTACCGTGCTTATATAGGCTTCTAATAAATTAAAGCGATCGCGGTCAGTCGCGATCAGTTCCTGCAACGTAGCGTTAAGGAGCGTTAATGCTGATGCTCCTAGACTCCTCTGTGTTGGTTTCCGTGGTGTCGGTGCACCTAGGAGACCCGACGTTCGGGTTTCCTAGTCCTAAGTGTCATCGTCTCCAGTGGTTCAAACCCCGATCGGGTTTGCAACCACTCCTGTACTCCGTGTACTCTCCTGTGTCAGCCCTTGGTGCGTCCGGGGACTAGAGTCCGTCCATACGGGTTCCTAGTCCCTAACGTCTTCGGTATCCCGTGGCGCAGACTCCCCGAGTCTGCGACTTTAGAATCCAAGGCCGGGTTTCAACCGTGAGAAGGTCACGTGGTGGCGTCATGAGAGTCCCGTGCCGCTAAGACGCGTCTGTATCCATACGGATGCGTCGCGCGAAAAAGTAGAACCCGGGCGATTCATGACACAATATTTGTCATGATATCAGCATGTGAGTGATCTCGGAAAAACCTCGCTTGTATTGGTACTGTACATCATATAAAAGGCCAGAGGATCTGGCTGTAAATGGGATAGCACCGGGCAAATCTTCGGCGGAATGGGTTCACATTTAAATGGTGGGTCGAGGGGGTTGGTATGTACCTGATCGCTTAAGATTAGGTCGGTGCGGGCTGTGTTTATAGGACACTGCCACCCATTCCGAACCTCCAAACGGCGTGGCGAAAGACAGCACAACCATGGCCTTACCTGCCCAATCTCAAGCAAGCAAGTATATACCAACCCCCCTTGACCCACCATCCAAATGTGAACCCATTCTGCCGAAGATTTGCCCGGTGCCATCTCGTTTACGGCCAGACCCTCTGGCTTCTTGTATAATGCTAGGTCAATTCCGTTCCCGCATTTTTGCGGGAACGGCTGTGTGGCAGAACACAAATTTCTGATAATGGGTGTCGAGCTGGCATGCGGAATAGTCCTAGGCCGAGCCCCACCTCGATCAGATCCAAGGGTCCGAGGAAGTACAGGTGTATTCTTGACGCTAAATGTCAGCCTCCGGGACCCGGGTTGCCGAGGAGAAAAGGTGGAAGCCAGGAAGGGCAACAGCCCAAGGACTCGAAGCACCGAGTAGTTGAGATGATTGAGAAACGCACGTCACGCAGGGGAAACGATCGTTAGCGCGGTTCGACGGGGGGACAACAGGGTTTAGAAAAGTGGACATGAAGGCGGGAAGCAAGACCTTAGTAGCGGTTTGATCCGGAATCATATCAACACTGCCACTTCACGTCTTTCGTCTCACCGTCAACCCATTTATCGCGCGCCGTTCCAAGTGCATCCACACCAGTTGAAATTTCAATGAAATGAAAAAAAAAAGACACCCCAGTCGTCCCTCTTAGTCTTCCGCTGCGTTCCACCGCTACACCCCTCCGCGGCACCAGCACAATACGTCCTTGTATTGCCCTACAAGGCATGCTGGGTTATTTTCCAACCAGGCTGGGGGGGCCCCCTAATAAGAAAAATTGTAAGATGGGCACACATATAGAACTTGCTGAGAAAATGATATTCCGTCTATAAACTTTGGGTGTGCTCCCAACTGTTGACTTGCTATGGAAGGTTTGATCGCAACCGGGGCTGCAATCAGGGCCACAGGCTGGGGAGGCCTCAACAGTTGGGAGCACACCCAAATTTTTCAGATGGAATATCATTTTCTCACCAAGATTTAAATGTGCGCCTTTTTTGATTTTTTTTCATAGGGCCCCCCTCCAAGCCTGGTTGGAAAATAGTTAGGACCCGGGCGGAATTAGTCAAAAAAAAAATACCAAGTGAGTATTGCTGTATCAAATAAAAGCCCACCTTGAACTGGGTCTGTCCGATAAACGACACGGTATCTGGAGTAACGGCGATATAGGGTGCAAGTGTTGGAGGAGATCTTCAGGACAATTGCGGTGTTATCCGAGCCACCGCATGGGCGGCACAGGATTTTGCCCGAGGGCGGGGGAAAGTGGAATGCTTTGTGAGCGTTAAGGAAGCGGAGGAGAGTAAAAGGGGACCTCACTACCGCATCCCGGATCGTTCCCCTCTTCGCCCGCCCATCTCTCCATCCCCCCCGTGTGCAGACCCACCCCGCCCTTGTGTCATCTCCAATCCCCTCCGGCTTTGCTGTTCTTTCCACCGTGTGCTCAACCCTTCTCTCCACCCGCATACCTTACCCACTTATCTTTTTACGCTATGTCGCCGTCCCTGTACTTTTATTCTTTCCTTACCCAGTACAAATAATTAAAAACAATAGAACCTAATTTTGCCTTACAACTGCTATGAATGGTGACGACTTTGAGAGAATGCCGCACGGTCATTAATTCCTCCACCAACCCGTGCTTGAGCTGCCATTTTGAATGTCGCATGATCACACGATTTCCAACGCAGTCAAATTGGAATGTGAAAGAAAGTCCCTGCGACGAATCTCGGAATGAGGCCTTGCTCAACGTCGCATGGTGTCTATCCACCTTAGAATTCAAGAACGCGAAAGATTCAATGAGCGGGAAGTTCGTACCTGCCGTTTATCAAAGGTGTGATGCTCTTCACGATTCCTAAGTGTTTCGATAATGACGTCCGGTGGTGCGCGATTCATGTGCCCGCCCCGCCCCCGCTCGTCCCATATCGTGGAGTTGTTCACCGGGATCTCGAAGTACGCTTCCAATTTCGTGGCCGTGGGGGAGAGGTCATATTTATTCCGTATGTAAGTAGGAAGCAACAGTGATAGATAGTGTAAGAAGTATTATACGTACACTTCACTCGGGACGCGCTGCTCGACAATGTGAATGGACACGTCAGCCACGCCGAACGTCTCGCCGCCGCAGCCGCGCAGTGCCCGGAAGAGGTCAGTATTCTGGCAGGCGCCAGCGGTACGCAGTCTCCCGCTAGGTGTCGATTTTCATCTTAAGCTGGGATGAGTAAATTTGGGGCTAAAGAAAGACTTGTACTGCTAGAACTCACGACGTGGTCAACGCGCTGTGGCCGCCGTCCTGTTCAATTGAAATGGTAAGATAAATAAGGTTATGGTATAGACAGTCATCCAGCTACTGCCGGCATTGACTGTGTGCCCAAATCCGCCGATACGCATGGCGTCATTGTCGTCTGCGAATACCTGCTCACATGTAACCTCGGCCTCGGGAAAATCTTCAACACTGGATATTAGGGGAAATGTGGAGAGGCGCACTCCGACAATAATGGCACGCTGGGATGTGCCGCCTAGTCCAGGGTTTATTTTGAATGTTAAGGCATCTGGTGGAATCAAATTTGAAGCTCAAACTATTCTGAGGGCGAGGACCAACCGCTTGGAGGCTGTGAGTTTGTCAAAGCTTTAGAAAATGGAGAGGTAAGATGGTTGAAATGTTTACCCAAAGAGCTAACGAATTAGGTCGCCACGGAGTTCTTGATGGGCAGGGGGACCTGGCTGCGTTAGGAGAAAGGCGAAAGGAGCTTGGATGTTGCTGGGAAAATGTGACATCAATCTTCCCAGGAAAATATCAATGTTGCCCAATTTCTGCGCATATCCACGTACATGGCACGGGGATGTTTCACTCTGGCGTCACGAAATGCCGTTAGTGGGGAGCGATTTGTGTGAATTTGTGGCGTCGCATAGATATCCCGAGTGGGTGCTCATACAAGTTTCGTACTCGACCATCCTGGAATTAGCCAGACAGGTGTCCCCTCAGGGAGACAACATACATTCATATTGGCGCTGAAGCTCTCCAGTCTTGAGTTGGTCGATGTGCCGTTCGCCTGGATAGTGTTGTATGCCGGCGCATTCGCCGAGATAGTCCCAGTGTCGTATTTGGGGAAACAGGGTAATGCGAACCGGTCGTGCGGTATGGAGACGCCCGGCAACAGTTGGTGGGCATAGCGTACATGAGCGCGGAGGATCCCTTCCTCGCCACTTCGGATTGGAGCAACCAGAAGGAGGGGTTCAAATTATTGCTTCCCCAAGTCATTCAAAGGCGCCAATAGCTAGATGGATGGGCGTTGAAGTTGTGTGTGATTGTCGTGGCAAGAGCCAAGCTGCGGTGAATTAGAAAATTGCCGATGACACGCACGTGTCTCATCCACGCTCTTAGCCAGACCACCGCGTTCATGTCTAGATATCTTGTATTCCTGCATCCAGGACCTTCTCTTCTACTCCAAGACACCATCACGACATCCTTCTTTGATTTTAGGTGACTCGTCACTGTTCTGTTGGCTGTACGGCAATTTTTCAGCTTCTCTGCTGGCTAAGACTGGACTTCTCTTGCGCGACCGGCTTCGCGTTCCATTTGAGCCATTTCTTAGAAAGACTGTCTTGAAATTTTGGACCTCACCCCCATTCAAAGCTGTCTCTGATTCTGGACGATTCATCGTGACTTCACTGGCAACTACCACCACGCCAAATTGATTCTTTTATCCGTGTATCTCTCCGCTTGTCTCGTAACCCTCTCTTAAATCGGATCCAGCCTCCAGTTTCAGCGTCAATACACAATAAGAACTGCTACCCTTTTAGAATATCTGCTCCATTCCACGTCGTCTGCGCCTCCACTCGGCCTCAAATCCGACGACTGCGCGACCTAGTTACCTGCATCGGCGGCGGCGCAACACCGCTTCTCAAAATTATATATATGCGTGGATTTCTCGCGACCGGGTTGACGCGCCCAGGTTCGTCCTCGTTCCGTACCTGTCCCCGAACCGAACCTCATCTTTTCAATCCAGAGTTTCCGCCTCACTGATCACATGCGCCGGAGTCTCCCTTCAAAAAATCCACACTCCCACGCCGTCGGAGACACGTAGATTCGATTTTTAGACCACCAGTGAACTACGCATCACGGTACTTTTCCATTCAGACCCTCGGCCTGCGGCGCACACCACCGCGATTTCAATGAATCTCGACTATCATTCGATCTTGGAAGGCCCACTAACCTCTGCCCGCGTCCAGGTACGTTTTGAGCCTTCTCTTTGCCGTTGAACTTTCATTTTTTTATTTATCTTTCCAATTAAGCTTTCCTCATCGTGTCCCTTTCGCGCTACGCCACGCTTTCAATCTTTAACTTCAAGTCAGACTCTTGCACGACGGAGTAGGCCCGGGCGTCAGCTGGCCCTAGCGCCGCTGCCGAAAGTTTCATTAGATTTTTATGGGTTCCTACGAGCAGGGGTATGTTCATCCAGGTACGTCCTCATATATCGCCACCAAGCCGCAAGACGAGCGTTCAACCGAGTCGAACCAACATGCACCACCGCTCGAATGCCCGTTAAAAGTCAGGAAGAGGTGGGGAAACATTGGGATTCTTAACATATAGGTGAGCGGTCTTTTATTGCTTATTGTGACTTAAAGCAAAGCCAGCTAACCTTTTTTTCTCTCCTATAGCCTCCAGGCCATCGCCCTACCCCCCGCGCCTGCTCGCCTTTCCCGCAAGTACCATCGCTGACCAAGCCAGCGATGATGTCGATTTGCGACCCCACACCGCTAAGCGGATTTTTTACATTTCCTTTCGTTCTCGTAACTAATAGATTGTATATCCTCTCCACTTCGTCTCACGCGGTCGAGTTCAGACGGACTCTTCGTTCGTAGTCATCGCTGTCCAAGCCAGCGATAGCCATGATTTTGCACTTACGCCGGTAAGCCAATTTCTTTGATTTTCCTTTCGTTCCAGTAGCTAATCTACGGTATGTAACTCTTCAATAAGTTCTAAACTATCGTCTTGCAAGGTGGTTTAGATATTCGGGTTCGTCGTTGGCGTCGGAAAAGTGGGCGGATGCGGTGGATTGGGCGGCCACCACGGTACGTATTATCCTCTATAGATCGGGCGGGGGGTCTAATTAAACCCCTTGTCCGTCTTCTCCAGCGCGCAGGGCATCGCCCGTTGTCATTCGTTTTTCAGCTCATAAACGGCCGGCGTTCGCTCGTTCCAACGTGGTTCAGCGCGACGAATCTGTTTCAAAGAGGAGGGGTGGGTACTCTGAAGAGACGCAAACAGGGACAAGAAAGCTGGGATCTCCTTTGGTACGTGCACTTCTCTCGTTTGCTCTTGTGTCAGCCCGCGCGACTCTATCACTTTCATCCCCTCAATGTCCCAGAGCAGAGAGCGGGCACTCGACCCGTATTCAGGACGGATGGGGAGTATCCCGTGCTCTCGGAGCGCGCTGAGTTCATAGCGAACTCAATCATGCGTAACTTTGATACCCAATCACCCTGCTTCGGCTCAATACATTGGCGTAGCACCTGGGTCACGGTACGGTTGGCACGTTCGGTGCCTCCGTCAGACTCCGCTTGATATGCACTCGACATAATGAGCTTTACTCCGATCAAGGAATGAAGACGCCGCCAAAATGTACTGGTGAACATCACGCCTTCCACTTCTAACGCCTTCACACCCGCCCACTTCCCACGTGCGCAGCCCGCCCACTTCGAACGCCCGCTCGCCCCTTACTTCGAATGCGCGCACCACGCATGCGCCCCGGCACACCTGCCCCGCACTTCAAACAATACCCCGCCCATTTCGAACCCGCGCCGATTTCAAACACGCACCAGCGCTTCGACTGCCCGTACGCCCACTTCGAACGCCACTTCGCCGCCCTTCGAGCCTGCCCCGCCTTTCGCACGCCGATGCTGTGTCCGTCTTCCGTGCCCCTCTTTCGCCCGCGCGTCCTGTCTAGTGTGCGACCCCGCCACCAAGACGGTGTTAATCCCACGCTGGGCAACGGTGCGAATGGCACGCACGGCGACGTCGGCAAGAACAGCACCGTCGCCAACGACCTCACCACGCGCCTCTCACAGACGCTGAACAGCTACGCGCCGTACGGCTCCTCGACGCACCAGCTCATCCAGCGCGTGTCGGGTGTGGTCGCGTTCGAGATCGTCGTCGCGTCCTCCTTTTCCTCCTTCTCTAACACCTCCGCTATTTCCACCATCGACGCTGGGAGGAGTGCAAATACAGCCTCGCCGGAGCCACTCGCATTCCCGGCCACGCTCCATATGTACCAGTTCCTCGATGGGGATCTGGACCCCGCGAATAAAACGCGTGTGGCGGAGGGAGTGGCAAGGAGGGAGATAGGGGTGCTTGCGAGCAGGAGGGGGGTGTTAGTTGGGTTTAAGGTGTGTTTTTGTTTTTTGTTTTTCTGGGGGTCGCTTGAAGCACTGGGTCTTTGTCGACTGCTTGGAGCGGGTGGATCGTTCCCATTTTCGAGTTCGATCGTTCCTTCGGCGTTTGTCTTCGACTGCGCGTCGTAGCGATTCCAAGTCGGTGGCTGATGCTGATTCGTTATGCGTCAAATTTTAGGGCCAAGATACCCTCGGGAACCTGCGCGGCGCGATCGAATACTACGAGCACGTCGCTGCGTGTGATAGCCCCGAGCACTTTTCCACGCTGCGGAAGATGGCGGGCAAGCTAGGAATGTGTTGGCGAAGATGGAGGGAGCGGTGAGAGGTGCGTGAGCGTGAGCGTGTTTCTTGGCTTTCCACTTTCACTTGGGCGATCATTTCGAGGAACTGCATTCCATGCCTATATCGATTTTTATAGCTGGTTGACTATGTGACACAGAGATCGACGTGAAACTGGCGAGCCTGCAGCGCGAACTCGACGGGCTGTGGGAGAATCCGGAGTTGGAAGTGTCACCCCGTCTTTCCCCTCTCTACATTCATTGTCCCACTTCATACTGACACGTCTCCGCGAACCCTAACCCCCTCCTCCTTTATATCGTCTGTTAATAACTTTCCCTACCTCCAGAAGGCCTCTCCACCGTTGTATACGTGCTGCCGTCCCGCGTCCCAAGCGCCGTCATAGTATTATTATGGCCGTCCCCTCGCAGAACGCTTGGTGATCAACTTGCACGCGCGTGCATTCCCATGCGCCACGCTGCGAATAGCCCTCATCCCCGAGCCCGCGCAACCCCATCGTGGTTCTCACAGCCAGAGTCCTTGCCGTAGCGAGCTGTGGTCGAGACGGTGCGTACTCGTACATCGAGCTTCTTTTTTGCTTCCGTTTCTGATCCCTTCTCCCAGCTCTCCCTCGAACTGTCCCATCTCCATCCTAGATGTTATTACGGAAAACCAGTCCATTCGATTCCCCGGAAATCCCCGGGACGGGCCTCGGGTTGCCGACGGTTTCACCATCGGCTTTAATCGGCCTTCTAGACTGATTTGCCATCACACCACAGTGAGAGCATGACACAAGCAACGTCACCCCGTCTGGTCATCACCACCATGAGCAACTGGAAGCTCGCAACTGAGCAGTCCGACTCCTACTCTGATTACTTCTCTCGGCCCCGTCTCCCGCCTCCCAAAGACGCTACTCCAAGTGATTCCATGAGCGGTGCTCACAACGGCGAGTCATTGGAGCAAACAACTACGCTTCGTCGATTCGATGTGAGCCAGCTCAGACTTCGCATCGACGATGAGGCATTCCTTGATCTGAACCTTGTTGTCGACACCCTCTCAAAATATGGCCCGATTTTGGATCCCCTGAACCTGATCGAGTGGATCTGGGATATCCAGCTGCCACCTCACATCACGCCAGTGATCGAAGACGAAAGAGGACTGTACGGATACCTGGAGTGGGTCATCTTCAGGCCCGCTGCTCGTGCGTTGCCAGCCGTCCTCCACTGCCTTTCCAAGAAGAGATCTGGCGGCCCCACGTTTCCGAAAATCAGCTCCACAGCCTCTGTGGAGGGTCAACGCCGCTTTGGAAGCACGGACATCATTCACTATTCTTTGAAGGAGCCAGCAGCAGACTTTGGCGGTAAAAAAATACACACGCTACATGAGGTCAAACGGGCGCGTGTGCTTGCGGTTGGGACGACGCTAGAAACAATGTATAGCTTGGCGGAGTCGTCTTGGGTGTTTCGGGAAAACGGTAAACAGTGTTTCCGGGGCCATGCATTGCTCTGCCAGGTGCGTGCGCCACCTTTGGGAATGCATCATCCTTACTGTGCTTTTCAGGCGATCGATGAACTGGCGATTCACGAAGTCAGGCACATCGTGCTCACAACTGAAACGCATTACGCTTTGGTCTACCTCGGCGATGACTCCCAGTTGTACATGAGCAGTGTGTATCAAATTCGCCAATCCCCCACTCAAGCCGACGACATGGCACGACTCGTCCTTTTTTACGCTCACGCCATGTTGTCTGAGCCGTTCACCCTGCCTCCGACGACGTCTGTTCTCATACGCCGCGTCGAGGTCCCATCATTTCCCCCTTCTATTTTTAAGCCTTATAAAGGCAAAATATACCTCGGCAAAGGTATTCGTTCGGTGAAGTATTCTCCTATGCAACGGTCTTCGCGCTGGTGGATCTCGCCCTTCATTCCTTTGAAGGTGGAGGGATATGCCGAAGAAAGTCGGCACGAAGGCGACATTCGAATTACCTTCATCAAGCTAATTTTTATGATATTCGAACGGAGCGCCGTTGCAAAGGCTGCGTATGGGCTTTCCGCGTCTGCTCGGATCATACACGAGTTCGATGTATATAACGCCTTGCGTGCTTTGCAAGGGCGTTCGATCCCCACGTTATTTGGGTTGTATCGTAGTGAAGAGAACGGGTCTGGTCTGGTTCTGGTCACCAGCTACGAAGGCAGAGCGTTGCCCAGCTTTGATGACCTTGGAGTTCAAGATCGGTTCGTTTCTCTTTCTCTCCCCAGTCAGTGCTCTTACTTTTGGCCAGGCACACCCTACTGTCGCGCCTCATCCGTATTCATCAAGCAGGCGTTGAGCACCTCGATGTCGAGCCTCGAAATGTTGTTTTTTCGAAGTCGCGAGGTCCCATCATCGTCGATTTTGACGGCGCGTCGCTCGACCACTGTTGCGGAGGTCTATCTTGCGGCGAACTTCGCGAGGTGGCTCGACGCTTGGGAATCGATCTCGGTCAGTTGATAACTGCAGCTGGAGATTTCTAGGCTCACTGGGTGCATCTTCAGAGGCTGACATGTCAACAATATCGAAAACTACTTCCGTCGTGATGCCCGCGATCTTCGTCTACATCGCAATGTTCCTCGCGTTTTCCCTCGTCGTGATTAATTCGTCTATGTCTTTCCGAAAATATAGAATGTAGAAATACGCAGTTCTGGACGTTCAATCAAACATTCTTGGTTGTGATTTATTTGCTTCTATTCCCGCTACCTTTAGGTATGTACGGGTTCTTATATACGTCGCGATCAAAATCCTTCTGGGTGTGCATCACATTTCTGTCAGCAGGTTTCGCGTAAGCACATCTTCTCCCCGCCAAATTACTTCGGCTACTGCAAAGCCGTTCTGCTTGCCGAAGGTTGCCGTTCAGGGCTCGTAATCCTGCTTATTCAAGAGGGGAACACAACTCGCTTCAAGTTCAAACGGTCCCTGTGAGATTGATTCATTGTCCAGCATATGATCTCTGTCCCTTTTGTTATAACGAACTTTTGCAGCAGGGTTTGATCAGTTCTCCCAGATTTTGAGCTGGACATGCAGGTTCGATGCTGAATACAGTGGACTCAAAGTTGGACTGTTACTACCAGTGTTGGATCAAGAGGTTTCTAAGCGTCGCTCAGTGCTATCTCCCGGGCCTAATTAGGCCACTGATATACCGAATGAAAGATACCCGATATGTTAGGTGCTTTTTTTTTTGTGGGCTGCCTGTACTACTGGTTCTGAATTGATTAACTGTAGTTCAAAAGGCCTGTATTTTTCCGGGTAGCGGGCTCTGCCGCTTGTCGGCCCTACTGGCCTTATTTTGCCTGGATTTTCTAAATCTTGCAACTCGGTGCCTTGGCTTTCAACATGTTGGTACCTAGGTTGAAAAGAAAAGAAAAGAAAAAACGCCACACAGCTCCCAATTACGGCTGGTCGGAGATAGTGTTAAGAGAGCCGGCTCTGGATTCATCCTTGAACTTGACGCGCTGAAAGCGCAACCCCTAAAGACGACTCCGACACCGGTCCTTACCCTTAGACGGATACTCATGCCTACTTCTCTTTCAGACCTATGTCGGCTCCACATCGATCAAGCTCAGCGTCCGCATACATGTCTCCGTGCGTTGCTTTGAATTTTGCGTCTTCACTTCAAAGTAACCGATCCAGCCAGTGCAAAGAACCCCCATATGGGAAGTGTACTGCCCGTATCCGCGACGACAACTTTATATATGCTGACTGACATGGTGCGTTGTTTTTGGTTTTGTTTTGGGGTTGCAAATCGACTTCGCTGGTAGATAAGAAACATTGTGACTTTCAAATGATGGCTTTAATATTGGGTTCAAGTTTTACATTGACGGTGCCCTGGTGTGTTTTCTTTTTTTTGTGTTGTAGAAATAGAACGTTGGGGAAATAAGAAAGGGTATAGATATTCTCCAGCTAATACAGGGCCAGCCTTTTCGGAGGTTGCTGGATCGAGGCAAGATACAAGACCTGAATGGTGCAAACAATTATCGTCACTACGACCCAGAAATAGTTTCTGATTTTTGAAGAGGTTTCCCAGAGGTTCGTCGAGCCAAGTACTTATCGTGTGCGCAGAAGGAGCAGCCAGGATTCAGTGTGAGATTCAGAATTCATCGAGAATCGCAAGTTGCAAGACAATCCAGACATGCCGAGATCGAAGGAGCGGTGTCACCGGGTCAGAAATAGTCGACGCAGACTCCTAATACTGTACCATTTCGACCGTAGGTTCAGCGGGTGTGACCTGTGACCTGTTAGGTTCAACTTTTGATAGGTTCAGTTGCCTTTTCGGGCGATTTTTCGGAATTTGCCGACGTTTTTTGGCCTAAAGCCGAGCTCCTGAAGGCCAGTGACCTGGGACAAAAATTAAATAGGTTCAATTCAGCCCACGTTGTGACCTGTGACTGAACTTACGGTCGAAATGGTACAGTAAGTAGATGACGGCCCAAAAAAAGACTATGTAGTAAAGGCGATCGAGGCGTGGAAGGGAGAAGCGGGGAATGGGAAAAAGCAGAAAGTTGGATTGCCAGCAGCGGACCACTAACGCCGGACACTTGCAGGAACGACATGATGGTGGAAAGGAGGAAACGGAGCAGGCGGTCCGGTCGTTTCCGGGCACTGCCACAGCACCCTCGTCTTAACTTCCACTTCGTCGACGTGCCAAGATCTGCTCGCTCCTGCCGATAACCGTTTCACAACGTAATGCCCTCACCACAAGCACCAATACTCTCTTTGATGCTGCATGGAGATCGGACGGCTTCGAGCAGGGATGCCCGCACCAGCCCTCTGCGTCGCTGCTTTGCAGAGCGTGACGCGAGGTGCTCAGCGTCGTAAGGACAATGGTGGTTGCTCGCCCGCCACGTGTATAACCGCCGCATCCCATCGCCTGCTCCGGTTGCATCGACGCTCGCATACTGTTCGTGCAACGTCGTGTAACGAACGCGACCAGTTCGCCGTTCGCTGCCACCCCAGTGCACAGCACCCACTACCCGCACGACGGGGAATGACGCTCTCCGAGCAGTAGCCGCGGGAACGATTACGATTTGGGAATCGGGTACGTTTCCGTTTGCTTTTCCTTTTTCTGCTTCCTCGTTTCGTCTATGTTTCTCTCCTTCGGTGGCGGAAGGGACTAAGAGCGGGACGAATGCACTCGAAGGTGCATGAACGTTTGTTACTTCGCCTTTCTTACTCGTTTTCCGGTCCTCGTCTTCGGCCGGCGCGATCCACTTTGAGTCGGGTCTCCGTCTTCTCCCCTTCTCCTCCCCTCCCTGTATTCTTTCCTAGTCCTCGGCGTCTTGCCGATGCTGAAAATCTTACGCTGCGCAGACGCCACCGCCCACATCGACGTCCGCGCGGGCACGGGTCACCTCCATCTCCATCTCCGCTGCCGCGTCGCCCTTGTCAGCCGCTTCGTCTGCATATTCGAGCGATGGGGGCGTAGCTGCGGACCCCGATCGCCGTCCCGTTCAGAGGGTTAAACCCTCTCCCCGCTCCGCCCTTCTACCTCCCCATCAGCCTGCAGCCCAGTTTCCCGGGTCGAGGTGCGGCTGGTGCCAGCATCTCCCCAGAGCGGACTCCTGCCTGCAGTGTTTCCGTAGGGCAACGTCCGACCGCACGGTCAGCGGTGGAATGGGGCGCTGGGAGGGCGACGAGATACGCTGCCGCTGCGGGTCGAGCGTCGACGTCGACGGCGGGTTCCCCATCGCCTGCGATGCTTGCGGGCGGTGGTGTCATGCTGCCTGTTTTGCGATTTCGAGGAAGAGAATGCCTGAGAGGAAGTGCTGGATTTACGCGCCGCAGAGTCATTTTGGTTAGTTTTCTTTTCTATGTCGTATACGCTGTGCCCTTCTCCGGTCACCACATCTTCCACTGTAATCTTCGCTTTCGACCACATATCATTCTTTTCTCCTGTCTCTGCGCAGTATTTTATCGAGACCGTTACTAACATCCTTGCAGACACCTTCCCCACGAACCACCACGCAAGCATCCAGGCCGACGGCGCGCTTTCATCTGGGGACGGCGCGCGGGCACCATCGAGCCGAGTCCGGTCCTCCCTAACGGCGGCGGGCAGCTGGACGACCTCGAAGACGAGCAGACGCAATACGTCCGCATTGACGACGACATCATCCCGCATGCCGCTACGCAGCGTAAGCTACGCGCTTATCCCGCCCAATGGCGTGGAGTCTCCGTGCTCGAGCCGACTCCACCTCCGCACGCTGGGCCGTACACATCTCGTCTTCGGCGCGACCGCCTCTGGACCCGACGTTGCTACACCTGTGCTCCTCTTTCTCCACCACCTCGTTCACACACACCGTTCTCCCGTCCACTGCGCCTTGCACACCGCCCTTCCTGCGACCCCACATACTCTACTTAGGCGCCACCCCTCCCTCATCACGCCCTCCTTGGCGTAACTCCACGTCGAAATCGACATCGAGGGCGAAGATGCGCCCCGCGTGCGCGCGTCCTCCGCCTAGCCGTCCCTCCATCCGCCGCTGCGATCGGGCTCGCCCTCGCCCTTCGCTGCGTCTTCGTTAATCCCTCTTCCTCGACCGCTATCTTCCCCATCACCTCATCACCTTCACACACCACGTGACCACCCAAATGTAGGCGCTGACCGCGTGGACCGACAGTCCTTTCGCGCCACGGGGGGGGGGGGGTTCGCGAAGGGGGATTTTGAGACACCGACGGAGGGTTTCGCGCAGATGGGGGTGTGGGGGGGAGGCGCAGGAGCGGAGATATTTCGATACCGAGACCGTAAGCGGGAGGGCGGAGCAGCTGCTGCAAATGCAAACGCAAACATACGCAGCAGTCGGAGGCAGGCCTCCTTTCGAGGGGTGTGGTGAGTCTTTCAGCTTCATTCTGTCGGTTTCTTTGGTCTGTTTCTGCGCGTCTTGTCTTTCGCGTCGGGGTCCTGCGGCGCTGTCGTTTGACCGCGTCGTGGGTGGCGGGAGTGTGGATGTCTGGCGGCGGTCTCGTTACGGCGCACGGGGAGGGTGCCCCGAGCATGCGCTACGCCGACCTCCCCTGCACCTGTCTTACTGTGGAGGACGGAGTGCCAACTGGTCAATATTCGTTTTTTCCCCGCGCGGGGTGTGTCCCTGCCACTCTTTGCGTTGTCCCGGCCGTCGCCCATGTCCCGTCTCCGTTTGCGCGGGGGCCTGGAATTTCCGTCTCATGCGGAGGACGGGAATTTCCTTTTTGGGAAGACATATTTTTCTTTGCGATTTTGCGATTTTTCCTGTCGAGGACGGCTAGCCATGGATGGTGGGGCGGAGATGTATCTCTTAAATGGTCTCTCCCCATCCAGCGCCGTCTTCACCCTCATTCAGCCATCGCTTGGTTTCACTCTGATACGAGGGGGGGCGGTGAACTTTCTTGCTCGTCGTGTTCTTGATTCTCGGCGAGCGAGGCCTTAATGATGGACCTCTATTGTGACTCCCCATCGCCTCCTTCTCTCCCTCCCATTCTTCAGATCAATTCTATATCGCGTTGATCCCGACACTGATACTACTTTTTACCAGACCCGAAGTCATCTGGCGTTCACCTCCAACACACACCCATCCCCGCCAACGCCATCTGTCCCTCCCCAATCCCTGCACCCGCGTCTCCCACCCCTGCGCCCCCGGCCGCGTCCGCGCCCCCACGCCCGTCCGATCCCGCCTCGCCGCTGCCTCGACTCGGCGCGCGCATCCCGTCCTGTCCCCCACGCCGCTGCTGTTCCCTCTCGCCGTGCGCCGCCTGTCCCGTCCCGTCCCACCCCACGCCGGCCACCTCCCGTGATTCTTCTCTGCGCCCGTGTCCCGTCCCGCCCCCACGCTGCCACCGTGTGCTCTCCCCGCCCCACTTCGATATTCCACTGGCCCCTCCCCTCGCGTCCCCCGCTCCAACGCCGAGGTGCTCCCCTCGTGTCCGCCCTTGCTCGCCCCGTGCCATGTACGTCACGCACCCGCACCCACCTTGCCACTGCCCCTGTTCCGCACGCCTATCCCGTCGCGCTGCGCTGCGCCCTCTCCGCGCGCCCGCTCCACCGTCACCACGTGTGTAACCGTCTGCCCGCACCCGCCGCCGCGTCGACCCCGACCACACCACCTACCCGCCCCTGCTGCTGCGCCCACACCACCTCGCCTCCGTCTCGCCTCGCCGCTGTCCCGTTCCTGCCCATCTGGTGAAAATCTACACAGCCCCGTTCCCTGCACGCCACGTCCCCTCGACGTCGTCTCCCTGCAGCCGCGCTTCCGGATTGCATCCAACGCCGCTCTGTCCGTTCTCTCCCCACCGCGTTGTAGTTGCTGCGCATCTGTCCCCTATTCCGCCTGCAGCTCCGCGCTCGGATCCACCACGGCACTGCCCTGGTCAATCGGATCTACACCGCTGGTTTTCTCACTACCGCATCCCGCATCGTCGCCCTCCTCGCCCGACCATCTCTTCATTCGCGCCGTGTGCAGATCCCCCACCCCGCGCTTGCATCATCTTCACTTTTCTTTCCACCCACCCACATACCTCACCCACCTATCTTTTTTACGCGTTGCCGTCCCTGTACTTTTATTCCTTACTTACCCAAATACAAAGCAATGGAACCCACTTTTGCCTTACAACTGCCGTGAATAGTGATGACTCTGGAAAATGCCGCATGGTCATTACTTCTTCCACAAACGCGCGCTTGATCTGCTATTTTGAATGTTCTCTCGGCGGCCCGAACTTGATTGTATGTCTGTTTCCTCATAGATCTCTCAAGTGAGTTGTACTGAGGCTCGACTTCCAGTGCTTGATCCAGCAGCCGTGGGAGGGCGCCGCCCCTCATTGTAATATTTCTCAAATTGCAAATTTAGATGGAGAAGGCTTACGATGCCGCCAGTTACAAAGCCATTGAGGCTAACTGGAATGAGATGTTTTATATCAGGAACAGGGATTTGCGCCCGAGCAGGCAAACGAACCCTTCCAGATTTGCCATGCGTAAAAACTAATGAGTGGTTTTGGCATGATGTTACAGAGCGGATGAATTCCCGTACCATTGAGAAATAATTGTGATGATGGTCTGAGCAGAATGGCGAAATGAAGATGCAGCTTTGCGACGATAACGCGGGGGTTACTCACTAGGAGACCGTTTTCTAGCTAAGTGGTATTCATGAGCCGTTAGTGTCAGGCGGTCCGTTAAATGGAGCAATATCACCGCAAAGCTCAGATATACAACTACCGGAAGGTATGACAAGGCGGGGGGCGGAAAATGAAGAAACAGTATATAAATAGACTACTGTACTATTACGACCAAGTGTTCAGCCCATGTTACACGTTACCTAAGGTGTTCACTTTCCTAAGTGTTCAGATCGCGCCTCGGACTGTTACCTCCGGTTAAAGTGTTCATTTTTAACAGCACCGACCGAAGCCTTATGGGGTGCAAGGTGATCGTAACAACCGCAATTTTGTTTCAGCACCACTTGAACACCCCGGAACACAACGCAAATCATTAGAATTTTTTTGGGGAGATCTGCAGCCGCTTATTCGACCTAGTGTTAACTTGTACAGCGAGCCGCCGCCATATACCTCAGAGGCTATCAAAAAAAATCTTGTCGAGTCGCACGTTAGTTCCATTAACAAGTAGAATAAAACATGGACACGAATGACATCTTTTATAAAAAAAATTACCTCTTTCCTCGTACCAAATCCTACGACCGACGATGAGCCAAGAAACAGCTTTCAAAATTTCCGACTGGATTGGACAATCCATGTCCACCGCGCCACCGAGAGTCCACAGAATGGCGAAGGAAGAATTCACTGTCCCCCAGCAATTTCAGTTCGACCTCTTCCCCTCGTCAATGCTTCCCCTTGCAAAATACTAGATTTCACCTTACCTCTCGATGGCATCCCCAACGGCGCCACCCAGCCCGCACAGTACTTCAGCAGGATAGCGCCGGATCATGTTGACCAAAACGCGATACTCCGCTTGCGTCGTCTTCCCATTCCAGAAGCCAAAATTATTCGCAAGCTTGCTGAATGCAGTCGCCAGGGCTGGCTCGACGGCAATAGATCTGTGATGTATAGTCATCTCAGTGAAGGTGTTGTCACCCACTTCCCGCTTTGGGTCCTCACGTACTGGATTATGATTCTGGACTTCAAGCGGGATGTCCAAGCGTACTGGGTGAGGAGCCTGGACTGGGTCGCCAAGCAAAAGAAGACATCCAAGAAAAATCCCGCACGGGCGGTGCTGGTCGAGGAGACAACCCATATCCTCGGCATGCTACCGTGGGGATGGGCTAAGCCACCGGGCTTGTCAGATTCTGAGCCAGCGCACAATCTGTGGCGCTTCCTCGGGCCTCATTGGCTGGCGGGCTCCCAGCAGAATGATATGCTCGAACTCCTCCGCCACAAAGTGGACAGCGATCCAGAATTGGCCAAGAAATTTCGTATCCAGGGTATCGCGCTATCGGCCAAGATCCTTGAAGCTCATAAAGCGGGCTGCGAGACGTACAAGAGTTCTCAGAGTTTCCAGTGGATTCGGGACGTCGCTGATGATCTCGTCCGGAATGAAGCTGCGTTGATTAGCACTGCACATCTGGGACAAATCAACAACGAGCCCCATTGGATTGGCTTTGTCTTCGACTTCTCCCATCCTACCGCTGTCATACATTACGGCGACTCATTTGGGGAACCGATGCCCGCGTCGTTGTTGGCTGCTTGTCGTTGGTGGATCGCCCAGCACTCCGAGGCTCAGCTGGTGTTAAAAGACCTCCCCATAAGCACCCAGAGCGACGGGTTCTCGTGTGGGATGTTGGTCGACAATAGTCTCCAGCATTTCGTCGACTCCCAAATTTTGCTGAGCGTGCCCAGTGCTTCCTTTGTCGACGCCCGGCTCGAAGCCTTCAACAAGATTGGAAGATGGACTTTAGACCGTGTATGTGTTCCTGTTGATACTCTTGACCGATGCTGACGACATTCTAGCTGGAAGTTGCGAGAGCGTTGGCAGTTTTGGAAGACGAAGATTCGGATGACCGCTCCGATTACTGCGCAGCCACACCTGTCATTCCCAGCGACTCTAAATCCGACTCTGAATGCGACTCTGACGCACCCCTTCTGCTTCGACACACAGCAAGGCGCGCGAAGTTCACCTTCACTGCTTCCCTCTCCATCTCCCCCTCTCAGTCCGATGCTCCAACGACTACCGCGGGTGTAAAGCGTGCCAAAGGCCATCCAGATGCCCCAACACCGAACCCAAGCCCGCAGAAACGCCGTATCTACAAGCGCGACGCTGAAAGTACCCTCCGGCCTCCAACCCCTCCGTGCTTCAGCCCCGTAGTCGCGCGTACTCGTCGTAGGCGTTCAGCTGACGTGTTTGGCTCGCTCGCTGGCTATGGCACAGATTCCGAGTCTGCGGCCGAAGGGGATGATGCCCGCGAGGGTGCTACAGCGGGCGACCCGAACGAATATGTTTGGGGGCCAGAGGATGATGCCCCGCTACCGCCGGACTCGCAATTGAGCGAATTTGATAATACGGAGTCGCGGCACTCTGGCCTCGACAATGCCAACTTGCACATTCACAACGACGACATGCCAGGGCTTATTGAGGTGTCGTGCTCCGAGGATGACGACGAGACTGGTACGCACCCCCTCAGTGATACTTTTTACTTCGGACACTGACTGCAACGATTTCATGCCAGATTCTGATATCGAATCTGTGGCAAGTGGGATGCCCGGCCTCGAAGATGTTGATAACAGCGATGTCGAGCCCCTTTCTGATTCCAACAACGACCTGTCACCGTCTCTTCCGGCAGTCGTCGAAGTTGCACCGCAGAAGTCTGGCTGCACCAGGCCCAAGATAACATCGTTCTTCAAGGTCGAGACCGCAGCAGAGAAGGCGGTTAGACTGGAGCGGGATAATCGTGAGTTTGCAGAGCGTGCCGAGGAGACCCGTTTGCGAGAGACGAATGCAATTCGTATGAAGGCTGCGCGGATACGTGCAGATGGGAGAGAGCGCGTACAACGTTCTCGTGCTCGCAAGCGCGAGCAGAAGATAGCGGGTGGATGGATCCCCGGCCAGAAACGAGTGAGTCGCACATTTATACGATCGTACCTCGCTGACATTGTTATTCAGAAGCGCGTGGACCTCGTCGAGGTCGACGAGACTGCACCAGCTACTGACATAACACTCGCGGAGCTGTCCCGGCCACGCCGTGAATTCAAGGAGGACGCAAAGAAGGGCAACAAGCGCTGCGGACGCAAGCAGAAGGAGAAAAATAAAAAGAAGGACGCGAAGCTCACCAATTGGTTTAATCCCTTCATATGGTCTCAGGTCGTCACGGCGGCTGCGCGAGCTGGTCGACCATGGCACCCCAGCGCGATCGTGCGGGAGGCACGAAAGCTCAATATGGGGGTGTTTTGGAAGCTCGTACCGCAGGTCGTTGGACGCTGGATCGATCCAGAGGCGAAGGCGGAGGGTGTTTCAAAGTGGAAGGACTCAGTTCTGCGCAACGTGGCCTGGGCGAAGGGGAATTCGCCAGGCGGTCAATCGACCCGAACTGGCCTACTGGTGAGGTGCAATTCATATGGCTCCACCCTGTACTGATGCCTTTCTTTAGCAACCATACCCGGACATTCGGAAGCGGATTAACCACCAACTCACCTCTCTCCGCGAAGCGGGCGTTGCCCTCAGCCTCCTTACGATCCGCGGCATCATGGTCGCCCATATCCAGCATGGTGCTCCACACCTCTTTGAACGCCCGACTGACTCCGATGGCAGCGTATTTCGTTGCTCGGAGTCATTTGTCCGCCGTTATCTTCGCAATAGCCTAGGCTGGAGTGAGCGTCGGGCGACGAAGGCTGCGCAGAAGCTCCCTGCACATTACGAGAAGATTTTGGACGATGCCTTCCTTCGCGAGGCATATGTCATTCGTGATTACGCTATACCGGCGGCGCTGCGCGTCAATACCGACCAGACGCAGCTGGTGTATCAGCAAGGCTCCAGTTCCACTTGGAACGAGCGGGGTGCAAAGCAGGTGGCTACAATAGGGCAGGAGGAGAAGCGTGCCTTCACATTGGTCCCCTCCATTTCAGCAAGCGGGGTTTTACTTCCAATTCAATCGGTCTTCAGCGGCAGAACGGCCGCATCTTGTCCTTCGCCAGCTTCGAATCGTTACCGCGAGGCTGTCGAGCTCCAATATAGCATGGTTCCCTCGTTGACCGCCACGTACTGGTCTAATCACGACACCATGCACCTACTTGTCAACCTGATTATTGCGCCGTACTTTGAGGCGAAGAAGAAGGAACTTGGTCTTCCCCCGTCCCAGTTTTCCATATGGATCATTGATTGCTGGTCCGTACACAAGTCCAGAGAGTTCCTCGACTGGATGAAGGTAAATCATCCCACTATCATTGTGCTCTTTGTCCCCGGCGGTTGTACTGGCGTCTGGCAACCCCTTGATGTCGGAATCCAGCGACTATTGAAGCTTAGCGTCAAGCGCTCAGCTCATCGGGACATCGTCGACGAGGCTCTGGGTCAAATCCAGGCCGGTAAGCCCGCGTCGGAGATTAAACTCAATACGACCATCGGCGTCCTTCGGGACAGGTCTGTCGGATGGATCGTACAGGCCGTTCATGACATTAACGACCCTGCGATCATTCAGAAAGTACGTCCTCACTTTTGGTATCCTTTTCAATTCTAATATCCTTACCAGGCTTTCGAAATGTGCCGCGTTGGTGACTACAATCGGTCTCACACCAGCCTTACTTCCCCCGAAGCCTTGGGACGACTCCGTCGTCTTCGTGAAGATAATCCGGCACTTTACGCGGAGCTTACCCGATTGGCTGACGCGGTGACGACGGTTCCCGTTTTGGAAATCGAGGAAGAGCCTTTCCACGAAGTCGATGTCTACGATGATTGCGACATCCCCCTCAATGTTGTTTCCGGTCTTCTCGCTTCTGGCAGCTCGTCGGTTACGCCGGATTTTGCTGTGAGCGAGGATGGTGGTCTGGCTCGCTCAGGGGATGCCGAGAAGTCTGATGTGGAGGAAGAACTTGAAGCCGCACCCTCCGCACCTCTTGGTCGCGGCCAGCGCAAGAAAATTGTCCCCTCGCGCTACCAGGGGTCACTTTGGGAGCAGCATTAGTAGAAAGTTCTGGATTTCTTTTCGCAAAATTTGCATATATTAGAACCGTTTTTTAGCCCTTTTTAGGACTACGAAAATTGAGTGTTCATCGGCCCCGTGTTACCGTTACAGGTGTCCCAAGTGTTCAGTTCAGAGGTCCCTGTTACACGTTACATGAACACTTGGTCGTAATAGTACAGTAGCCGGATTCGAACCAGCATCCTCTTTGTAGATGATATAATCACTAAATCTATTAGATTAGGCTCTTAAAAAGACTACAAAAATCTAATGGGGACAGCCACTCTTTCATTACATCCTCAGGACGCACTGATAAAAGTTTCACGAACTCAAAAGTCTGGTTCCGTTGATGAAAAGAACGAGTACATAAAGTACTCGTAATCCCTTCATTCCGAGAGATAAGCGTCCGAGTACCTAGCCGTTGCCGAAACAGCAGCAAGACACCCACAAACAAGCAAGGCAGAGCCAATCAGCACAGGTATATCCCCAAAGCCGAAATCGCGATCCAAAGCAGAGCGGACCAGAAACCCAGAGAAACGCATGAGACGCCCGGAGATGGTGGTGGTACGAAAGCAAGAGAGCGCTGTTAGCGTGATCTGTCTTTCGGAATCAATAGCTGATCGAAAACAAGTCTCTCCCAGCAGCCAAAATTGGAACGAGCTTAATTTTCGACGATTGCTATTAGTGAACTCAAGTCGGCGGTGTTGAGGCGAGGATGTTTTTCTTCCACACGCGAATAACAGGTCGGCAGCTGAGGAGACTCAAAGCTCAGGGCGTCGAGGTGCAAAGCATACTTTTTATTGATGGTACTGAAATACAAAAACTATGCGCAAGCGGTGAAGATACTGTAGGTCTTGACGGAAAAACTTGGTTAATGAGAAGCCGAAAGGTAAATAATAGAGGACTCACACAGAGTTCATGCATGCGAGAAAAGCCCACGCCAAAGGAAAAGGGTGGGGACGTACCGAATTCACGAGAGTAAAAACTTTCACGGCGGAATGTGGACATGACGGGATAGCCTGCGGTGCGGATAAAAGGAATTGCTGCTGATCAGAATTTGGCCCCAGTATGGCACGCGTCGAGTTGGACGCTCCCGGGAATGGTAGCCCAACGAGTTCGGAATGAGAAGAGCACGCCGGCAGTAATCTTGATGCAGCGGGACACAGCAGTATCCATTTTCGAAGCTGAACGGCGTCAAAAACAAAAGCCCCAGTCTAACACACATCAAACACTTGTTGCCGCGCAAAAAGACCAGGTTAGCGCATGAAACAACGACGAGATCCTGCTTCGAAGAATCTCACAGACGGAGAATCAATCAGCACCGCGGGGCTGGGAGGAATTGGAGAGGAATTGGGATTCAACTCACCCAGTATACAGCAGGTACGAAAGAATACAGAAGAGAAAAAGAAGGGGGAGTGAGATGCAGCAGGCGACGGCAGCAATCGGTGGCCCGACGTAGATACCGGGAATGGTCATTTGTGCACCAGGGCGTGAATACACATGGAAAAAATGGCAGACGCGATAGACGTGCTCGCGAGGGAATTCGGCGCCGAAAGCAAGGGAAGCGGTCAAAATAGAGAGAGTGGGTATGTACTGAACTTATTTTTCTGACACCAAAAAGAATTTGACTGGCAAGAATGGTGCAAGGCATGCATGAGTCGAGGACGACCGAACAAGTTCTGGTACCCGCGCATCGGGATGGAGGCCGCGGGAAACAGTAGTCCAGCGAGTCTTCACGAAAACTACAATGAGAACACGAGAGGGAATTAGGAATCAGCGGTTCGTAGCCGGAACACCAAAATTCGGCCCGGGGGCGAACGAGGAGTACACACGTATTTAGAGTGTTTGTATCTTCACATGAAAACGAATTAATTAGCGCAACGGAACAAGGACAGGAGCGCACGTTCCTCCAACACACACCGGAGAATCATATCAGCGACGTAGATCCGCAGAGATATCGAAATTCAGCACCGTCGACCAAAGGTGCGTCGAGCAAAGGAGGGAGAGACGCCGCCAAAGAGGAACGCAGCAGTCCGTCAATGACAGGCAGCAGTCACAGCGCATGGGGAATGCAGATTCCGGCTCATGCAGGAGCGTCAATATCTCACGACAACGGTTGAGAAAATACATGCAGTGAATATATCAGATGGTGGCAAGGAACATGGGGCCCCCGCGCAAACTACTGCATCCTGGTCCATGCTCTATAGACGGTGCGGACGGGCGTGTAATCCTTGGAATCACAGCGTTCGGGTAGACCCAATTTACGTGGAGAAAGATCCACCCAGCGAGACCACCGTACAGCGGATGGAAACAGACCATAGGGAAAGGAAAAGTCGTTCTGCGGAACTAGGATAGCGCCACAGAGCGACCGATTTGTTCGTACGAGCGAGCAAGGATGATTCAAAAGACAAGAATCAAAAGCCAACGCGCGCACCTGTCCTCGAGCCTGCCAATAGATCCGCCACCCAGTTGGCCAGACACCATGATTTTGGGAGACAAGAGCCGATGCGCAATCCATACGGTGCCCACTGTGAGTCGGAAACGCCTTCCGTGGGCATTCGCCAAGCCCAGACGCATCAGACACGAGGAATATGGATGAACTGGGCTAGTGCGGAGCAGCAACGCGACGGTGGTGGTAGGAGAAAGCAAGCGAGGACCGGATCAACATCACCAAAAGCGGAGAAACATTGGAAACCCCTGTCAAGCTGTCTCAAGGACTCTCAAGGGTCCCAAACCCTTGGCGGACCTCTGAAGGGGCCTATAGCTACGTTTTTAAACTCTCAAGGCCTCGCAAGGTGTTCCAGGCCTAGGTGGGTTTGAGAGGCATCGGGGGCCTCGCAAGACGGTTCTAGCACTTGTTTCGTCTCGCCATTGCTTGTATTCAATTTCCCAATTTCTCGCATCCCACCAAAGTAGCCATTGAAAGAATATATTCATCTTGGTAGCTACAGCGAGAGTGAGTACATTTAGCGGAACGAGTACATTTAGCGGAGCCTAGCAATCGAAGAACAATGTAATTAGCAACGCGAATCGGCAAGGGCGGAGAATAATATGTACCTTGAAACACAAAGCGGACGAGTAGCGAGACAGCAGTGGTACAAACTGTACGAGACGGTCAGCAATAATTGCTGTCAGCGCGCTGAGAACACGTACCGTTTAATACACATCTTGGGAGTTATTCTAGGACTAGGGCGAGGATCAGCAACATAAATCGAAAGGAAGCAATCCACCCACCGAGCCATGGTTTATGAATATAATTGTTGCAGTTCTTAAAACGACATGTCAGTATGGAGTCAGTTGGATACAAATCAAGACACGCACTATTTGAGCTCGATGTCATGATGCGTGGTGGTCTAAAACAAGGAGGATCAGATGCTGAAAAAGAATCAGGCGACAACACGTACCGTGGATGCAAGTGGAAGAAGGGATCTGCAGCAAGGCAAGTTAGACAATATAAAAAAGCAAAAGCGGCTTGGCGTACCGTGCCAAATCTTGGAAGACGATTATGTGTGCGCGTGTACTGAGAAAGCAAAGAGATCCTGCGGAAAGACAAGTTAGGCAAGATAAACGAAAGGCCGCTTGGTGTACCGTGGGTTGAAGGACAGCAAGATCTACCAACATATTGAGGAGAGGGAACAGCTGAAATGGACAGAACACTTACTATACGGACGAGTACAAAGAATAATGACAAGGATCTGGGATAAATCAGCTCTGTATGGGCTTTAACACAAGATGGAGGGCGTACCACGGAGACTTCGATGAGTCTAGGAAGCAGAGCTGCCGGAAGCAAAGACAAGTTAGATGGTGGTATCAATTAGAATGCATGGACGGACTTGCAGAAATTGTTTGAGAAGAAGTCATCACTGTCAACTCGTTAGCGAGGTGGATACAAATGAAAGAATATTACACTGTATCAAGTAGCGGCGGCAGAAGCGGAGGAAACACGCCAAAGCGCATGCGCGTGCGCGTGCGCCCCAAGGTGCAGCTACTGCCCACTGATGAGGAGTTGGAAGACAATATCACATACACGCAGACGGCGCCGCTGCACAGGGGATCGTCCGCTGGCAGAAGAACCACCGCATCGTCGATATACACGCTCGGAAGAAGAATGGACATCGTAGGTGACATAGAGCATGTAGCAGGAAAAGAAACGGGAGATGAAGCGAGTGGGCGGGATGGAAAGGTGTCAGAAATGCAGCCCTGCAAGCTAGGACGCGCTACGCACCTTTAGCCAGCATTTTCTGTCCGACGGGTGAGAGTTCTTCGAGTGAGACATCACGGGCATCATCAGCACGTCTGGGACGCGAGGATACACAACTGAGCGGCCACGAGAATCGGATCCAGGTCGATGGTGGTGGTCGGGAGGAGAGAGCAGGAAAGAGACTCGAAGTCGAATTTAACTGGGAAAGGGCCACGTCATAGATCTTGAGAGAGTCGTTGAGCAATAGCTCCCGTTTGCGAGGAGTCTCAAGGCCTGGATGCGACCTTGCAAGACGCGCTCAAGCTGTCGCGAGTAATCGACCCGTCTTGATCGGCCTTGGCAAAATAGCGATGCCTAAGGAAGAGCACGGGTCACCCGCGGGTCCACGCCGAGTGGTACCGTACCCGTACCCCTCCATACCCCACCCCTACAGGGGTACGGGTCTATACCGTACCCCTCGCACCCCTCTATATCATCAAACACCGCGGTATCGCACCCGCGGGTCCACAATTCCGCACAAAATACCATCTTAGAGTGATTAAGCCACCTTGTAGTGATCAAAATGTAAGTGAATTGTGGATCTCTGGGCCGCAAGTCATCTAACAGAGCAGAGACGGGCCTTTAAAGATAGTTTTCGAGTACTGCAATTAATTGTCGGTGACCGGCGGCAAGTTCCGAAGCTGAAGTACACCGACTTTTGGACCGAGTTGAGCTCAACACTATCTCTGATAAAATTGAAAGACGAGTTCCAACATTGTGAATATCACCTCGAAGTAAATGGAGAAGGTATACGTTATTTCGTCGCCTGTACTGTGCCTTTCCCCGGAACCGTCCGGCACCCTTGTACCCGCGGGGCGGGTCCACGGTATGGCGCGGGTTCGGAAATTCACACACCGTACCCGTACCCCTCAGACCCGTACCCCCATACCCCTCCTCGGACCCGCGACCCGTGCTCTTCCTTAGCGATGCCTTGCCTGTTTCGGACACTTTTGGTGATGTTCAAAGACACAGCCACGTTGATCTCTTTCTTTCCACTTCCACGTCCTCGACACTCACGAACTTCTCCTTAGTTCACCGATAGTCTAGGGCGTTTACTTCCTAGTTTTCCCGGGGGCTCCTAATGTTCTCTTAATGGATTGTAACCATTCTAGCAACTGCTGATGAGTCCTGGGTTGCTAAATCTAATGCGGAGGGTCGGTAACACTGCGATGGAGGGAGGGAGCTGACTCTCGTATGCGGCGCATGGCCCCATTCTACCCCATCTCCTGCCTATGACCCTCACTCTCAGTCCAGTTATGCCTCCGCAACACACGGATATCCCATCTTCGACCGTGCCGGCGCACGGCCTCTACCAATAACTTGTATCGACGCAATTCGCAGTCCCGCGTCGAGAAATCACGATGCCCATGCTGTTCATGGTGCCGCGCTTGTGTGGGTCCGCTGGGCTTCTTCCTAATAACGAGGACTCCCCCGACGCTGTCTCTTTTACAGCCGCCGCCTGCGCATCCTTCGCATTTCTCCTGCCATACCTTTGACATTTCGTACCCATCCGTGAAGCTGGCGCTTCAAAGGTAGACAAAGGAGCATATAGGCCTATACGCGCCCCTGGTGTCGCCGCATCACACATTTTTCACCCGCAAATTCGCAATCCGCCCTACGTTTGCAGCTACCTAGCAGGTCTTCGGTCTCTCGGCACGGCACTCTTCACGCACAGCCGTTGGATAAAACACTTGCCGCGCCCTCCTGTAGCTGTCAAATCGCACAGAATAGCCAGCCTTGACGCCTTAGTTGAATGTTCCCGGTGCGCACTTTTATGTTTGAATATATCCCAATGCATTCTATATCCACTGTACATTTTCGACATTGCCTTGTGCCGTCATTTCGTCAAGTCCTCGTAGAAGCCCGCGTAAAAAAAAAAGTGCTGGCAAGATGCGATCCACTGCTGCTCCAGGACGACAGTTAGCGCAGAAGGAGTGGATGGCCAAGATGACCTCCGTGTTTTCTGTGCCTCCCATTGGTTATTGATTCAATATCGTCCGACCAATCTACCTATTCTGGCCAATTGTCCCAGCCTCTACACCGCGCCTCGTAACGCGCCGCCGGAAAATCCTTGCTGCCGACTTGTTCTGTTGACGATGTGGGGATGCAGTGATAGACCTTGAACGGAAGCAGGTGGCCAGGTGCGTGGCTGATTCTCCCTTTTTCTTTATTGTCTTGGTCATTCCTATGTGGTCCCTGATGACGCTGTCTTTTTTGCACTGTTTTGAAGCCGCAAGTTCATCGTGGCTACTAATTCGCTGCTCGCCCTGCGTATGCCGCCGATTCACGGACGACGTCCGTGTCCGCTCTGTCCGCGCAATTCACTCTCAGGGGAGCGACGGAACATCAGGAAAAACCTCCTTTGGGAATATTCCCAGATTCTCCCAGATTTCCCAGAAAAAAGGTCCAAACCGGCCAGATTAGTTTGGTTGGGACAATTTCCTATTTTGCAACCTTGAGACTAAATTTCCCCCAAAACGAACTAAATTTCCTCAGTTTGGTGCCCCATCGGCCATGGTCTCGCTGTTTTTCGCTACGATTCCCCTGAATTCATTGCACTTATTCAAATTTTGGTCCACGGAATTGGGCAGAAACATGTATTGGAATATATAGTAGCATACTCTAGCAAGTTCTATACGACATGGTTACGCGGCGCACTCGGGAGACGGATGAGTGCGAACGTGAACGCCCTGCGCTGCGTTTGAGGTGCACGTGTGCCGCGCCACTCGAGCTCGCCTACCATCTGCACCGAATTAACATGCAGCCGGTCTGCACCCGACGACGCGGCACGATTCGAGTCGAGTCCGCACATGCGTCCCGCATTCTGCTGTGCACGAGTAAACACAAAGTGGTCGCAATGCAGGCCACTCGCTTAACTCGGGGCCGCGCGTTTTACGACCGCGGCGTCCGAGTCAGATGACGTGCAGCGTCAAATGAGCAGCGCCCGATGTGCGTGCACGCACCATATGGTGGCGTTCGAGTTTGCGATACGGGTGCAGGAAGCGCGGACTGGGCGTCCGACACGAGGCGCAGGCGATCAAGAGAAAATAAAACAGAAAGCAGCAAGGTACGTACCTTGTCCAAACTACCAGCACCTCCGCTCCTGCTGATTGTTTCCTGACATAGCGCACAGGACTTGAGAGCTGGGGCGAGGCTGAATAGGAAAAGGTGAGCAATTGGACAAATAGAGATCGATCTAAGTAAAATACGCACCTGTGCTGCCCTGGGATGTATGTAGGACATTGGTAGCGACGAACAAAGGCGGGCTGAATGGTAGAAGATGAGCAATTGGCCAAGTAGAGATATATCTAGGTAAACTACACACCTGTGGTGCCTTGGGATATATGTAGGACGTGGGTAGTGACTCTTGCACGATGACGAGGCCCCTGCACACTCTGGCTGATTGTCCCGTTGCGTAGCACAGTGGCACTCGAGGGACCTAGGGTTCAACGGGATGAGGTCGGAAAAAAACCTAGAATAGAGATAATTCAAGTGCGCACCTCTGCTGTTAGGACGTTCGCGGCGGCGATTGGGGCGCGAGAATAAGGCAGGTGCGCGGTTGAGGGGCCTACGCAATGCGGACGCAGCAGTTGCAACTGAATCCACCAATGCACACGCGCGATATGGCGGCGGCGGCGGGATGTGAAACAGGGAGGAAGTTTAGCTTCCTAGTAAATTAGATATATAGACGGTATACCTATATGTCTCGTGATGACGACTTGGGGAGACTACGGGTATGGTGAGCCAGAAGATAACACAAGCAAGGGGAACGGGCATCTCGTGCCCAGCGTTGAGCGGCGTTCGTGGCCCGGTTCTGATGCGCTGGGGATGGGAGACCGAGTTAGCGAGGGAAAGAAAAGAGGCCATTCAGGGCCTCGAGGGGAAGACGGCAGGGCTGAGGAGGTTGGTGCCTCTAACCACCGTAGGATGATCCCCGACTTTGCGCACGACAGGGTCGACATCTTGTGGGTCGAGGAAAGCGGAGCGCTGAGCAGGGGAGGAGATGGTGGAAGAAAGAAAGATGCGCTTTGGATCAGTGACAGCCGAATCGCCAACCAACCTCCTGGATGTCCACGTGAAGGTTTCATCGTCTGATCCGACGATCGGATGAGCGGCCCGCTCGGCTAAGGACTTGCGCGTTTTTGAAAAAGTGCGTCGTAAGTAATCTGAAGTTATCGCACAGCCCCTGACGAAGTTGGCGAGGCAAGTATGCAAAGTGGATTCATTCTCGGACGGCATATGATATTTACCTCAAAAGTGGCGTCCAGTTCTTCCGGTGGAGTGTCGGGTGTATGGCTGTCCTACACCACGTGTTGGGCCCCTTCAGACTGGACACATTACATGCAGGATAATTCTAGTTTTTGCTGAGGTGGCCCTAGGCTTCTCGAGATTTCTCAAAATTTTGTCTTTTTTCTTCCAATTTCCCCAGTTTCTGCCAATTCAACCAAGATGGCTAAATTTCTGAGAGGGTTCCAAATTGTCCCCAAATTTCCGAAGGAGTTTTTTTCCTGATGAAGCTGGAGCTCCCCGGCATACCTTCACACGCTGTCACCTGGTCATGTCCACCTGGAGTACGGGCGAATTCGGGGACGCCGCCGTATCAACGATCTCGCGTTGAAGGCGCCGCGATGTGACCAAGAAACGCGACCCTCAGATTTCTCCGTGCTCCCTTGAAATCCGTCAAAATCGTGCATGCGTACTTAGGATGACGATATTGTGTCCCTCCAGCTCGCGCTCAGGCGTGTCGTGTCTCCATCCCTTTTCGGACTTGGCTCGAACTTGTATTTTTTCTCTTCTTGTGCCCTCTTGCTTTCAGTCTTGGTATTTACTCACATTGCCAGTCCCTTCCCAGCCCCATCCACTCGAAATCTCCTTCACCACGCATGCGCTCCTGCCGCCTCCTCACACGCTTACCTACGCCGCCGGCGTCGAGGTATGGGACGTGCGTTGGGTGCCATACAATAATCACCTTATTTGCTAGTATCTGCGCTCCTGCGCAACCCAAGCGAGCCCTACGGTTCGTTTACGGTGCTCACCTTCCACACCAACTCTTGATTGCCAGGCACGCGTTGTATCCGGTGTCAATGTAAACTTATCTGCGGACGTAGCGAATGAAAATAACAGTCTCATGGGATAATTCATACGTGCGTCCGCTGATACCTTTTGTCTCCCATCGTTTTTTGACGTTATCCTCCCTTGGCACCCTCTGCTCCACTTCAATTCGACTGTATCCGCCTTCCATCTCCTCACACACCCGATCGTTTTAGCGAAATTCACGCAAATGGCGCAATGATGGCTGAAAGTTGCTTTTTTTCATGCAGTTCTTGCCCGCCAGTAATTTTGTTTCACCAAGTCAGTAACCTCAACCCTCATTCGCTACCGCTGCTCCTGTGCTGATGAATCTTCGTTGCTTTGGTCTCTTCCTCCAGTCTCTATTGCTTCGCCGTCTTTCGTCCATGGTATTTGTCCTCTCCCAGTTTCATTCAGATCAATTCTTCTTTCACCTTCTGTATGCCGTCGTGAACCGCCGTATACCGGATACCCTCAATTCTGATTTAACATCCTTTCAGCCCTCTCGCTTTTCCGCAGTATCCTTCCCTTTCCCCGCAATCCAATGGACGGGCTTCGCTCAGCTTCGGCGTGGTCCTACTTGAAATCTTGCCGGTTTTTATGTTTCTCGTTCAGCTGCATTCCTCTCGTCTTCTCGTCATATATTGTTATGCCATTTTACGGCCTTATATCATTTGTCTGTCTGTTCGCTGGCTGGCTCCTTCAAATGGTGCTATTGGGGTTCAAGATTGAAGGGCTGGGTCACATCCTGCAGAAAATGCGCATGAACTCAATATTCAACCGTCTTTAAGTGTTCCTAGTCTCTAAATGCTAACACGAAATCCGGCCGACTTTCTGCCAGATTTAATCTGCCATCCCTTCTATATTCCTTCGTTATGATCATCGTGCTTGCTACAATATTTGCGGTGTTGTTCGATGAACAGACATAATCCACTTACCGACAAAAAAAGAGCGGAATCGTTCTGCTGTACGAGTCGTTCCGGAAAGATGCCCAAGAACTCTGAATTCGCATAGACTGTTCCGGAATTCGCAATCCATGGACCTGAAGCCGGAACTTGTGTATATATTTGCCGGATTTTGGCCTCATTCTTTGTCTCCCGGCGCCATCTGGATGAATTGTTCTACGACCATGGGGACTGCTCTGCTTCGCACTCATTTTAATACTCATCGCGAAGGCGTGTTTGCGCTCGTAGCCCTGAGACTTCACGCGTTGGGCAAGTCATTTTTGAAATCTATCTTGCGTTTGCATTACGCCTTCTACAAATCATGCTGTTTCTGAGTTCGTCTGGACTTCAGGGTTGCCTTATTTATATTTGTGATTGACAACTGCATTTGGATTTGGTTGTTTCTCCCCGTAAATTACCGCTAGATGTGAGGCGACTAATCTTTTGTGCCACGATCACCATTATCAACAATATCTCTCGAACGAGTCACCCCCTAAGTTGGCCAGAAACTACTGCAACTGTCCCTCCTTTTAACTTTGTCTTCCGCGCATCCGGCATATCGCTATATCTGGTAAGCTCTGGGATAGTCTCTCGCAGCCAGACACTTCAATATTTTACTGAACTCGTACCTCGTTATATTGAAGTCTGTTATTAACCGCGGGGGTCCGATCAGGGTAAAAGCTTATTACATAATCTACACAGCCACATAGACACTTTTCGATGTTTTGTGCCTACAGACTCAATATTAAGACTAGATTTTATGGCAATACACTCATGGAGATGCCTCCAACCTTCCTATCTGCTTAAAAAAAATTATACACTAGGGAACGGGGTGGTAGAAATCCTCAAATATATCATGTGACTGTACTTCTGTTCAAGAACCGAACCTTGAACAGTGCTCTAAAATGCTGAATAAAATCCAGAAGGCATGGAATGGTAATAAAGTCCTTTTTAGTGGTTGAAACAGGCAGAAAATTCTTGTAGTGGTGCCGTTGTTGCAGGTTCAAAGGCGTTGTGGCTGTGCACATTATGTAACAAGCGCTTACCCTGATCGGGACCCCGCGCTTAACAACAGACTAGCTCTGGGACGCTCCAGGACATCTACTACTGGCTTGAGCGATTCCAGTATTTGCTATCTCTAGAAGCGACCAGATGCGAGCTGTGCATAGCTTTCGACTTCCCTGCACTAGGAATAGGCTACATACAATACCCTCCCCTGTCGTATGTAGCCTATTCCTAGTGGCTTCTTGATGTTGGACATGGACGGAACATAGATCCTGCTCAGAACATCACACTCCCTGAGATTATGAAGCTTCCGGAAAACAATGTTCCTTCCTTGATCAACACCATATACCCGGGCATCTCGACTATACCTTCCAATCATGATGTGGACCAGTATTTCTTAGAGCGCACAATTCTCTCTGCCCGGAATGATGATGTTGATGACTTAAATCAGAAGTTGCTCAATCAATTCCCAGGAGAGCAGACAATCTTCCACAGCGCAGACTTGGTGGTCAAGGAGCAGGGTGTTGACAGTAATTTTTAATATTCAATTGAGTATCTGAACTCTATCCGTGCCTCTGGATTGCCATTATCAAAGTTGGCTTTGAAAGTTGAATGCCCAATTATGGTCCTTCGAAATTTGGATCCAGCGCAAGGACTTTGCAACGGTTCCCGGGGAATTCTCACTAAAATGTCCCAGTATGTCCTCGAGATTTGACTTATTGGTGGAGAACACGCTGGCAAAAAGGCCTTCATCCCACGTATCACTATCAGTGCCTCTGCTGAACCGATTGCATTTGATCACCTCTATCTTTCACTCGTCAATGGAGGCCGACAACAAGACACTCCTCCGGCCCTCAAAAAAATTGCAGTGCAGTGGTTCTTCATTCCTGAAGAGCTCAAGCACGACATTCTTTCATTGTCATTCTTGTCGATCATAGAATTGCTGGAATTTCCCATCCCCCTTGAGAGCACGGTTATTGCATCCCCAGCCCACTCAGTATTTCAGTAAATCTGTTCCCGACATTACCGGCAAAGCACTGATCCTTCGAGTGTGATTTCGTATTGTCAATTTAACATAGCTCAAAATTCAATTTTATGCTCTCTGGCAGTGTGAAAAATCAAGGTGTTCATTGCCAGACTGCACTGTTACATGTACCAAATTTTTTCAGTTCATAACCCCCTGTCACCCGTCACCTGAACATTTGGTCGAAATAGTACAGTAGATTTATTTTGTGTGCTGGACACAATGAGATGCGGAGCCCTCGGGGTTTATGGCAGAGCCCCAACAAGCTGTCGACCCTGCCGAAGCAGCGGGGAGCAGAGCGAGTCGCCATGCCGAAGGCACGGGTCGTAAAGCTTGTCTCAATTGATCAACCGTTACGGTCACGTGCACAGTTACATCGGATGCGATCAATTTCAGTTGACCCACAAGTCGAGCTCGTTCCATGGCACCAGTTCATCGAATTTCTCCATTCTTTTTTGGTACATCCACATGAGAGTATGTCCTGGGGACACCTCCCCAACATCATAATACCAGAAGGCTCCGACGTGAGGATAGGGCAGAGTTTCTGAGCGGCATGCTTCAGAACCGGGCCCATGGTTCCAGAGCAACTTTAGCAACGGTAAGATCGGATTTTAAGGTCCAGATAGTTTCGTTTACTCCATAGGACCCAAACTGCATCATCACCGGTGGTTTTTGAGTTGTTTGAAACTTGCAAAGCTCGGAGGATGGAAGCTTGAAATTGAGTTTTTACTTGGTTTTTACTCGCTTTTTATACATGTGTTCCAGTTGTTCAACATCAGTCGACATCGGAAGAGGACCATGCCAGCTTGGTGTGACTTGCTGTTACATACGTGACAACCCGATGATTCGAGGTGAAACTGGCTGCAAGTTTTTAAAGCTCTACAGCGGAGATCACAAATAGTTGTGGCGGACAAAACGATTCAAAAATGTATTCTCTTCAATTTGTTCGGGGGGATTGTCCAAATTTGAAATTTACTTAAACTAGCCGAGGGGGGCCACCCAAGCAGATAGTGATCTCATTCATTTCGTGGAATCTAAAAAATCCCCCCGGCCATACTGAAGAGATGATATTTTGTTATTTTTTCTCTCTCTTGACCAATCAACAGTTTCTCAGTAGCAAAGCTTGAAAAACGTGCAGTGAGATTTGGGTCAGTGGAACTCTCGGCAACTCGGGATCTTAAGCGTGGGAAATTTGACATTGGCCATTGCCCACCACCACAAGTTCTCATTCTCACGTGTCCCCGTATCTGACGAAGTCGATGCTTATGGCAACCGTATCCGTATCCCGTAACCGCGTTTCGCCTCCGCGTGCTGTTCCCCGTCTTTTTGGCTCTCCATGTTTCAGACTCTCGTCTTTCCGCATCTCCTCCTGTCTGATCCCTCAAACTGGAGTCCCACTCAGACGCGAATAATGCCACCATAATCGAAGCCACCTCTAGCTATTCTGGCGCAGATAGCCTTGCTTTCAAATAAATTAAAGTGGAGGACGGCGCAGATAAGCTTTGGCAAGGCTACTAGTTATAAATTCTGAGCGGTCTGCATTCAATTCGCTTTGATTCAACTCTCCCAGCCCGAGTTTCGATCCAAATTTGCTCAAGCTTAATCTTTGAGTGGCAGATCGCGTCTGTCTATCTATTTATCAATTCAGGTTCCCCTCACTCATGCTACTTACCTCCAGCATTCAAACTTCAAATATTCAAGCCGCCACTCGAAGTCTACTCGAAGCTCTCCTTGGGAATTCAGGCCGTTGCTGGACAACTGGAATATCCTATTAATGGATGTCATCACTGGCACTCTCAACTAAGCTCAGAAAATATTCTATCCTTATGGAAAGTCACCAAATGTGCAATTTGCAGGCAACATTTTTCGGACACTCGCCACTGAAATGTACATTTTTGCATGTACGGGCACTCAGAAATTACACACTTTAGGCACCAATATTGTCTCTGTTCTGTCAGCATGTGCAGATAGCTGGACTCGAACAAGTTGACACTTTGTACCGCTAATTGATGACATCAAAAGACATCGCGGAGTATTCGCGGCAACTATGGTCTGCCCCACGGTTGTAAACCGGAACCCAGGCCACGAGGAAGAAAGACAATTCAACATAGAATTCCGAAGCAATTCCAAGGTAGGTAAGCAAGCCAATCACTCCAACCCAGCCAGATCTAATGCATCGACAGTTTGAACTTTGAGAACATGGAAAATCGGACAGAGAGGGTCCCTTGAGCGTTAAGATAATATAGTCTCCCTCTTTATAAAATTATCCATGTCTGTCTGAAGCCTTTTAAACTCCGCTTTTGGGAGATCAGGGCCGAGGCTTTGGAAGCGCTGGGTCCAGACCTTTGGAAGCGCTCAATAAACGGCACTTTCTCGGAATTTTGGCCCCATGATCAACTTCAAGCGCGCACGTGCCTATAAAAGTGTACACAATGCCAAATTCCGTTTTTTTGCTCACTGTTATAGATTCCGAGGCGCTAATTTAAGCGCCAGGCACCAGTGACTTGAATTTTCTTGCAACCTCATCAGTTCCGCCCTCGCTTTGAAGGATAGGCTGCGAATAAAATTCTGAACTTGACTGCAACCTTTAAACAAAAGACTGCTCCACAATCCCTTGAGCGCTAATCAATTCAATTTCACTGAACTGAAGTCAGTCACACATGAAATCATGACCATTTGCAAACAGACGGGAAATAACCTCACAAAAGAGGTTGGGAGGCCGCGAAGCGGCCGACCAGCCCCTTGTATATTGTAAAGGTTATCCTCTGAACCTAATTCAGCTTATCTTGCCGCAATGAAGACATGTGATTATCAGTATCCCTCAGAGTGCGATGTTCACCGTATAAATGTATACAGTAGACATTTATCTACTACCCAATGGATGCATTTTTTGACCACACCGCCAAGTCGGGCAGGATTGTATACCTGCTAGTCTCATAAAGCGAGGTGAGTGCTAAAATATAACTTATGAATACAGGGTATCGGTGGTGTGATGAATTTATTCAAAACTGAGTAAAAAGCGCTCATCGACGAGGAATCGATGATTAACTGGAAGCCTCGTGAAGAGCCGACGAGTATCAGATTATTGGTGTGAGTAAAAGACCGCGTGTAAGGTGAACTAATGTAACTCCACACTGGGTCGAAGTGCCGCATTTGAAATTGTGTTACGGAGAATAAAGTACCGAGAGGGAGCCTCTGTGCCGTCAAGCTCGACTTCTGGAGAGTGGATCCTCAAGGATACCCACCCTGCACACAAAACAAATCACCAATGGCCCAATATCTCGGAAACATGTAGCACATGGTCAAACTAAGGATGCCTTACTCGCCGTGTTTTCAGCGCAAGAGATTACAACCTGAAGTAAACGTGATGTCAAAAGATCCACAGTCACTGTGTTCCGCCCTCGGCTACAGCATGAGATGTCGAGGCGCACGGAACAGTTGCCGAGGGTGCCGCGAGTTTTGTGTAGCCGGCATCACGGATCTCAAACATCGCTTTTGCACTTAGCTACACACAGCCTTGGCGAGGCGCACCGATGGCCGCAACAGCTTCCTAGATGTCAGTCGTCTAGGCAGCTGCACATACCTCGGCACGTCCTTCGTCTACCCGAGCTAGCTTACGTCTTCGATGTGGAGATGCGTCTAGGTGCCTTGTCATGCCTGGTCATTGATGTGACTAGCCGGCTAGATGTGGCTAGACAGGGGACAGTGAGGAGGACAGCAGTGATCTGACCGCCTCCGGCTAGGCGCTGGCTAGGCCTCTCGAAACGGTGTCTTCTACCAGGGGGCGGAATGCAGTGAGTACTCCCATCCTCGGCCATCACAGGTGTCTCCTCAAGGTCTCGAAGTATTTGGTCAACCTGTTCAGCGGCGGCCGCCATATGAGCGATACGCGAAAATGCAGCGCGGATGGCAAGGAGAGAGGGGGAAGGTAGTGCGGGGATTGGCTTGTTCTTCACCCTGCAAGCCGCCTCGACCTCGGGATCACCTTTGAAGGTCACACGGCGGCGGGGAGGCAATGTGACACCCGTGAAGAAGGTAGGGTCAGCGGCATAGACGTAGTACGTGTTCGGCTGGTGTGGATGGGTAAGAGCTGCAATAGGGATACAGAGAGAGAAATTGCTCACCTCTCCAATCACTTCTTCGAGCGGGGAGGATTTATTATACTTGCGCGGTCCAATGACTCAACAACGAGAAGACAAACAAGTGGTAATGTAAGAGTGGTTATTCTTACCTGCAACTACAAGGTGCCAACGGAGCACACACTGTTCCAGGGGGTCGATCAAACAAGACACTGACTTGCTGTGAACTGACCGGCCGCTTGTATGGCTGAACCTCCGGTTACAACCCTGTGGGACCTGACCACCAACAGAGTATGATGATGTGCGGGAGGGGAGAACCCCTCCCTGATATAACTCCCCGGTATCCATCAGTTATAGGCAAGTTGTCAAATGTATTTCCCTTTGCAAAATGCATGCATGAAACAACCACAGAATAAATAAAGGCCTTTTGAGGAAAGATTCCATCGATCAAAGCACAGATGGAGACGAAACACACTCGCAAATATCGAATTTGGATTATAACCTCAGATAAGGCCTTTCTGTATCTTATAGGGAAAACACGCGGGTTATAAGTACTTATAAGTGAGATCACCGAAGATTTTGGATGCTCAGCACAATCTTCACCTGCAGAGTCAAGTTGGCTCGTTACGCTCAGATTTCCGTCACGGTTGAGGCACGGACACCCTCGACGGCGAAAGTGGTGAAATTCCACACCGCAACCCATCTTAGAATGCCTTTGCAGACTAAGTACCCTTACACCAAACCTCCCATAATAAAATAAAATAAAATAAAAATAAAAATAAAAATAAAAAAGGCTTCCTCAATCACTGCATTCCGCTGGTCCCTAGACATGCCGAAATCTAGTCCCGCCGAGCCAGCTAGCAGCGCCTCGACAGCTTAGCCGAGTGTCTAGGCACTGTCTAGGCGCTGTCTAGGCGCTGTCTAGCCGGCTCAGTGGGACTAGATTTCGGCATGTCTAGTCCCATCTAGGGACCCACGGAATGCAGTGAATGTTCAACAGTATGTCCCAGAAAATGGCAATACATACGCCTTTGAATTACCCGCCCGAACTGAATGCCTGCGGCGCCTGTCGCACGTCACCCACTGGCAAGCTTGGCGACAGCAGGCGGACATAGACGGGACATTTCCCGGAGTAATTCTTGCTCCGTCGACTCATGATCATGAGCACCGACTCACCCAACTGCCAAATCACCGGCGACGCAGACCTCTACGGCCTCGGCGTGCGCGTATCAGTCTACAGCCAGATGATCCTCGAGATCATCCGCGATTCCATGCAGTGGGAGGCGGGACTTACCCTCGAGATTCCCAGCCTGTTCACCGTGGCGGCGATGGAGTGTGTGCTGATTTTCAAGGCATTCCAGCGCCAGCTCACGCCATTCGATGCTACCATAACCATTTTCATGACAGGTCCGTCGACATACAGATGCCATATGCACTGATTCAATCAATGCAAACGCGAAACTGACACTCTCACTTTGTTGAATATAATTCAGGGAGCCTCGGTACCATCCGTCCAGTGACGATCTCAGAATCGCGTCTGGCAGCATTCTGGGGCATCGGACTGGAGTTTGTGCTCGTGGTCAATGTTGTGTTTCAGCTCTCCATTGGGCTGTGGGCCGCCCTTAGGCGCATAGACGCCGGCCTCGATCTGGCGTGCGAGATTTGGCTGTACACATTCTCCCGCCAGCGCGCGGACACCGGCCTGCGATCTTCGTCTGGATCGCCGCGTACGTGCTCGCGCTTGCCGCACTGGCGCTCGCCTTCGTCGTATACCTAATTCAGGGGTGCCGGCGAGCGAAACAGCCAGCCGTTTCAAAATTACGGCCGTCGCAGAGCATGGACTCGGATGTAGTAAAGTCTGGCGGTGCCCCAGAAATTCCGTTGGAAATCATCGACCAAACTCCGTTCTCGCTGCAGACTTCTGTTCCCATTTCTCGGAGCCCAGGTGTATATCCTGCAAATATGCGCCGCCTTCGTCAACCCCCAGCAATCCACACCATGAATAAGATTCACCCGCCCATGGACCTAGTAGATTCCATGCATGCCACAAACTCCCGGCCCACGTCCCCACCGCCCCGCAAAGGGCGACTCAACAACAAATTCCGGCGCAGCATCGTCCCCTGGGCAAAGCTCGCGCACAAACTGTTCTGGGGTGTTGCGTTCAATATCGCGGGCGTGGAGCTCATGTTGGTGTGGAACGACGTCGCGGGGGTGCATGCGATTGCGGGGTCATCTGGGCAGGTTATGGCGCTGCTGGTGGCGCTGTTCACGACGGTGCAGTTTTGTTTGACTGCCAGTGGAGTGTCCAATCGATAGATAGAAGATCGTGGCCGAGTAAAGAGGCATGGGAATCGATTCTCGAAGCCAGAACTCCGTCGTGGAAGGTACTTGCAATGGAGTGAAGTGAATTTTGACCGGAAGAGGAGCCATTGATTAGTCTTGAAGCAAGTGTTTATCTAGATTCGAACTGGAAGGCACCAAATAATCATGCAGTTAATGCTCATTGTTGCAGCCGTAAGGCATACCCATCCATGGATTCGTTCCACAGATTCCGCGGGCGTATCGATGATACACTTGATATTTGACACGTTGGGTAGCAAAGGAAATGGCGATTTGAGCTGGGATTGACAGATTGTCAAGTTACAAGGAGGCGACTGGCAGGAATGTTACGGCTAGTTGAACCCGAGTCTGGAGGGAGAGAGGGAAAGCCAAGCCATTCCTTCGAAATTGGACCATTTGATACGTAGCAGCCTGGAGTTGGATTTGTACACGGGATGCGAGTTATATTCGGTCAGCTGTATTGTGGGAATCCGTCGAGCGAAAACGGGGAGCCGGCATGCTAGCAATATGGGGACAAAATTCTTCCATTATTATTTCTCGAATGTGGATACTAGACATCTTGTATGATCGGACTGCACCTACTAGTACTTCCTTGTACAACGAGCAGTCCTGGTCAGTCGCGCCTTCATCCCCGTTCTCAAGCAATAGGCTTTCGCCTGTCGGGAGGACTTGGAGCGAGTGGGAGGTGGTGGGTAGGCTGGAAGTGGGCGGAAGTAACGTCAAGTAAGTGATGCAAGTAAATGGCAGGCCGGAAAGATCCGGAATCACCGGATCACTCACGGCATTCGATGTAGACACGGTCACATGCGCCCTCTTTCGTACCGCCACCATCCATTTTGCATCGATTCCTCTCGCGACCTCGAACGCTATGGCGGGGGCTGCCATTCTACCATTGGACTTGGGACACCAGATTTTCGAACTTGTGGCGCTTGCTCGCCCTGTATTGATCCGACCCTGATGCGAGTCGCATGGCGCGTCGACTTTACAGCTCACGAGTATAACCATCTCATATATCCTTTCAGGCTTGAGCCACCTTTATCACACTTATCTTCAGTGGTACTTCTCACCCGCTCGATGACTTCCTCGATGACTTTCCTGTGTGCGACCTTGACACATTCACCTTCATGGCGGGCGTTACTTGAAGCCGGAATCCCCAACGCGGTGCGCAATGTGATGGCGATAGGGCTGGGCGCAGAAGACATGAAAACTGTTATCCGAGCCTGCCCTAACATCGAAAACCTTTTCATGATGATCTCGGACTGGGCCCTCTACAGCTCTGCCCACCTGTAAAACCTTCTCTGGAGGAGGTTTTACACGGTTTTGAAGACGGTTCTGATTATTATCATGCTCTATGCTCGTCTAAATGCATGCAAAATACCTCTTCTGACCCTCTAGCTGCTGAAATAATACAGGCATTGATCAAAACCGTTTTCAAAACCTTCTTCAGAACCAACCCCAAAACCGCCTAAACCGTCTACTCTGACTGCCCCTATTGGCTCACTCCATGTATTTCGACTTGAACCTAATAGCCTGCTTGCGCTGCAGCCATTGGAGCCATCAGATGGCTGTTATGCATTGCGCAAACTGATGGCTAATAGCTGATGAATGGCTGGTCAAGGGAATGAATTTTGGCTTCTTCTATGCTATTATGATGATTAATGACAGTATAGATGGATCTGAACCCAGTGCGCTGAGTGCTCACTGCATTACAATCCGAATTCTGGCCAAATTCAGCAACCTTGGATCAAATTTGGGACATTGACCTTACCACCCGACCATTCAAATGTATATATGGCTTTGAAGACTTGGAAGGAGCTCAATAAACCCCAAAATCAAGGTAGACGTCGAAGCCATTGGAGCCATCAGCCATCAGTTTGCGCAACGCAAAACAGCCATCTGATGGCTCCAATGGCTGCAGCGCAAACACTCTAATGAATCTTTTCCACAGATCATTTTACTCAGCACACTTCCGCGCCATACTTATGGTTCATATTCTAACTTTCTTTGTCTTCCACGGTACCCGCCATCGCATTTGCGTACTCTCCTTGTCGGTCCGCATAATTTCCTTTGTGCATTTTTTGTTTCCACTCCCAACACACGGGGCATTGAGGTTACCACTCCTTACAGGCACCATTACTTATTTCTCGAATAGCCATGAATAGATGCAGACACCAACCACCTCGTCGCATCAGCTCCAGCAACAGACGATACAAATGTACTGGTACGTACTTCACCGCGAACAGCCCCATGCAGCTGATACACATTGTACAAAACTCAATTCTCTGACGGCCCTGTCAATGTGAGTGCCACCTACAATACCAATGACGCGTGAACTTGAACAAGGATGACCTTTCGCGACTGTACGTGCTCGTCCCCCTGGATGGATCTGATTAAAATCGCCTAGCGTTTCGAGTAAAATTGTTGGCAATGACATCAGTGACTGAACATGCGATGTTCCGATTTTAGAGTTGTTCTGCCACGCTCTTCCCCCACTAGAGCATAATTACATCCTTTATTTTTCCCCGGCCGTTGTGAAAAATATGCCGCGGACCCGCTGGATGTGGCCAAATAAGAATCTATATGAAGTTTGATTAAACAATCTGTGTCTCAACGGAAAATCAGGTTTGAACCTTGATTGTTTAGTCACATGAAAGGAGACAGGGAGGGCCAGGGGCATTGGTGCAGGACAGATGTTCTGTTTAAGCAAGGGTTGTTAATCATGGATAATCACGGTTCACATTCAAACATGAACATGAAAAAAAACAATGTTTACCAGGGCTCAAAGGTGAAAATATGCCAACCAAGGGACTCAAACAGGTGACCTCCCCAAAACCGAGAAAATCGGAGAGAAGGCACCATAACCACTAGGCCATGCAACCATTGCAAACTGCCTACCAGCCTGGAATAAACCAGGTAATAATTAACATTTGGACTTGGACTTTTTGCAACCAACTTCCAACACAGACAAGAACTTTTTTGCTCTCCAATTTAATTTTCTGCTCACTAATAACACTGGTACATCCAAATAAGTGGGGAGGATCATTGAGATCTTCATTTCACTGATACAAGTTCACTGATAAACTTATAGGTTAGAAAAAAAAATGGGTCTCACAGTATTCAAAGTGTAGGAACTATAATTTTCTGCTCACTAGTAACACTGGTATGTTCAAATATTCAATAATTTCTGGAGAAGATCATCATTAGATGTTAATACAGTGTGCTGACTTCCCTGTGCCTTGCTTAGGGAGATCCTGGAACCCAGATGGGTTCTTATCCTCTCCTTCATAAAATCTCATGTTTTACTTTTCACAACATCTTATTCAGTTAATCCAGGTGCCAATGCTGGTGGCATGCATTGAGTATCTTCAGACCTCACTCAAATTAACAGGTAAAAAAACCTGTGACATTTCATATCCCACCATTTTATAAAAAAACTCCAAAAAGCTTCTTAATTAGGTATAGGTCTTCTAGTAATGGTTACAGTCCCAGATTCAGAACCCTCAATTACCCATAACCTTGTGCCAGAATTCATCAGTCCACTCCACTGTCAAAATTTCACTGCCCTAATTTTATCTGCCACTCCCTTCTGGCTTATACTTGGCTCACATACTCACAGTGTGACAGATGTGCAAGGAGTGAGATCTGCCACATGAGAGATTGAGTAGACTGAACACAAGGCGACTGTTTCAAGGGTGGGATTTACCCCAAAGCAAGATAAATACAACTGTGGTTTATATACTAGGAGGGGGGGTTGTGAAAATGATCCAATCCAGTATCGGGCCACTACAAGAAGAAATGGAGTTGAAGGAGTGTTGAACACAATGAATGTTGTGAATGGACACTAGAGATGAAAAGAATGTATTGAGTGATGAAAATATTACATTCACATGTCCCTCATAGTCTTCCACACTAGCCTTTGTCCATGTCCATATTTAGTCTTCACCTTCACCCAACTTAAACTGTAAGGCCAACTCTTAGCTTGGCACAGGGTGTGGAAACTAGTGGGGGAATCCAAAGTATAAATATAGGTACAAGTACAGAAGCCGGAATACTACGCACCTAGCGGGGGAATCCCAAGAGAAGAAAGGATGGAGATTCCTATGCTAGGTGAAACTTAAATAATATTAGATACTACCCAGTAGCATGTGTCCAGAGATATCTACAATGATCACAGGCTTGGTCCCATAATATGTGCCAGCGTGAAGAGCAGAATCAGATGGGAGCCGAGGGTGTCGGGGCTGAGGTGAGTGTCAGAGCGGACAGGTCCAAGGACGGAGGTGTCGGAGCCAAGGATGGGCCCGAGGACAGAACTGAAGGTGCTTGAGCCAAAGGTGCTGGAGCTGAGGATGGGCCTGAGAACAGAGCCAAAAGTGGCAGAGTGAGGGTTCCCTGATACAAATGTACCAGATCAGAATTTGGGATGCATTGGACTGACTCATACACCTGCACTTATACCTCCATTGCTTAGACTCAGAGTCTGTGTATCAGGCACTGTGTATACACAGGCTGGTTGTATTTCAGATAGCCTGAGCTGATATCTGAAATACCTCAACTCATGTATTAAGCAGATGGGTTGTATCAGTATGCACCTGCTTATATTCATGTGCCACTGCTGTGCAATTTTCAGAAGCCCTCTGCCACTTTCGAGCTTTTCAAGGCTTTTCACCAGTCAAATGGCATCTTTCAGTATCACTCTGTAGACCCAACTTTCTGGCTCAGTTCAACTGCATTTCAACCAAGAAAAGTCGCCTCAAGGTATTACCTTTCTGCAATTCCAGACCTTCAATAGCCTGTGTGCCATGATGCACCTTCATGCAACTTTCACGTCATTAGTTCTGCCCTCAAAAGCCAACTCAAAAGAGACTGCTTAATAGTGAAGTTGTGCACAGCTATATGTGCCATCTGATGGCTTTTTTGCAGTGCACAAATATATGGCTAGTGGCTTGTATGGCTTTCCACATCCCTGATGACTTTTGTTCATAAAGGATCTCCATTGTAATATGTGCTCATGCATTACCGCACACCCACCTTCAGGCTTTAATGGCTTGCTAACACAGGACAAAAAAGCCGGAATGCTGAATTTTGAGTCCAATTGAGTGCCTGACCACCAAAGCTAAATGCTGACTAGAATTTAGAAATCATGGATGGGTCAAATGAAAATGAAGATGGTCAATTGAAACACAGTTCCATACTCCATACAAGCCATTAGCCATATCATTATGGTGGGCACACCAAAAAAGCTATCAGATGGCTCAAATGGCTTGTGCACAACCTAATGTTGCCGTGACTCAAAAAGTCGAGTCGCGACTTGGCGAGTCGACTCAATTTGGAGTTTGACTCGACTTGACTCGACTCCGTCTAGTGAAGTCGACTCGGAGTGACTTCAAGTCGACTTGAGTCAGTCAAGTCAGACAATATTTTTGAATTTGGCTAAAACTACCATCTCGTCAAATAGGAGTACTGTAGGTGGTTATATACGTTGAACTTGATTGGTGTTTACATAAGATCAATAAAAGATCATTTATTTCATTGTCATTCCAAGTCCCCATCGCTTTTATGGGGTTTTTATGCATGTGTATCCATCTATATAGCAAAAACAATTTTTCGGGGTCCAATGATGTGCAGAAACTGGATAGAAACACAAAATATCGCATCCATGACACGAACGTCACACATGTGACGTTGCATCACGCCCTCACAATCACCCAGAAAAAAAAATGAAAATTGCTTCCAATCGTGGCTATCTATCAAAAGGAACATTTCCTAAAATACCCCCGACTCAAGTCACTCAAGTTGACTTGAGTCGACTTCCACTGACTTCGAAGTCGTGGCGGAGTCATCAGAACGACTCGGCTTGACTCGACTTAGATCGACTTCCCGAGTCGACTTCGCAGGGCCAAGTCGGAAGTCGCGGCAACATTAGCACAACCAGACTAACTTAGCTCCACTTTCTCCCCCACCATCCCTGCCACAAAGTGCTGCAGTTCCAACAGTCAAGGCCAATGATCCACTCAAAGCCACCCGGCAGACATCAAGATCAACCCAGACTAAATACACAAGACTCATAAGACTTGACCTTGATTTGTGCTACTTGATTTTTCCATCCTTTTCAAACTGGTGCCAACACAATCAAGGCTGGACAAGTGCTTTGGCCTCTGAGTCTGGGATCTTGGTATTCCCTTTTCTTTTTGAATTTGATTATTTATCCCTCAATTTGATCAGACTACGTCTGACGAACTTGTACAGTGGTTTCAGCACCTTAGAAGTCAAAGCTAAGGTAAGTTTATTCACCTTCCTCTTTGTTGTGTATTGGAACTGGTTCACTCCCAAGTCGACTCACTTCTGCCCCTCAATTGACACACGCAAGAAGCTCTGACAGCAAAGTTGATTTTTCTCTTTCCTTTCCATTTGTTTTCATGTGACTTGCGTATATGCTGGTTATGGATCTGGCTAGAAGTAGGTACCATTCACTTTCTCTTGCACTGGTCATCTGAACTCGAGGAGTCAGGCAATAACAGTCAATGTGTTCTCTTTCCCATCCTGTCCATACCACTTTGTGTCGGTTTTTCAATTCAGATATCCCATCTATGATCTCACGCCTCTCAACCCAATTGAACACTGACTACTAATAATGTCTTTAGCTATTTAGAACCATCACATTCAGATCGATTGTACCATCAAATGTAACTGTTTTTTTTTTCTGTTCCCATTTTTGCAAGCCAGAGCAGAGTAATGGCATCTCTTACTTCTAGTATGGAATTGGGTTTCATGTGAACCAAAACTAAGCCAATTCTGATGATTTTCATTCAAGTTGAATGTTTTCCTAATCTGATACTCTGCTTCAGAATTACAGTGCCAAAATCCGGATCCGAAAAACAAAAGTTGACCCCCCTGTTTTATGGCTGTGAGAGATAATTTCAAGATTCTGAGTCGGCTAAGCTACAGTATATAGCCTGAAGTGTACCCTCAAATATTTTCAAGATCTTTGATTGAGCAGTTGTATGGCACGGCGCCTGTACTTATTTGACCAAATTACAAGTTTGACCTAGATCCGAAAAATACCAGTGATGCGAGATCACAGTGATGTCAAACACATCACGCATCAACTACACAGACAAAGATGCCTCCCTCATGCAGCCCCAGGGGCTGACTGCGAGGGACACCCTGCCAGCAGGAGAAATGGGTAGAGAAACAGCTTGGAGTTCAACACTTGACTGCAACTGACAAAATTGGCCAGTTTTGGCAATTGTTGATTTTGTGCGCGCAAACCAGTGGGATGGGCTCAGTTTTTTTACACAAAAATACTTCTAGTCCGTGCATATATTCTATACAAAAAAACTCAGCTGAGAGGCCCTACAGACACGGCTCAAAATGGATTTTTTTCGGATCTGGGCCTTTTCGGATCTGGGTTTTGGCACTGTATATCTGGGGTGTGCACTGAACTGGCATCTGATTCAGCTTGGCTTTCCCTAATTCAATCCTTTTGGTTTCAAATTGCACCTCAATTGCGCCAAAACTTAACAGAGAAGTACACACCCCGGGAACAGGGATCTAGCAATGTTTGGTGGATAATGGTGCTATCAGACAATGGGAAGGAGCTAGAGAGTGGGCAGAATTTGAGAGAAGTACTGTTCACAACGTGTCATGCTGTAGTATAGTGAGCAGATTGAACACAATTTGTTAAGGCCCACAACAGCTTTTGGAGTGCTGTCCAGATCACCATTGCACTCTCCTACCCAACAAAATTCTTGGGAACCATGTGATGATCAGCAATCAATTGCCACAAGGAGGCTGAGCAGCCACTTGTATGAAAGTAAAGCTACAAATGATTTGTCCACAGTGGGCAATGTGTTCAACAGCACATTCAAAAGGGCTCCTGCAGTTTCTTGAATCCTCCAGGTCCCTATCATTTAGAGCATTATTTAAATTGTATCATTGTCCAAATTCCTACACTTTGAATACTGTGAGACCCATTTTTTTTTTTCTAACCTATAAGTTTATCAGTGAACTTGTATCAGTGAAATGAAGATCTCAATGATCATCCCCACTTATTTGGATGTACCAGTGTTATTAGTGAGCAGAAAATTAAAGTGGAGAGCAAAAAAGTTCTTGTCTGTGTTGTAAGTTGGTTGCAAAAAGTCCAAGTCCAAATGTTAATCATCACCTGGTTTATTCCAGGCTGGTAGGCAGTTTGCCATGGTTGCATGCCCTAGTGGTTATGGTGCCTTCTCTCCGATTTTCTCGGTTTTGGGGCGGTCACCCGTTCGAGTCCCCTGGTTGGCATATTTTCACCTTTGAGCCCTGATGAACATTGTTTTTGTTCATGTTCACGTTTGAACATGAACCGTGATTATCCATGATTAACAACCCTTGCTTAAACAGAACATCTGTCCTACACCAATGCCCCTGGCCCTCCCTGTCTCCTTTCATGTGACTAAACAATCAAGGTTCAAACCTGATTTTCCGTTGAGACGCAGATTGTTTAATCAAACTTCATATGGTTACTGGCATGGACGCGGATCGGCCACCCACGCTGCGAACCCACATTGTGAACATCGTACGTACCCTTTTACTCCGATTGACCTTGCAGGTATTTGATCTCTTCTTTGACAAGAGCGTGCCTACCGTGATCCACCGTCATTCACAGCGCGTTCTCAATTCATGGTGTCGCAACTGCGACACGTCTCAGCCTCAGCACGCGCCCAAACATTGGGTACCTATTTAATCTTCCTTCATCTCACCTTCATTCGTTGACCTGTCCGACAGGGTCGTCAGCCATCGTCCGCACGCGCGCACCCATCCCTAAATGAGGGTGCGTTCCTCTGTTACATCCATCTATCCTCCTCTCCTCCCCGATGCGCGCGGTGAAACCCCACGCCGGTTATAAGCGGCTACGGCCACAGTAGGACTTGTCTTCCTATTTCTTTCTGTTAGCAGCGGCATTTCGTCCTAGGACCGTTCTCCAAAAGGGGCAATTCGTGGAATTACAAGAGGCTGGTCGGCCGCTTCGCGGCCTCCCATCCTCTTTTTCGAAGCTGACACTTAGTTTGCTACGGTAGCTACTTACCCTGTTCTGCATTAGACGTGACTGATATTGAACTTGCTTTAGTTGAGCTGAGCTAAGCTGAGCTGAGGTTGCTGAATGGAGTTGATACATCTCGTTATAATAATTTTAGAGAGATTCGTCGGCTATCTGCCAGGAAATGTGCGGCGACTTGTAAGTTAATTTGATGGAGAAGTGATGTGAGGTGATTGTGTGGTACAGCGGCACAGGTTACGATTTATGCCGGGCAGGGGCTGGTCCTGGGAGCCGGTTTCATGGATCATGGCGGCATTAAAATATCATCACGCCGCTGGACAGATGAGATGAATCAAAGTGGAACTCAAGGGTGAGAAAAATTACACATTGGCGCGCAATCGATAAACACCGGTTAATCGACGGGCGAAGTTCGAAATGGCTTCGAACAGGCATAGTTCTATAAAGAGAGAGAAGAGATAGTAGGAGAAATTGGAATGGTGACGGCTAGCTCCCGTGACCGGGGAAACTTTAACGGCGAGAGAAGCGAAGTTTGGAGTTGTATACACTTTTATAGGCGCTCGCGCGCTTGAGGTTGATCATGGGGCCAAATGCCCCGAGGAATCACCGTTTATTGAGCGCTTCCAAAGGTCCGGACCCAGCGCTTCCAAAGCCTCGGTCTTGATCTCCCAAAAGCGGAGTTTAAAAGGTTTCAGACAGACATGGATAATTTTATAAAGAGAGAGACTGCGGTGACATAAACACGTTTGAGGATTTTAAGCGAGGCGTGTTCTCGTACCACCACCATCTTCGCCACCTTGATACGGTAAGTGCCCACTCTATTTCATGTATGCTCAGAGCGTACGTCTCTCAACCACGGTGGTGCCTACTCGCTGTGGTGGCAAGATGCTGAGCGTGCATGTGCCACTCACACGTCGCCATGTGCCACTCACGCGTCGTGGTGCGCCACTGAGCGGCAGACGCTTCAGAATGCGAGGCAGGGGGCATGCCCGACCCTGGGATCCCTGCTCCTGCCTCACAAACCTTAGTCTCTGTTAAAAAGCACGGGTTATAAGGGTGGACCGTCTGTGGCCCGCGAGAAAAGCATCGGAACGCGGAAGCGGGGCCCACACGCCCGACCCTGGGATCTGCTCTCCGTTTCCGCGTTCCGATGCTTTCCTCAGGATGGTACAGAGATACCCTGCCTGCACAGTTGATGGAGCGGGGATGCCTGTTTCATCAACATTAGCGTTTCTTTCGCTGTTCCGAGCAAGCTAACGACCCGAGCTTGCAGGGAAATGAACTCGCTTCAACGGATGTTGAACGTCTCGACCACCATCAAAGTCCAGAACGTTCGCCTGGATGATATACTTGTCAGGCATGCGGATCGACTGCGTGAGCTGGAGGTGGACGATCCCCCGCTGGAGCCGCACCCAACGTTCGCTGGCGAGCGGCGATACATATGTCAAGTGGGATGGAATGTGCGTGCTCGCTTTCGTTCTTTTCTGTTGTTTTCAGACTGAGCTATTTTTCTAGACGTCCACGCGTCATACTCGACTGCGAAGAGCGAATCATCGCCGTACTTCTTGGACGTCCCGATGACAAAGATTAGGACCGGGTCATAGCGGAAATGGTCCGCTTGTTCGAAGAGATTCAGCGTGAAGCTGTTGCCCATGGATTGTACATTCCCGCTCATGCTCACCGCCGCGACAACTACTTTAGCACGAGCATGGGTGTTTCCCTCAGCGCCAGGCAAAAGGTGCGCCCCGTTGTTTTCTTCCGCCCCAGCAGATCACGCTGTTCCAGCGACCTGGCAATCTCCGAAACACGAAGCTCGTGCGCCGGTTTATCCGGCGCATTCGCAGCAACTGAGATGTAAAGCGGATAATGGGCTTTCAGTCTTGTATGTTTTAAGTTTCCTCCAAATTGCGTCGGGTTAAGACCCCTCCAGCCGGGTTAGCGTCGTAAGCGCCGAAACTTTACAAGTACTTCAACGACGCCCTCCGCGACATCTTCGAGTGCGACCCGACCTTGGAGCATATCTTCGCAAACTCAATCTTCCCCGCTGCAACCGCTAACATGGGTCCCAACGCCGTGGCTTTTGACCATGTGGACGTCCTCAACGTTCACGCGATTTGCGCAGTTACCTGCGCTGGGAATTTCAAATACACTCTCGGAGCGCATCTCTACATGCGCCAATTCAAGGTCATTTGCGAGTTCCCCAGCGGCGCCACGATTCTCCTTCCCTCTGGCGTCGTTCACCATGGGAACACTCCGTTCCACGCCAATGATAATCGCCACTCTATCACGCAGTATGCCGCTGGGGGCCTTTTCCGCTGGGCGGCGTATGGCCAGCAGAGCGCCAAGTCGCTGCTCTCCAAACCCGGCGGGGCCACGCTCAAGGCCCAATTCGATGGCGAGCCTGGCCAGCGCTGGAAATCAGTTGGGTTATTCTTCCAAGTATGACGAGCTCGATAAGGACTGCGCGGATGTGTTTGGCTCGAATAAGTAAAATTTGTTCCGGAGTTGTCGCAATGAAGAACAACTTTACGCTTCCACTACGATCACGAGCTGTTATATACTCAAAATGCGACACTATTCGCCCAATGAAATGCAACCCACACTGGCCCATTCGTCAATATTCCAGCGACGCATATTGCCTGGACACGCCTGGACGTGGACTCCCCTATTTTCGAGAACATGACAGATACGTCTGCGGGACCTCAAACTCCGCATATCGAGATCTTCGTTGGGGTGCGTCCACGGGATTCAGTTGTTTTGGCTGCCAGCTAACACGCTTTGTTGGACGGGTGGATTGCCGCCGGGCCAACTGGAAACTTCAAGAGGCCTGGGATGACTGTGCTCGCTCTGACCAGTCGTAAGCCTTCTCTTACACTCCAATTGTTAGCAGTCTTGCTCACGGAATCCGCTCGGTGGGTCTGTTACCCTCCAAAGCAACAATCCTTTCGATCTACCGCTGATTGATCTGGGATTATTGATGACCGAGTTCGACTTGTTCACCCCGCTAGAGGCGATCAAAAAAGCCTATCGATTCGTTCAGGCCCCAGTGTGGAAAGACTATATCATCCTGCCCACTATCGACCTGTTGAATATGACCACTGACGCACTGGACGAATTTATTCGGAACACTGCTGGACCTGTTGGACACCTTGTTTCAACCGCAGCGATGTCGGTGAAAGACGCATCCTATGGAGTGGTAAAACAGCGCCTATGGTCTCGCTATGCTTACTGACTGACCTGTTCCTCGTGCGGTGCAGGTGAATACGGGCTTGCTCGTGAAAGGCGCGAGTATACTCAGCATTATTGATGCCTCGATTCTCGTACACGAAATATTATTTCCATCTCTCCTGATGCAACTTGACGACGTTGTAGCCTTTTGTCACCAGTTCTCACACCCAGGCAGCCGCGTATGTGGTCGGGGAAAGAGGGGCGGATCTCGTCAAAGAGAGATGGAAATAGTTGTCGTAGTTGCACCTGAAAAATAAGAAATTCAAACCAGATACCCTTAACGCTTTGAAGGCCGCCGCGAGGGAGCGGCTCGATGTTGAAGATGATTGGACGGATGGCAAGGGGGAGGAAATGTATAGTGACCCGAAAGCGCGGAAGAGATACAGAAAGAGCAACGTGCCAAGCGTACCAAGAGCGTGCTGCGAAACGCGACGCGCAGGGTTAGGCGATATTCCTGGCCACCTCGTAAGTAGCGACCACTTTCCGACCCGGTTTGGCCAACCATGGCGTAGCGCCGGTAGAAACGCCGTAGATGATTATCAGGATGAAGACGTGAGCCATGCATTGAATTTCGGAATCAAAAACGAATAGAAGCACCGGAGTATGTTCAGCTCACTCCTTTTAATGGCCGGCATAAATGGTTTCCAGACGTACGGCTGCAACATATGTATCAAGTTTCAAGCTCAAGCACCAGCAGGGAGTCTCTATCATCGCAACTGGAACAGGCTGTACCCGGAGGCACCAGTTCGGCCTGGTCAAAATCCACTAGCCTGATGGTTCCCTCCTCGTCGATAACCGTGTTGCCGAAGACGTCGTGATGATGAACACCGACCTCATGGAGTTTGCGAATTGAGTGCGCTAGTTTGGACCTGCAAAGACAGCGCTGGTTAACAGACTACAACAAGTGTTCGAAAACGCACCGTTGTTCACGCGTCATAGCGTTGATTTCGATGGAAGATCCAGCATCATCAAGGATGATCGCCATCTGCTCCGTGCGGAAGGGATACAAGCCCCAGTAGCGCGGAACCGCCAAGCCTTTATACCGCGCGAGTTTGTCGTAAATGAGTGCCTCACGGAGTATGTGGTGAGAGAATCCGAATTTAAGTATCTTCTTCTCGGCACGGCTGCGCAAAGCGGTTCAAGTGGCACCTTTGCCAGCGACCTCATCGAACAGGATGGGAGGCACATTGTCCCGGAGGCTAGTTGTGTGACAGTTTCGTGAGAACACTGTTTTTAAAACGAGAACAAGCAACATACAGCCGCACATGTAGTGTTATGGGATCGACCTCGAGAGAGGGGGGCGTGGAATGAAAGGTAGCCATCCCAAAAAGAGCTTGAGCAATATTCCGCTAGCGATATGTTCAGCACTATTTCATGTACTAGGAATATTCCTGTGAATAAAACAGTTCTCGTTTATTTACTGCTAGAAGTACCTCAGAAAATTTTCCTTGTCCCCCAGCAACCTCCCACCATGAGAGAGTAGGTGATTTCGGATTTTCTGGTGGATGTCCCAAGTTCTAACACCACTTCTAACTCACCACACAAATATTTCAAAATGCACCTACTTTTACTTCTAATCCCCAACCCGCCCGTTCTAGAACATCAGAAATACTTCAAAATTGGTCAAATTGGAAAATTGAACTTATGAGGTGATTTCCTGTGTCCCCTGCTTTATTTTACAGAATGAATCATAAGAATATCAGATGTCTCACTCGTCATAGCTTGCGTCCAGGCAGTGAATGCGTTGGGCAACATGTGCAACACTGTGCAGAGCACACGCGAGGGCGGCTAGGTGGGCGTGCCGTGGGGTTTTGGGGCCACAGAGCGGAGGGTTAGGTTAGTTAGGTTACTAGAAATGTTCCATCTATGACACCCCCCTCTGTTGTAACTTGGCCTATAGCTCCTGAAATTTTTCTTTGGTGTGCTATGGGTAAATGGTTTCCCAGAAAATCTAGGAATTGGCTTCTCAGAGTTCCCAATCTGCTTTACCAATAATCTATTGAATCAACAAATTTGCAAGTATGGACCGAAATGTCACGTGACCTTGCAGACCGAAAGGTCACGAGACCAAAACACACTGTGCACCCACAGCCAAACACTGCAAAGCACAGTCAAATAATGCTGCAATGCACAGCCGAGTAGCACAGCAATGCACAGTTGAGTAACACAGCAATGCACAGGACAGAACACAGGAAAGCACGGTGCACAGTCAATTGGGGTGCTCAATTATTAGGTCGACCTGGTCAGGTTGCATTTTAATTCGAAAAATCATTGATCGCCGAGGGTCCGATCACTCCGCTCCGTGATCTCTAGCAACCTTGTGGACTCTTACACGCATGACTTATTATGATACTGGTTTGAACTCGATATATGCAATGTTAGGTAGGCTGTAAAATTATAGCAAAGGGAATAAGAGAAAGATATGTAGATTAAAATTAGCAGGTACAGTAAAAATATTAGGAATTGACGGGTCAGTAATGGTCTCTGGGGCAATGGATGGCTGTAGAATTGTTATGGAGACATGTACACATGCAGGAGGAGGCGTCATATATGACCCCTGAGAAGGAGGCACCATATAAATAGCAGGGGGGGAATTGAAATTTCCCTGCATAGCAGCGTTAGATTGGGGCTGGAGGTATATTTTAGGCAATGCACCAAGCTAGTCTGAGGATCCATCCGTCTTATTAAATGGAGTGAATGTGCATTTGCCACATCACGTCACCGTCACCTCAAGCTGTGTGTCCGAGAATCTTGATGAGATGTCATCAGAAGTGGGACGTGAGAAGGACCTGGACTGAACTCTTACCTGTCAACCAGTGAGTATAGATGTGCAAAGTCGCGCGTGTGTAGAAGGGGGAGGCCAAGCGAATGTACACACCATCACGAGAGGTCACACGGTAGAGTGATCGGCCCCTCGGTGTTCAGTGATTTTTCGAATTAAATTGCGACCTGACCAGGTCGACCTAATAATTGAGCACCTCTAATGGGCACAGCCATTATCTACAATATAAATACAGCCCACAAATCATGTAAAAAGTACCTACCAACCCTCACTTGAACGAACTTGATTTTTAAAGAACCTGAACCGAACCAAAAGCAAACCTTTGGGGCTTCAAGAAACCTTGAAAGCTCTGAACAACGTGACCTTATAATCCCTCGTCTTGACATATTTGTTACACTGAATGCAACATCTCCAACAAGAGTTAGCTTATCAGCCCATCCAACCTGAGCTAGATACCAATCTAAACGTAACCCTGACTGAACTAGTGTCTTCGAACATTTATTCCACGAAATAAATTGACTGCCACCACTGAAACCACTAAACATATAAGTATCAGATCTTCTATAAATACACACAATCTGTAGAACACTTGGATCCAAGAACCCAAACAGGGATATTGTGATTAACGATACATCACCACTGTCTCTGGAGTATTCTTTTACTCACAGCACATTGGACCCTTAGGTTTCTTCGGGTTCGGTAGTAACTCTGCACATTCGGGGAGAGTTGACTTGGCCAGCTGGAGGTAAAAATGTAACACTGTGATTGAGGATTAGTGAATCAAACCCAGATTGGCATTCACCGTGGGCTATGGCCATTGCGAGCCATTGCGAGCCGCTGTCTGCCATCAGCATGGCGATGTCAGAAGGCAGTGAGAAGGCCTGCACCGCATTGGCGGCATGCGGTACAGAATGGCCCGTGATGGACCGTTGAAGGGTGGTGATTTGTGGTACAAATTGCTGAAGCATTATATAGGTAACTGATTTGTATTCGAAGTGTTGACTCGGGACTTTCTGTTCTATTCTATTCTGGCGGCGGAATTCGTCTTTCTGCCTCTGCTGGCGTGGTAGAAAGCAAGCCAAGCCCGAGTTTGAGTTATCCAGGTTCAAACAAAGCACTTTTCGTTTGCCTTACTCTGCCTGCCGCAATCAATCTTCAAGCTTGCTTGTGCCGCTGAAGAAGTTCAATTCAGTGTTTTTCCGCCTCACACAATCAAAATGTATCCACGTCTGAACCGACTCTCCACTGTCCAGTCCGACTGTCTCTCCCTGTCCTTCGTTCGGCTATGCTACGCGAACTAAGCGAACGAAGGTTCCCCAGGTTTCACGCCACTTCTTTGTCTACCAGAAGGAACGCTCCAGCATCTCCCTCTTTATAAAATTACGCTGTCCGAAGCCTTCAAACTCCGCCGGCAATCTCCTTTTACGTTAATGTCTGCTGTTAGCCAAGCGGAGAGCGGCCCGGCGAAGCCGGCCGCGAACCGCTAGTTATTATTTTCAATAGCCTGATGTGCCGACTTCGAGCCAACCAAACGGTATTTCTGTCCTTTGCCCTCACCCAGCTGCAGGTTACTCACGTCGTTCTTTGTCGGTTTGGTTCTTACATAGCCGCTAAACGAGCCCTACAGGCTTCCTTTTCAATTTTCCTCTTTTATATTCTCGCTGTTGAGCTCGTCCAACGCAGCAACAAACCCGTGGTCAAACTTATTCCCTTCTTTCCCTCTTTCTCCCCATTTTCCGCAAATCCGCGGCTGCTGGAACATCAACAAAGACTTCCAGCAGGGTAGTCGTGAACTATGGCATGCCCTTCCGCCTCCTTACCCTCTAGGTATCTATCCCCTCCTGGATTGTTGCCACTGGGTCGCGACGGATCCCCGCTCAGCCTCGACCGAGCTCCTGCCACCTAACCGATTCAATCCTCGAGGCATTTACTTTTATCCGGGATAAGCCTGCTTCTTCCAAGGACAACGCCGTTCAATGAAAAGGACCCTGATGTAGACAGCTAGTACAACCACTTTGTCTGCCTCACGTCCATTACGAAAATCGGCTAATCGTTTCTTCCAAGTTCACCACGCGAAACGAACAAAGCAGCTCAAGGTCCGCACCACTTTTTTGTCCATGTGATTCAAGTCCGGATCTGTCTTTCACACCTTTGTCCGTCTCACACTTTCTTTATTTCCTCTGCCTCTTGCTAGGAGTCTGAGTTTCAACAGAATGTCTAGCATTAATCCCGTCGCCCGTCGCTCAAGCTCCGTCGGTCTGGTGGGGTCCAGGCCCCAACGATAAATCTTAATATTAACAAATCTGCCGTCAGTATTCGGTGGAATGGACCTACCGCCGAGTCAGGATTCAAGGTATTTCTATCGAAGCATCGATTCGGGATTTGCTGTTCTATTCTGGCCGCAGAGTTCCATCTTCCTACTCCTGCCGTCAAGATAGCTGGATTCGGTCTCCTCAATAGAGCCTGGTTCCAGTTCCTAACACTTATTTTGGAATTTCGCTCCAAATTCTGGGATTAGATAGATAGGCAATGGCAAACTTGCTGTGGTGCTGCAGCAGTAGCACAGTGGCAGTATGAAAGTGGTGTGGCAGTCCCACGGTAACAGCAGCAATCTGCAGCAGCGGCAATGGCAAAGCGACACTTTCACCATGCCCAGCAAAAAATCAAAAGTAAGAATTATGAATGAATATCTGAGAACGACATACTAAGGATTACGGTAAACAGTGAAAATTGGCAGTCATTGCAGGTTAAAATCCGCCGTGGGCTGTGTGGAGATGGGACCGGTGAGAAAGATCAGGAACTGCGGCATGTACCTTGGTCATAACATGTATGTTATCACGGGCCATGACATCCGTGCGGAACAGCTAAAATTGTAGAAGTCAGTCGAGGTTTGGGTTGGAGAGGTAAAGAAAGATACATTGCCAGGCTCTGGGATGGAGTGCATCCAATCTGCAACGGACTAGAAAATAATGGAGTGTACTAGATCAATGTTGGAGCGATCCACGTACCGAGATTTGCCGTGGGCATGAGGGAAGAAACTGCCATCAAAGAGAAGTATCGCAGCAAGTCAAAAGAAGGTGCTGTAAGCTGAAAAGGAAGTGGGGTCAGTGAGTGAAGAGCAAAGATGGAATGACAATGTACATAGGGTACTCACAGTGAAGGCAGGCCTCTGAAATTAACCTATCCAGCAGTGAGCATGTGTTCTCATGTTTATGGGAAGAAGCTGACCTGTTTCCCATGCACGTTGCAGGCGGTAAGAGTCTGCATGCAGACACATCCGATGCTGCCTCGTGCAAATGCTATGTGCATGCAGGTACTAACCTGAGCATAACTCATGAGCACAGGGAAGACTGGGCAGAAGACGGGGCCAGATAGTGCCCAGTGCAATGCAGTAGGGATAAAGTTGAATGAAGGGAGATGAGTGAGGGAAGACACCGGGGGCAAAAGCCAATGCACCTGGATTCCAGGTGCCTCCGAGGCATGTGGTCCGAAGGCTACAATGTGGAATACAAAAGGCCTACAAAGGTCCTTAGGTCAACAAAGAACAGACAAAGGAGGGACAAAGGATAGGCAAGATTTGCTGGGTGGTGAAAATCCTGCCTGCCCTTTGCCTTACCTTCGTTAATTCTTTGTCCACCCAAGGACCTTTATCGGTCTTTTGTCTACCAGTTCATGACCTGTGGAGAACATGCCCCAGAGGCACCTGGAATCCAGGTGCGTCAGGGTTTGCCCCCGGTGAGAGAAAGGTGGGATCAAAGGAAACCACCTTGACAGGTCACGGGTTGTGCTCTCGTGTTTCATCGCCATCTTGTTTCCATCAGTCAGTCGGATTTCAAGGTCTGCCATGTGAGCATTAGGGCCAGCCGAATATGACTTAGACTCAATTTTTATTTATTCACACAACCTCAACTGTACCCCTCAACTTCCCGAGATAATTGTCTATATACCTGTTTCTATTCAATTCTGTCAAAATGTTGCTCTCACTTGTAATTAATCCTCAGATCACAAGAGAATTGCCTTGGAATTTCCGGAATTTGGCAGAATTGGACCATCTTGGACCATCTTGGCCCTCTTTGGAATTGGGGAACCAAATTGGAGGAAATTGGGGGTAATTTTGTAAAGTATGCTTTTCCTGATGCATCTTGTGATAACTGTAGTGAAATATGCGCATTATTCCTCAATGGGATGATCACTCCAATTGCTAGGTGTTAAACAAGAAAAATTGGACTCAAAAAGAAATGTGAGACTTCGGAGTTTCCTGATAGAAAGTCGAAGAACATGAGAATCCTGTTGAAGCGGAGTTAGTCGAGACAGAGATCAAACGAGTGATTGAGTAGAGTAAATCCGCGTGTTTGAACAGAACTACTCGGAATACGTGACAGACTATTCATACCAGAACACAAGTAAGTACGGGACCAAAAGTATACTGTAGCAATATGTATGACTGAAATGTAACACAACGGGTGCATCATTTCGTTTCAGTTTCTTTGGGGTGTAACGGGTAACTATGGCGGTCAGAGTGCACTTTTAATATTTCCTCATATAATATTATAACTTCGCGCTATAAATGTACTTTTGGCTATGAAACTGAGTGCCCTACAATTCTAAAGGAATCCTGCTGGACTGCAAGAAAAAAATGTTCCGACATATATATGGCAGGGTACCTATATATATCCTGGAACATTCTCTGTAAACTGTTCACTCCTCTCTAAATCTTTGTTCAACTCTCTCTTAAAACTTTCTGTCCCTCTCAAGCTTTCTGTGAACCGCTCTACAAAAAAAGTTCCATTACTAGGGTTAACACAGCCACCCGGCGATCAAAGTGAGAGCCGCAGGTAATCGTAGTGATTGCCTGCTTGATGGCGGCTAGCAGGTGCATGATCCTTACAGTAGGTAGCATTAAACGGCACAGTCCCAAATAGCTCGTCTCGCTGCCAAAATGATTGAATGGGAAATACGGTTGTTTCAATGCCAGCGCATTGCGTTCTATGCTGATGGGGCACCGATTCTTCGGTTAGGATTTTTAAGATTGGCTTACTATCTTCTCTTCTGTGCGTGCGTATTCATGAGGTATTCGAATTTAGGCACCTTTGGATCTATGTATTAGGGAAACGTGCGCCGAATCGAGATATTTGTTTGCAACGAGGATGGGATCAAATTTCACTAGTTCATGTTTGGAAAACAATCACTGAATTAAAAATCTAGTCGATAGTTCTTTCATGTTTGAGTATCAGTGCAAGGCTGCAAACTCAATAAGATTCACAGTGAAATGATTAAGCATCATCTGTGGCTGCTGACATTCCACTCCAGAATATCTTGGGCTCACTGACTAGAGTTGGAATGCTAGCTATAGCCACAGAACATGAAGTCGGAACCAAATCTACAAGCAGATCAATGTACCGAGGCTCGCACTCCTGAGGCGCGTATTCGCATGGACCACCCACTCCGTAGACCGTATGAATAAATCGAAAACAACCAGGACAATATACCCCTACTTATACCGGTTCAATTTCACTCTCTGTTGCAATGCCATCCCTTTCTATGGCACCCTTGGGGGCATTTTCCTCGAGGCAGGCCGACCTTGTGCCTCCGTTTATGTCTATGTTACGGTCTTTACACCCAGACGGCCCGGCCACTGACAACTGTACTTCCGTCTGCATCTCAACCTCCGCGTGGGCGACGGCGACAGGGTCTGCTCCGAAGTCATCCACGGCGACGATGCTCGCGAGTGCCGCGCCGATGTGAACGCTGGAGCGCCACGAGGCTGAGGCACGGAACACGAGAGATCCGTTCGTCGTTCTTCGGCTCCTGCTACTGCCGCGGAGCTGTACCGCATACCATTCACGGAGGTGGAGGATGCAGCGAGCAGTCAGGATGCAGGAGAGCCTGGGTGGAAATGCATATCAGCGCGTAGGTGCCACGGAAGGAAAAGGAAAGCTTATGTAAACGGACGGGAGTGTGAATGCATCCGGAAGGCGCTGGAAGAATCCTGGCTGCATTAAGTACTCATTAATACTTTTCCCCTTACCCGCGATTACGAGTTCGTTTCCGCTCACCGGTGCAAGCTGAGATGGGTACCGTATTCAGTTCTATGGATGCATATCTCACGAAACAACTGACATATTGCACAATCACACCGGCCACGGTGAAGATTGAAATTATGCTGTCACAATGCTTAGCCTTTTTTCCAACTAACAGCATTGTGAGGCACACTGACCAAAAGTAAACAACCCCTAGCGGGCATATATTAGCATCCGGGATTGCACCGTACAAAAGAAATGCCACCACCTTGCTTGAATAGTATGAACATGACCCCGTGTCGCAGTATTTTTACCCCTCCCCCGGCGCGGATGGCCTTTACACATCGTAAGATCGTCAGGAACGCCGACGAGGATTCGAAAATGACTGTCAGAACTGATAGCATATGCGGGGCTGATGCTAGTTCAGCCGCATGCAGAAGGAGGCGAAGCAAACAAGAATACGCGCCGCTGCATGACACCAACGCAGTTTATAAAGATGCTTCGCATAGGAGCAAGACGAAATTGCACACACATGGGAAGGGTGGAGGATCCCATGCAATGCAGGCCTGGTACGTGAGTCTGCACGGCAACCAAAGTCAAAATTAGGATTAGATGAATGCGAAATGGGGACTTACAATACCCAATACGATGCACGCGAGTCCGAGGATGACCATATACGCGATGATCCATCTATTTCTCCCGTAAAGCGCAGAAGTTCTTAATACAAAGACAGCTGTTTGGAACATCGTCAGCTCACGATACTAGCCAGGAGAAATGTCAGAGACTAATCACGGAGACACGGCCCAGCGTACTCATGGCGGCGATTATTTTGTACCACAAGTCGCACCTATAGGAAAGTCGTGTTAATCGTTAATCTGATGAATAGTGTTTTGCGTGGATGGACAAAATAGATTGAAATGGTGTTCATTAATCATGAATACCCGAACACAAGTCCAGAGCCGCTGGGCTCACCGTCGACCCGAGCTTATCTTCTATGGCCAGCAGATAGAGGACATTTGCAAGCAGCGCATACCGACAGCCAATGTAGAGCGCCGTCGAGAGGCGGAATCTCTGGTTCCATATGTACTGAATGTCTTTCGGCAGCATCAACACAAAATCGTAGTAAAGCAGAGCTGCCATGGATGAGTCACTATTTAGTTGTGAGTGTTGACTGGCTGCACCGAGGCTGGAATATTGGAGACGAAGCTGAAGGGAACTGGGGGACTCAGCCTACGAAAAAGTGAGGGCAAGAGCGCATACTGGGTAGCTGAATCTTACGATGACATGACTAGAGGGAGTGTAAAGAATGTAAGATCTCGTTCGAGTATTAAGACTGATGCATATCACCAAGGATGGCTCTATTTTTGAGATTCCACCCGTTATGTTCTAATTCTTATGGGATGGCTTAGCGAGTGGCGCGATGAAAGCCGTATGGTACCAAACAAAAGAGGGAAAAGTGGACGGTGAATTCAGTGGAAGCTGTGCCTGGAAATCGACGGGGATACAATAACCCTTAGAAATATGCCCGTATATTTGCCAGCTGAGGATCAAGATCGCACGGACAGCCAGAGCGTCAAAAGAGGGGCGCCTACATCGGCCGGAACGTGCGTTAGATGAACTGCTGCGGTGGATGACAATAGATCCTAGGGGAGTACAAGAGTGCGGTTAATTTGATGCGATGCTCAGATGTCACAGCGGGGGTTTGTTGCAGTAACAGCCAGTGAGCCATCTCGGCTCATGAGGTTCTAAAACTTATCTTTGAGATGTGGGCAGCAGCTGGCAATCTATCCAATTCTGGCAGAGGAAAAAATTGAAAGCCGGGCTCTAATTGAATGACAGAGACTTCACTTTTGAATGAGCTATCTCCTGCATCTTCAGGCCAATAATAAATGCTGTAAGCGTATGTGGGGATTTGATATATCATGGGTCCTCTTATTAGCAGAGGGCCATGAAATATCAAAGCCTCTAACTCAGCGGTAAGTTTCATGTATCATTCCACCTTCCTCCCTCACGACACCGCTGCACGTTGGCCGCCTATGCTCGGCGTTCCCCCTGTCCAAATTGGGTTATCGGTTGAGACCTCATCAATCACCAGTGTTGGCCCTAACGCCCAAGGCCTTAACGGGGCTATGGCTTAGGAAGGCCTTGGGCTAGTAAGCCTTGGAGCTCGAGAAAATTTCCAGACCTTATCTATCTAATCCTGGAGTTTGGCGCCAAACTCCAGGGTCAGATAGATAGTGCCCCTGTCGTTTTGTCGAATTCGCAGAGAGATCTTGAGTATTTTCAGGCCGTGGGCGCGAATTTACTAGAAAAACAATGTTGTAAGTAAAAATAAGAATGAACCCAAACCAACCTGTGGTTGAATTTCCACACGTTGGCCTACGTCGGCCATACGGGCCTTAAATACCAGGTTTACGGTTTTACGAGTACACTATGTACTCGTTCTTTTCATCAATCAGGAACCAGATTTTCAATTTGGCAGAACATTTATCAGTGCGTTTGAATAGTGTAATGAAAATAGTGGCTGTCCTCATTAGCTTTTTGAAGTCTTTTTAGCAGACTATTCTAATGAAATTAGTGCTTATATAAACCATCGAGCTGGTCGTGGTTCGAATCCGTTGTGTCAATCTATTTGGACGACCTTCGGGCTTCTCAAGTCACGGCTCCCTTTATTCTATTTATACCTCATTTGTTATCGATTCAGTGTATTAGTTTATTCTGTAACAGATTTGGATATGTGCTGCCTCCTTTATGCTCTTGTATTTTATAAGGGAGTGTTTGTTCAATCAGCTGCTCACCTTTCACTGTATAACTTGTCGCTAAACTGTCAAGCATGTCGACAACGCAAAGCTCTTACAATACATCCCTCACTTACATTCCTTGATGTTTGTACGCCCTCTGCAAAAAAAGCAGGCTTTTCGCAAGGTATGACTGAGGGCGTCCATGTATCAATGTGCCGCAGCATCAAGATCCGAAACCCGTGGGTTCACTAGGCCTGTTTCTCTTGCTCAATGACCCTATTAGTAATCTGGGTTTCATGCCACAGCTTTAAGATCTGGAACTACAGGGTCATTTTTGTTGAACAGTAGATCCTCGGTAGTATCCGATGTGTTGCGTACACTGGACTTCGGATAATACCGAGGATTTGATGTTTGGCTTGATCGCCAGTCAAACATTGAATATGAGCCGTAATAAGGCACCCTCTCTTTCTTCAGTCTGCATCTCCGATAACGTGAGAAGGTAGGTCACCATGCTCTACAAAATTCCACGAGTCTCTGGTATGCTGTTGTAGTCTCTCCATTACCTTCACTTTGTCTAACCTATTTTCTGGACTTCACACATTGAGATTGAAATTTTCGCACTCCCGCGGGGCGACAGGAGGGTGGTTCTAGGAGGTTTGATTGATCAGCCGTCAATCCAGTTTTCCAAGCTGGGAGGCGAATCAGTGGGAAGCACATAACTTCATATGTAGGTTGTATTCCACACACCAGAGGAAGGAGCCTAAGTTGCAAAGTAAGTGTGTCCTGTCGGAAAAAACATCAAATATTCAAACGGACGATGTTTTTGAACGCAACGATCACTTAAGTGCTGTGATGCTCAATTGTGCCGTAATTTGATTTGGTCGGTCATATTCAGAACGTCCACAATTAACTCGGCTGTTGCCTTTGAAATGTAATTCTCCACCAGATTATTCAATAGGTTTCACTTATGTCAGTGCGTTCATCGATGTCTACGAGCGCGGTTTAACGGTCACGTTGATATACATCGCTTAGATACCTTGAGTATCACAGATAGTCAGAACTTGTACATTCAAAAATAGGTAGCAGTCGACGTATACCCGCGCAACACAATCCAACGGTAAAATTCCATCTCCAATCCCCGTTCTCCTCCCACATACACGTAACTCACCCATTCGGTGTGCCGCTTGTGACAAGAACACACGGTGTGCGCCCTGCGCGTGGAATGCGACTTGTCTTGCACCAGATGCTCTAAACACGGGTTGAATGATAAAGGAAACAGCCAAATCAGTAATTAACACACCTGTGAGTTTACGCTCTGGTGTAGTGTACATGGCTTTCCAGTCGTGCCTGTACATGTTTCTGGCACTTTGCGTACCCGTGTCGACGCTGAACTAAGATCTTTGCTCTCTCCCATTTTAATCTCTCGATGCGAGAGCAACATTTGTTTGTCGATCCGACCCTGTTTGTAGGCCTCGACGTCGACGACGAGATCGCGTGTGACGATGTGTTTAACACCAGGCCCATTGCTGGGATAAGGGTCGGGTCTGCTTCCAATGAACGGATGCGAACATCAAAACCTGAACGTAGTTTAACTCACATTGCAGCGACTGCACCCAGATTCATAGTAGCCGCTTGGACAATATTTTGCAGTCTTCTGTTTCTGCATTTACACTTGCTCAACCTCCAGCCCATCGTTTCCACCCTCGAAATTGTCTGCCTGTCGTATCTCCCACCTGATCACACGATATCGCTCCCCTTTCTGTCATCGTGTCAACATTTTTCCGTTTGAATCTTTGATGTTTTTTCCGACAGGGCACACTTACTTTTCAACTTAGGCTCCTTCTTCTGGTCTGTGGAATACAACCTACACATGAAGTTTTGTTCATTTAACAGCCCAAGATCTGTGCTTCCCACCGATTCGCCTCCCAACTGGGAAAACTTGATTGATGGCTGATCGATCAAACCTCCTAGAACCACCCACCACCAGAGACTCGTGGAATTTTGTAGAGCATGATGACCCACCTTCTCAGATTATCGGGGATGTACAGCAGACGGAAGAAAGAGAGGGTGCCTTATTCCGGCTCATATTCAATGGTTGACCGGCGATCAAGCCGAACATCAAATCCTCGGTATTATCCGAAGTCCTGCGTACGCAAGACTTCGGATAATGCCGAGGATCCCCATTTTTACGAGCTCGAGTTTCTTCACATTACTGCATCAGGTCGTTAGTCCTTGTGCTACCAAGACAGAGAAAGATAGGTGGACCCACCAATCATCCTGGTTATACTGGCGCTCCCCGAGCGAAGACATGATGAGCAGAGAAAGAGAAAGGGTTGCCCTCCTGATTCATCTGGTGGACTCAATCGTTCTGTGGGATCGGTGAATATGTAATGATGCCATTTAGATGGAAAGGTGAATTACCAATAGAGAGGAGTGTGAATTTGGATGTGCCAGAGTGGAGATATCGCACTATGTTTTTTCAACATGCACGATTGGTTCGAAAGATAATTCTTGAGTGGTTAGCTTGAAAAGGTCGATCGGGTCGAATGGCAAAGTTTAATTGAATTTAATTGAAGCAGAAGAAAAGGCCAATTGGGTGTAAAGGTCACATTGAGTGCGCGGAATGGTTTTGTTTGTTTGGCCTCAGATCAAAATTGGGAAAGTGCTTTGCGCAAGCCCTCGGTGGGTCTAACAAATTACACAGGACATATTTGGACTTCACCGTACCAAGTTGGGAGTAAGAAGAACCAAGTTAGAACTTGAAATGAACGTCTGGAATGGAATGCTCAAAGCGGAAAATTACCACTTGAATCCATCAACACACCTATCCATTCGAACGGGGATTCCCAATAGGGAAACATGAGTATATTTAGCCCGGGTCACCACGATCAATATATCCGGCAGTCTAAGTGGGCGGATCACGGCACGTGACGTCGCCAAGGGGTGAACATGGAGACCACTGCGCCGTTGGTACATTTAATCAACTCAAAGTACGAGTTACGCCGTGCAAAGCATCGGCCTCCCCCCAAGTACCATCAGTAAAAAATTACTCAAGCCCGGGTTTGAGTCCAGGCTCTAGATTTTTATTTTTTATATGAACGGGAAAGTGGCGCCGGCTTGGCAGGGGATCGAACTTGCATCCCGCATCCATGCTCCATAAAGTACTGAGTAGATTTTTATTTTTTTATATGGACGTCGGCTTGGCAGGGTTGTAAACTTCCCTCTCCCGTTCTCGCCACATTTTCCGCGCGGGATGCCGGTATAATGCCGGCGGTATAATGCGGTGCCCTCGGACGCCGAGGGTTTCAAGCTGTATAAAAGGGAAGAAGGTCTGCCTGGTAATAAATCTGTATTACAATCATGCATTTCACCCGCTCGATCATCGCCCTCGCCGTTGTCGCAGTGACTCTTGTGCAAGCGTCCTTAGTACCGGTCGTAGCGAGAGAAGGCGAGTGCCATCGCATCCACTCCACCAACAAATCCACCCTGATCTCGCTTCCCTTTTTTTTCTTCCTTTCTTTTTATTTCAGAGTGCGGACTCTCACCGCAATGCCAATGCGAAGTCAATCCAGCCACTGGATGTGAACTCCTGTTCGACGAGTGTTCACAGCAGTTCTACTGGCCGTCGACGTGCCAGCCATGTGCGGCGTGTCCCAAAATCTGTGTGCTTTGTGAGTGGTCAGGCCTATCGGTGGTTCGCGCTGATGACTGATTACGATTGCTTTCCCGATAAGTGTGCTAGCCCACCATGAACCCGCATTGGATAATCTGTTGTGCCATAATAACTTCAATTCATAACAGTGTTGTGTCTTTGTGTGAGACCCAGATATAAAGAATGACTCGGACAGACCGCCAGTGGGATTGTGCGAATAAATATTCCTGCTGAGCAAGAGGCGCCGTCGAGAATTGGATGCCCGAGCAGAGACGGAGACGATAGCCGATTACATTTAGCGAATACATCGACGACGAGTCAATTGACCGCAGGATTGACGCAGAGTCTCTGTATCCTTATCTACGCTCTTGGGGCCACCATTCTGCATCACTGTCCCGTTTTACGTGGACAATGCACATGTCCAAACGGATCCCATTGCGAGACTTGATCGACATGGTATCATGTCTTCCGTCTCTACTCTCGCTGCGAATTTTGGCGCGTCAAAGTGTCGTCACAGGCGATGCACCCATTTCTTCGCCACTCCCGTTCCGCCTTCGAGAGGTGTCTCTCGACGTTAGGCAGGGTGGTAATGCCTTCCTCTCTTGGCTGCATCTGTTACCGCTCAAGTCTTTGCGCTTTTCCGGGAGAGTGAGCGAGGGCCCGCATGGCGGAGCAATGGAAGAATATTTTCGGCACGCAGGGGATGACCTCGAGTCGCTGTATCTGCACATTCCCCTCCGATGGGAAGGTTAGCCTTCGTTATTCATCCTCGAACCGTGTCACCGACTAACGAACGTATCGTCCTTGCAGCAACAAAGCCCTTCTACCTACAAATATTGCCCCACACCAGTAAACTGCGGGACCTCACATTCGATTGTGATCTCTTCCCCGACCTGCCCGAAATTATCTCCGTCCTGCCCGCATCCAGCTTGACCTCTGTCACAGTAATTGAGAGTTTCCTCGCTGGCACATCATGGCAGGAACTCGACACGGGATCGCTCGACGCTGTGCTGGCGGGGTCACAATTCGCCACCCTGAGGAAATTCTCCGTCATCGGAATTTCGGGGCGCTCAGGGAGACACGGCGCTTGATGCCGCTTGCTAATACGCGCAGGTTATTCGGAGAGCCGCAAACTAGAGCAGTCTTCGTGATGGATACGCCCCGTCGGCCTTAGATATCTGCGAATAGGATGTAGCAAGTCATGACCGTTTGCTTTATTTATACCAGGGAGGACTGAAGTTCTATATTGTCTGGAGTTCGGATGCCCACACGACTAAGCTTTCGGCAGAAGACAGGCTATATGCAATGACAGTATCTATAATCACACGAATATTGCCTTTCGTGGGAAAAGTTCCAACATGTAAACGGGCACGAACGTCAATGTGGCTGTAAATCGGCGCGGCGACTTCGCGCTCCCCACGATCTAAGATTGGCTGGCCTGCACCTCCTAATGTCTGCTCCCACAGCCAATTCCAGGCCGCTCAATATCGCCATTGTCGGGGCTGGGCTTGGAGGCCTAAGTGCTGCTATTGCACTGCGTCGGCAAGGGCATCTGGTCAAGGTGAAGTTCGAGGTTGCAATTCGGGACCGTCAATATATATTCAAAGAGTCATTCCAGGTCTTTGAAGCCTCATTGGTGAACAAGGAAATCGGGGCAGCAATTGGGGTGCCGCCTAACTCGATGCGGGTACTTGAGGCGTTCGGCTACGACCAGAAGAATCTGCGGAGCTGTGACTATCGAGGGGTGTGTATTCGACGGACACCTACGTATACGTTGCTAAAGCATGCCTTCACACGCACACAGATTGTCGCATATAGCGCCGACGGTGGGGAAGGGAGAACAATGTTGTTCAAGGACCAAGCGAAGCACTATGGCCGAGTAGATTCTGTTTTTTTTCTGGCTGCCTGTAGGTTGTCTTATTGTTTGTAGCAAGGCTGTCTCTGTCACAGAACGGCACTCCACGAAGAGCTCAAGCGCTTAGCTCTGGGTGAAGAGGGAACCGGGACCCCTGTTCAGATATTCCTTGGGAAAGAAATTGCAAACTGCGACCCAGAAGCCGGTACGTTGACAAGCCAGGCTGGCGAGACATATGAGGCGGACGTCATAATTGGGGCCGATGGTATCCGTGTGAGTCAATTTGGTCCGTTGTAAAAGTCCGACTTGTCAGTGCTGAAGCCTCGTAGTCTACCATGCGCACCGTCGTTCTCGGATCCTCTGTGGTTGCGCCGGCTACAAAAACATGTGCCTTCCGCTGGACAGTCGATGCGTCCAAGTTGGAAGGACGGCCGGAGCTGGACTGGGTCCTGAAGGATGGTGTCACTGGTGCACGCCTGGTCGGTGAGGCAGATTCCGGCCACATATTTCTGTACCCATGCCAGGACGCAACACTTATAAATGTGACCATGATGCACCCAGACACGCGCGACCAAGACAAACACAGTGAGCTGGGCCGTTCGGCTATCGGCGTGAAGAGGCTGACGGAATTTAGGTTGGTATTCCCGTGTGACCCGAGAGGACGTCCTAAGAGAGTACAAAGACTTCGGACCGCCGTTTAAGGCCTTCATAGAGCTAGCGGAAGATCCGATTAATCTGTGGCAGCTGCGTGCGATTCCCTTGCTTCCGACGTGGACCAAGGCGAGGCTCGCGCTCGTTGGCGACGCAGCGCACGCAACATTTCCCACTCTAGGACAGGGAGCGGCGATGGCAGTGGAGGACAGCGCGGCACTGGGATGCATGTTACCCTATGGGACCAAACCTGAGGAGGTACCTTCGCGACTCGCAGCGTATCAAGATGTTCGGAAAGCACGAGGCGAGTTCGTGTGCATCGACTCCCTGGAGCAGATCACGATTCCCTCCAAGCGTGGACTGTTTATGCGCTGTACGTAACATGAAATTGACTTGACATTCCAACATTGACCAGGAGGCGGTGTTTAGCGGAACACATGCAAGATATGCTGAACGGTTATGACGCCATCGCGGTTGCTCAAGAGCACTTCCACAAGACGTTTATCAAGTTCTAATTATTACTTGAAGCTCAAAGCAAAGGGGTGCACACGAATGTGAATAGTCACTGTGCAAAATTTCAATTTCATTTATCTGGCCTGGATATATCAGAGATGAGATAGGTACAGTCTGATTGCGACGTCCCGACCGATGTCCGCCAGTCTTGCACTCAGCGCAATTCCACAGACAAGACGGGCCTCCGCTCCGCTCTGGCAACCTGAGGTCAAAGAAACGAAAAATAAATTGCGTCTAAGAGATATAACTCAGAGAATATACTCTGATGACAGAAATCGAGACCCTGCTTAGTACTTGAAAAGCGGGTATATTCCCACTGGCCCTGTCGCCTCACAATGCAAGCACATGATTCGCCAACACGACGACCATTCCGGCCACCGTCAAACCACTCAAGTAGCTCGAGCTATTCACTGAGCCAGCAGGGTAAGCTTGAGGGTTATACGAGAAGAGCAGAGCTGAACATCTAATAGGATTCCTTGCCGACGTGGCCTACGAAGTCCAGGACTGATCTTGTTCTCCGCTCGGCGGATGGGAGCGTGGTCAAAACGTGGACAACGAATCCTTCTGGGACCACAGATCAGTTGCGTAGATGGTTGCGTTCAAATGGTGCGACAAACCCTCAACATCAGGGAGCACCGTCGCAGAGAGCGGGGCCTCGCCTTTGCCCACAATATGGATCTTCTTGGTTTCCGCATTCACGAATAACCACGGGATGTATTCGGTGAGAAGACCGTTCTATAGTGTTGGTTTAGCACCTGTGATACTGTAGTATTACGACCACTAGTTCAGGTGACAGGTGACGAAGACCTGTGAACTGAACTAATCAAGGTCAGTGACGGTGACAAGTAGACCACAGTATCAGTGGATTTTAATAATTTTTTTAGTAGACCCCCCTTGCTCCAAGCTATCCTAATACTTAACATCGCACCTAAGGGAGGTCTGCCTAAATTACGTAAAAGGCCTCTGAGGGTATTTATGTTGTATGAATGTAAATCCCCTAAGAGGCCTGCCTCCACCCGACAGAAGTAGTACATCATATGTGTCCCCCATTTGGGAAACATGTGGACCTGGCGGATACCATCGGCCCACCCTACCCCGCCTCGCCTGCCCCGCCCCGCCCCGCCCTGCCCTGCCCTCAGATGGCTGTGCCTGCCGCCGAATCTTGTGCCAGTACCAACCTCTTGCACCTTGCTATGTTTCCTTCACACTCCTGGGGGATACCACCACCCCGTCCCCTGCTTGGCGTACCTACCCTTGGCCTCTCCCCGCTAGCCGCCTCACAGCGATTTGTGTGCTCAGGACCTATGTTAGAAACATGAACTAATCAACCACTTGTTGGTTACATGGTGTAGAAACAGTGCTATGACCGCCAGAAGCAGCCAATGAACCATCCAAGCGATCTTAGATACACGTTTCCAAGATCCCGACGAGTTACAGCCCCTAGTACAGGGCCTTGTAAAGGTTGTAGGAGGAGGTTTCAGATCTCAGAAACTGAGATTGGAGCAAGGTGCAAGTAATACATGTTTCAAGACACATGGAAACAGAGTTTCCAGGCAAGGTTTAGATACAAGGCTTCTCAGCAGATATGTAGAGGACGTTATGGAGGCCCAACTAGTTTATAGTCCAGTGGACGCAAATGATTGCACGTTTCTCAACAGGCAATTGCGTTTTCAGAGTTTTCCCTGAAGGTACTTTCCAGACCCTGCACTCAGCAATGTTTCCAGAGCTTTCCCTTGAAGGTACTTTCTAGTCCCCGCATACAGATACGTTTCCAGACCTTTCCCCAAAGGTACTTTCCAGACCCCGCACCAGATACGTTTCCAGAGCTTTCCCTGAAGGTACTTTCCAGACCCCGCACTCAGATGTGTTTCCAGAGCTTTCCCAAACCAGTACTTTCTGAACCCCGCTTCCACACAAGTTTATAGTCAAGTAGACTCAAAGTTTATAGTCAGATAAACTCAAAGTTTCCCAGTCCCTTTAACCGAATCCAACAGAGTCCAACTGAATCCAACACAGTCAATAGAGTCTAACAATTCCAGGCCAAAGGCCCAAGTGCATTTCCAGAATGATATATAATTCAGAAACAAAGAAGATCTCAATACCATGCTACTCTATAAGAGTGCGCTCAATTGAGGGTCACAGACCCACACCCAGGTGCAAGCTTACTGCATGGTGGAACAACAATACTGCCCAGATCACACCCTGGCAGGTGGATACTGGTCAGATTGTGCCCAAACGTAGACAGAAACGGCTGCTAGCAGTGGGGGGATCCTGTGTGTCTCTCATCGAAACGCCTCCAGATACTTATACAGATGCCAAGACCACACTTACAAACCCAAAACACAATCCCAATGAGTCAATTGTCCGTTTATCCGCCTCTTAACCGTGTTTCCGTCGGTTGTTCTTCCGAGAATAGCCTCCCATTGGTTCCCAAGTGCGAGCACACCATGTTCCCTTGAAAATTACACAGAAGAAACTCGTCGGCAACACCCCTGTATTACTCAGAGGGTGCGCAGATCACCGATAGATCGGCACTGCACTTGCTCAACATGTTTCTGCCTTCTGCTCAACTCTCCCCTCTGTTTCCGATGCAGAACTTGATAGTACTCCTTTGTAGCTTTCAAGAGATACCTGTTTCTGAGGAACTTCCCAGAAAGGGTTCTTGGAAAAGAGCCTGTGAACGTCTCTGGAGTTGTGATCTGGGCCTTCAAATAGCCGATAACCCGTTTCGATGTATCCGCATTTGATAGAAACCAGAAACCCCGGTACCCGACTCTCACTCGTGACCTAACACGACCTCTAGACGTCTCAAAACAACACAATACATTGCCCAACTCCCATTCCCTTGACCCATTTCCGTTGTTTAAGTGGATGTTGGAAACAAGTCAAATGAAGTTCCTTGACTTATTAATTGGCTGCACATTCCCCTACAGTTTTCATGGTGAGACTTGCCAATGGACATTCTAATTCTTTAGAGCATCCACCCGTTTCTCTGTGGTTCACCTGACAGCTACCAGGAGCCAGTACTGTCATATAGAAACGACAGTTTCAGTAATAAGTCTAATCAGAAACACGGAAAATGATGTGTATCTAACCATGGCCCATTTACTGGCTTATCAACGGCACCATTTCCATCCAATATCTGCTTCTATCTTGGTTTGATTTGACACAGGTTCAACCTGGGGAACAACACGTCGGATATATCTGCCAGTCGCTTGTGCATTTGGATATTGGTTTAAATTTTCTTGCTCTGGCAGATGGGTTGAATCATTGGCTTTTCATATAACATCTTCCTTCCATCTAGCCCCATTTCTTATCTGATTCTGGCTTGTGGAATGTGGTAATGGATACATCCATCGCTCATCATTTGGCAGATATGATTAAAATTCCCAGCACTGTTGCTGTGGTTTGAATGATTATCTTTCATTTAACATCCTCCTTCTGGTAGGCCCATTCCTATTAACTTGATTCCGGCTTGTGGAATGCAGCGACAAATACATCCGCTCATCTGGCATGATTCTGCAGATATTGGTTGAATTTCCCGGCACTGGTGCTATTGTTTGAATGATTATCTTTCATCTAACATCCTCCTTTCAGACAGGCCCATTTCTAACCTGATTCCAGGGTGGAATGCGGCAACATTTATATTCGCCAAATACTTGCATCTGATAGTTGTTGGAGATTAAATGTCTGCATTCCCCACCTCCCCCTTTCATCGAATTAATATTTCACTTTCTTCTAATGCTATTATTCGCCTCTAGACCCAATCTCCCTGATTTTTACTTCTACAATGCACCGTCGGACACATACGCCCTTAATCCGCCAATTGTTTGTACGGTTCACCTTGCCTTGATTTCCCAGCTTCGGTACTATAGTTGAACCAGGCTCTTCGCATTTTACATCAAGATTCAATTTGGCCAATTTTCGATTCCTGGAAGATAGTGGCAGATACATCCGTTGTTCGCTTGAAGAACCGGCGGCTGTGCGACTTCTTTTTCCCCCAGAACTGTAGTCTGCAGGGGATTTTTTCATTGGTTAGTTTTCATTTGTTTAGCTTGGATTCAGCTCCAGCTCCGTGGTAACATTATGCCCTCTCCTCGGTGTGTGATTTCTCAATCAGTCTAGCTACTCTTTCATATCACTCTTGTGTGTTGTTCAATCTCGAGGTATTTCAGCAGAATTGCACTTGATTAGAATAAGTTATTTTCGATCACTCCACAGAATTTGTGTCTCCAGAAATTTGTCTTGTTCTCATTCTCAAGTAAGTATAGTTGAATATGTTCATCCATATGTCTAATATATGCCAAATGCCTGTCAACAAGCAAGGAGGATATTAATGGCACATAATTTACCTCAATTGGCAAAATTCAACAGCTATAGTGTGAATGGTACATTTCATTGTCTCCCACCTCCTCGTCACAGTCAGGCACATCTGTTGTGCAGGCAGATGTATCTGGCTGTGGTTTCCCCTTCACACAGTCAGCTCAGATATATTGTGAACCCAGCGGCCTTGATAGCGGATGTCCGTCACATGGCAGATGCATTTGGCAGACATCCGCTGTGAGTGTCAGATATGTCCGCCAGACCTTTGACGTCATGCCGGTGGCAGTTTACCTCATTGATCAACCAATCAGCAGCTGAATAAAAATCGGCCTACTGCATTCTTTTTCCACCGGCCTACCTATTTTCCCACCGGGGTGGGGGGAGCCTCCTTAAAATAAAAATAGATAATTGGCGCACATATAGCTCTTGGTGAGAAAACGACATTCAATCTATAAACTTTGAGTGTGCTCCCAATTGTTGTCTTGCTATGGATGTTTTGATTGCAACAGAATTTTTTTACGAGGCTTCGCCAGCCTGTGGCCCTGTTGTGATCAAAATTTCCATAGCAAATCAGCAGTTGGGAGCACACCCATATAAGGGCAACCTCAAGACCTGAGCACCAACTCAAGGGTTCTGATGAGGGAGGATCCAAAGATAAATTAGTTACTAGTGTACAAGATAAATACAACACACCTGCTGAGGAAAAACCCAAAGAGAAAAAGCTCTAAAGACCCACCCACACTATTCTAGACAGGAGGCTGTACTACTTGGAATGATCAACAGGTGACAGATATAAGATGAAGGCTATACTACTTGGAATGATGGAAGAATGACAGATGAAAGATGAACAGGTGAGGGATGGACAGATGACAGATGCACATGATTGATTTGCTATGGACATTTTGATCACAACAGGGCCACAGGCTGGCGAAGCCTCGTAAAAAAATTCTGTTGCAATCAAAACATCCATAGCAAGACAACAATTGGGAGCACACTCAAAGTTTATAGATTGAATGTCGTTTTCTCACCAAGAGCTATATGTGCGCCAATTATCTATTTTTATTTTAAGGAGTGTAACGGACGCGTTCCTCTCTTTTGAACCCCCTATCCCTTTTTCGTTCTTACCCACGTACTGAACCGTTCCAGTATATTTAACTAGTGCTATTGTCACTACCCCCCTCGTTCTACACCTTAGTTCACTTCGCTAGACTGCGAACGCTCACATTCTTTCACTTCCGTTTCATCTTGACATCTTGACCATCTCTACAATCATTTTAACAACAGTAAACACACGATTTGTACTTAAACCCGTAGCGTAGATCCGGGACGTCGGTTAATCGATAACTTTACGCCAGTTACCTCGTTTTGACCACCCTCAAATCTCTTGTGCCGGACCAGCCTTCAACTCTCCGTCACAAGGAGGCTCCACCCACCCTGGTGGGAAATAGGTAGGTATCAGCTTACTTTAATTTTGATCCACGCTGATAAACCAGCTTTTGCTTTAGCCTGTGGCGGTTGTTGTACTATATCCGAGCGTGGTTTCGCAGCAGCCGCAAGCCTGGACCATCTATCGCAATCTTCATGGGCACTTCATGTAGCGGCACTACAACTTATCCCAAATTGTAGCCGTCCGTCACTCAACTCTGTTAGATTCTTGCAGGAAGAACAGGTGCAGAGAGCCATGAGGGGTAGCACAAAAGGGACAGATTGACCGTTATATTTCATTTTAAAAGGCCTGTCTTAAGGCTGTTCCTGGATACGAAGGTATCCAGATCTGAAAGCAGTAATTGTTCGTCTTACTCACGCTAATCAAAAGTCATGGACGGTGGTCGTTCTCACTATTCTGGCCACCAAATTGCACCAAATAACTTATGAAGTGAAAATATGAGTAAATAAAAGACATTTGCATATCTTACCTGACTTCCATAAAAGGAAATTCTGATGATATAAGGCATTTTTTGCCAGATTTTGAAATGTGCTTTTCTTAGAAGGTGCATGGGAAAGATTGAGCTGGATAGTCAAAAAGTGCTCGTTGAGTAGTGTAGAATACCACTTTGAATCATATCAATACCTGGTGATTTGAGCTCACAATTGCGATCAGAAGATGGCCATTTTCACCAAAATTGGGCCAAAATCAGCAAAAATCGACAAAAATGGCCATCTTCTGACCACAATTGTGAGCTCAAATCACCAGGTATTGATATGATTCAAAGTGGTATTCTATACTAATCAACGAGCACTTTTTGACTATGCAACTCAATCTTTCCCATACACCTTCTAAAAAAAGCGCATTTCAAAATCTGGCGAAAAATGCCTTATATCTTCAGAATTTCCTTTTATGGAAGTCAGGTAAGATATGCAAATGTCTTTTATTTACTCATATTTTCACTTCATAAGTTATTTGGTGCAATTTGGTGGCCAGAATAGTGAGAACGACCACCGTCCATGACTTTTGATTAGCGTGAGTACACTCGATCGCTCCGATTTTTACCACGATATGATTGGACCGCCTCCTACCGTCTCAACCGTTGTGGTGATGTATTGCATCGAGATGGAGTTGGCATCCAGCCAGGGGGTACATACAGTCACGGCCAAAATTGATGTCCTACCCCAAAAAGGAATTTTCATGATGGCTCTCAATAAATGAGTGGTACACCCATTACCAGCCAATTCTTGGCCAGAGGAGTTTTTAGATATCATATGTGATGCAAAATACATGTCTCTTTGCCGTGAACTTGGCCTTGGATGCACATTTATATCGGCTATTAGGGTATCACTAAATTTCGGTGAGGCAGTGATTTCCAGTAGTGTAGACAGTCAAACCACGTGTATTTTTGAGTATTATAGAACTTTCTAGCCAAAAGCCACCTAATGATATATTAGTGGGCTTATTACCACGCATTTATTGAGAGCCATCATGAAAATTCCTTTTTGGGATAGGACATCAAATTTGGCCGTGACTGTACCCGGCCCCATGAGGGCCATTCAAGAATAAGGTGACCGCCGTTAGCGTGTTGCGCGCAAACATCGAGGAGGCGGAGGAAGGACGGGCGTTGCAGGACGAACATATGGTTCGTGGCGACGTCGTCGTTCCCGATATGGAGGATGAATAGCAGGATGGCATCTTGCGGGCGGGGGAGGAATCGCGCGCGAGTAAACCGATTGATCCCCGTGCGGGGATTTGGCACACTGCGACACTGGAAGCTGTGTACCCACATATCGGGTTTCATGCGGGGGAGGAGGAAGGATTAAACGAATTGGGGCACTGTGTTATCATCTTTTGCTGGTGGAATGATAAGGATGTCGAGTTTTGCTTCGAGGCAATTTGGAACCACAAGAATATGCTCGATGATAAAGACGAGTCCCGTGTTGTAGATAGGCAAGGGAGTCTAAGAAGATAAGCGAAGGCTACATTTGAGATGAGATTTTACCGTTCTTGACGCCCCTGACTTCCAGTCGAACAGGTGAAGGACATCCAGATCACGCTCGTCGTACTCCAAGTAAAGGAGAGAGAGAGTCAGAACGTCGCCGGAAATCTCGAGTGAAATCCCCGGCCTACCACGGTGCCACTTGACATGCTGAATGTGCATTGTTGGGTTGTTGGTGAGAGAATGGGGAGCACGTGTGGACAAATACAAGAGCAGCACATCGATGGATGCCATTTGCGGATTACTATCGTGTGGCATGCTGCATGCAGAATTCAGCACCATAGAAAAACGACCGAGAAGAAAACAAAAGCGACCCACCAAGTGACCATAGCAATCAAGTCATGTTCCTCCAAGGTCGTCCCGAAATCAATGATACTCCAAAAAATAGAAGAAATCAGTCTAAGAGCAATGTCCGCTGCCGCATAACTCGCATTTACCTTCTCCCAGCATTAATTTCTCGCCATTCCGGGAGATCTAAGCGCGGAGAGGTGTACATATAGTTGATCGTAGTACAAAGACCAGTATTAGGATCTGCTCTGTTCCCCACAAGGTAAATGTCCGATGCAAGGTCATATATTCCACCCGATTCAAAATCCGGGGGGATGGCACGAGTAGAACGCGGAGAAAAGCTGAGCCAGTTCACCTCTCGGGTTCGAAGATCAGCCCGGCGGTATGAAGTACCCGAATTCGATAGAAAGAAAGGGTTCCCTTCCACCCCCGCCAGCTCCTGTTTGCGCCGATAACGAAGTAGCACAGAATTGGTGATGATATCGTGAAGGAGACGATTTCCGCAGCGCAAGCACGAGTTGAGGTCGTGGAAAGACAGATGGAGTAGACAGGCGAGGATGATTTCTGGTGGAAGGTCGAGCAGTTCTAGTTGCGCCGTGGTCATGGTGAGGAGAATGAAGATGGCAATCACGTGTTTGGTCGTGCCGCGAAAGATCACAACTCACGAACAAAGAAACGACCTTTGGACATTATATTTGTCTCGCAACTGACGCACGGGCGGAGATCACAGCGGGCTGCAGCACGCTCATCTCGCTTCAGTTTCTGACTCATGAATTATGAAGCTCCAACGGTTGAAGTTTGTCCTACCGTTCAAACGAACATGAACTTCAGACGGCAAAATAAAGGGTAACTGGTGTGAAAGGGACTTAACAATACTACTCAGCCTATTAATTCTAGATGGGAAAAATTGCGAGAGGCTGACTGGACAATCAGATATAGCAAAATTTATACTTCCCACACAACATGCAATCGGAGGAGCACTATGGACTCCATAATTTCTCGGAGGGTGACTATCTTGAGATTAGTTAGGATCTTTGGAAACGAAATTTAGGAAATACCGCGCATCTGATCCGCATCCAAGCAATTTGTGCACCAAGTGCGAATATCCCGCTGGCGGAAGCCAAATACGCCTCGGAATCGTTGGGTGCAGTATTGGATGGCGGCGGCGGCCTTGTTGGCTCCAGTGTACTCGGGGTAGCATTCAGTGAATGGGATGCGGGTCAGTTTCTCGGTGAAGAGGTCGAATTTGTTGAATATGACGAACTGGATAATCGATTGGGTTGGTTCTTATACAGATGATTGAACTCATGGCGGATTGAAATTGCATGAAGGGAACAGTGCAGATAGATTCAAACTCACGCATTGCTATGCGGATGCAGTTCTATATCCGTGAGAAACCGCAAGAACACAACTGCCAGGATACATACCAGCTGTTCGTTTGTGTTCGAACAATATTCTGTTTCATTGTAACGGGACAGATCGACGAGGAATATAATGGCTTCGGCCTCGCCCATGAGGTTAAGCCATTTGCGCCGCAGGCCATTATCACGGCGTACGCTCATGACCGTCGCCTGCATCTGATACTGATACTCCTCATTCAGGGTTGGGGATTTGAACAGCATCTCCACGATTGGCAGCGCCGGAGCGAATTTGCAGCGGAGAATGTCGATATCTGTGGGAATGTATCACGGAGTCATTATCCGTGGTACGGCCCCCATCATATACCGCAAGGAAGAGTCAGGTTGAAACTGTGACGACGCTTCTATGACTTCCTTGATCAGAGGAACCGCCAGAAGCTCCTGAATTGTGTCGTCTAACACAGGTTGGGCCTGTTCGGAGGTGGTGATGGTATCACTGCCGACATCTGTGGCCTGAAGTGAGTGCACCCGTTCAAGGATCATCGGGTCGTCGCTCCCCTCCAGAATGACTCGGTGCTTATTTTGAGATAAATTCTCGAGACAATGAATAGGGCTGCCGCCCGTTACCGTGACGGCAACGGCCGTCGATTTGACGGCCGTTTTTCGCATCCCGAAACCTCTGACGGGACGGGACGGGCAACGGGACGGCCGTGACGGCCGTGATTACGGTAACGGGTTGGGTTCCATTTCAACTTGCGATTTTGATCCCATCTCGACTCACATATTGGTATAGAATGTCTTGTATGTCTTCAATTGACCAGTTACCTGTTCACTCCTGCTGTCCTTCGGTCTTGGTGCAAGCTTCTGGTGTGTTGAACCTCGGCAATTATGTTCGGCCATTGACGATGATCACAACAATAACCATGCAACACCGATTTCTGACCAACAGATCTGGTGGGAGGGAAATATATGAACTAAATGAGGCGGCTTTCCAAGCATTCAACTGTTTAAACTGGAAACTCCCGCTCAAATGGTCAGTTTAAAACCAGATTTAAATCACCCGTCGAACGGCCGTCACGGCCGTTGTTTGACGGGCCGTAGAGGGAGCTCCAAAATCTCCGACGGGACGGGCACGGCACCCGTTCTACGGGTGCCGTCGAGCCGTCGCCACGGTAACGGGTGGTAGCCCTAACAATGAAAACTCCAAACTTTATCGCAGATATCATCCTGGTGAGTAATATGCTCGCAACTAGGAAGTCCACTGGCGGTCGCCGGTGGCCACCGATGGTTACCGGCGGCCATTGGCGGATACTGGTGGACGTTGTTTAGCAACATCTGGAAAATTGCCCATGTCTCCCGTGGTCTATGGGAGACACCGGAGACCATATAGACCTATAGACTGCCCCCTGTCTCTGCGAGACAGCGGTAGACACGCCGTTTCTGTGGGAGATAGTGATAGACCGGCTAGAGAAATAGTGGAATAGACACGGAGACTCGCGTAGACGGATAGACTGATGGCCAGCACGCCGTTTGGGTTAGAAGATATCAAATGATGATTCTTTCTCGTCCCCTTATGGTCGGTTTACTCAAGCGATTCACGAAAGATGTGGGGGAGAGCAAGAAATTTATTGATCAAGCAACGTCAATTATACTACTACTAGCGGCCTCAGTACTCATACATAATGCTATTTAACCATGATCCTTAAGACAGTTCCAAGAGATGTGCCAGACTCACTGGCATTCCGGGGGCATGGTATCTAGGAGAAGAACAGAGTTAGATCTTGAACAAAGGATAAACAAAATAGGAGGGAACAGGCACACAATCCAATACGCTGAGGTAAGATTGTGAGGAGGTCAGTAACCGGGAGGAGGCGTCGTCGAGGGCAACAGGCAGACCGAAGGGCGAAAGGATGTGGGTGAACTGAGAAAGAGAGGAATGTGCCCTTCTCACAACCGCGCACCTTTTATAATCACGTCGGCAACAGACTTATGGTTTTTTTCTTTCTCTCGGCCTCTCTCCGCTTTGGTATCCTGGATCTAGACATCGGAACAAGATGATGTCACGATGGGGAGAAGAATCCTACCAAAATTTGATTGATTGCGGAAACCACGCTGACCGCTTAAGCCCAACCTCTAGCCGCGTCTCTCGCTTCGTGACCGTGTCTACCGCGGTCTATCCATTGTCTATCGGTCTATCCATGTCTCTGCTAGAAACCGTCGGTCTATGTGGATATGGCATCTCTATCCTGCTAGAATGTGTTTCCAGATGAATGTATACCATCAGAACCACCGAACACCGCCAATCACCACCGGAAATCAGCGGCTCCTTCCTTCCTGTCCGCCAACAAATTCCACTGGCTTTCGCTGTATACCGCTGGAGAACTCTGGGCAATCTGGAGAGGCGTTTCAAGTCCACATGAAGTTGTATTTGCCGATATCCGCCAATCACCAGCGGAAAGCGCCGGACCTCCATTAACTCAACTGACACCGAATTCCGCCAAATCCCGACGTTTCTTGCTGGAACTCGCTGGGGACTGCTGGTGAGCCGAAGTGGTCGTTTCATGTCCACATGCAGGCACAATGATTGCGCAATAATTACGGAAGGAGCTTATCATGGCCCCGCCTTTTTAAAGGCACCACCCCAAGTTCTTTCTGCCCCCCCAAAATTCTGTCTTCTATGGCGACACCTACACCGGCTCTTCAGCTCTCTGACCGTCCCCTCGATAAAAAGCTCTTGGCCGAGCTCAAGAGCATTGCCAGCGCGATGGGGTTGGAGCCTGGTGACCTCAAAAAACTCAAAATCTTGGCCTCGATTCGGGCGCACATCAAGAGTGTCCCTGAAATCGCAGACGACCCGCGCTTCCTTCCTTTATTTTCCCACTGCACTGCCCCCGGTGTCGGGGGTAAAACGAGCGCTGGGAAAGCGGCCGAGGAAGCGGTGGAGTCAGCTAAGCCCAAGCAAGTGGCGACTGGGTAAGCTTTCCAATTTCGAACAAGTTTGTTCTTGATTCCCTTGCAGTGCGAACAAGGCCCTGCTCTCCAGCGGCGTGAAGACCGATCCACCGCCACAGTATAAGATGCTTTCCTCGGGTGCCAGAAATGAGAAGCAGGCCACTGCTGATGCGTCTGACCGTGAGTTGGTTCGTTTACTATTGGCATTCCTCCCATCTGAATTCATCCCAGTTTCGGACACTACTGGCGATGAAAGTCGTCCACCTACTCCGAGTCCCGCGCCAAAGCCCGAGTCCAACACTGAGTTCATCGAGCAAAAGATCGAGCGCAAGCATGGGATGTCAGATGAGCTTACTCTCCGCACAACCTTGGGGAAACACTGAAGGAATATTTCATCTTCAGGTGTTGTCAGGGTCAATTTCTTTGATCAATCTAACCATTCGGCTGCCCCGCGCCAAGTTCTGGTCGACGACTTTCCCATCGATGTCGCTGTTTCCGTAGACGGCACCAAGAAGTTTTTCACACTTCTTTCGGACCTCATCCCTGCGGCGATCCAGAATGACTCGCCCATCAAAGGTATGTCGTCCGTAATGGATCGATGTATTCTAATTATTTTTTCTTAGAGCGCGGTGGACGTCTATATCGCCCCAATGTCCGCCATGAGGCATCCCACCACCATATCGGCAAAATCGACGCAGTCCTGTCCGGTACCGCCAAGCCCTTGTTCACGCGGTGGCTCGATGAGTACGTCCTCCGTCCCGCAGATGATGGTGGGTTTGTTTGCGACGTGTTCTGGGATATGTTGGGAGCAAGTGCGACGCCTTGACCTGGGGTGTTGAGCAACGAAGTAGCGGGGGTCGAGGTAACTCAGGTGTGTGACGTTGTATCATACCTGTCCCTACCACATTCTAACTCATGCCTCAGCCCTTGAATGGAGACGCGGGATCAACTCAGGTGCGTGTACGCTCTCTCATATTCCTCCTTTTCAAATTCTGAGTCTCGTTCCCCTCGTTTTCAGCCCATGATCGAGCGGTTGGAGTTCACTGGCGCCGGTTCGGATGTTCCCTTGGACATCGCGAACAACTGCGCGATGCGGAACCCTTTCCACCTAAACACCCCCGCGGGGCTCCGTGAGCGCTTCGCCGCGTTCTTGCACCAGCAGATCAAGGAGGCCGTGGATGGTATTCCTGATTACAAGTTGGAATGGGCTCGCTGCAGCTTTGCGGGCCAAATGCGCGAGCGGTACATGTTGCAGCGGGCTATTTTTGAGTTCCTGACTGGGTGGGGGCGTACTGGCGGCGGCTTTACAGTTCCCAAAGGTGGCTTCTCAGTTTCTTGTTCGTCTGTCCATCACTCAGTATTATTTAGGCTACCAGGAGTTCGACGGGGTCTCGTTCAAGAAGGACTTTGTCTACGAGGTCCTGAATATTAAGAGCTCGAGCGCATCCGATACCGACAAATGGTTCTCACCCAACATGCTGGAGAATGCCCCGGCTGCCAAAGAGTGGGTGGCTACAGGAGGGGGAACTCATGACGACAGATTCAACAAGATGAAGTCGGCGCGCTTCAAGGAGTATCTGCGCGAAGATCATCGTGACGAGCACACAGCCCGTGGGTCCGGTAAAAGTTCTCGTCGACGCCGCAGCTCAATCTCTACTAGTCCTGGTCCCTCCCGCAAACATAGACGATCCGACGATGACACCGAGGAAGATCGCCAGTGCCGCGGTGGGAGGAATGGGAAGAGATCGACGTCGCAGGATTTGGACTGGGAACGAGCCGCCGGTTCAGCGTTGTTCGATTCAGCGTAGTTAATTTCATCCAGACCCTCTGCCTGCTTTGCGCTTTCAATATGAATCCGTTTGGCGTCAATTGTGTGCCGGAAGACCCTTCCGACTTAAAAATCCCAATAGCACGTGAATATTCTTTTCAGATTCCAATTGGGACGGCGATGACAAACTGATAACGTCTTGGAGTCCGATCCCCACCATGACTGCCACGGTAAGGGATCTTATCCTCATTCTTGAGGCTTTCTTTCCCGGGGATCTTGCGCTCCAACAAGCACTTTATCTCCTCGGCGTCATTCTCTCACTATATCCACTGTTTCGCCTTCATCGCAATCAGCAGAGACAGCCTCCACGGCGCGCTAGGACTGCATGGCTTTCGAGCATCCGCGATCTCCTAGTTGCGGCATTCCAGCCAGAGGATGCTGAGTTTTCGATCTGGGCATCTGGGCTCGACCGCAGCGGGGAATACGCCGATTATATTTCCGATGACTTGGGTGGTCTGTATAGAATGCTCAGCCTTAATCCGGATAACCTCACAGCACCCTCTCCCCCATCTTCGTTTCCTGCTCCTCGCATCATCCTCTGCACAACACACATATCTTGTATCTTCTGCCCCCCAGGCGATTCAAATATAATCCCAACATTGCGACGACAGGAAAAGCCCCAGTCTGTGTGGCTTCTCGATAATGCCTGTCGGTGGGTTGAGGCAGACCTTCTTTTAGCCCATTGCATCTCATGCCATGCCGATTATTACCCCGACTGCGTCACATACCGAGACGGGGGAAACAAACGGAGGCAACGGCTGGACATGGCACCCCAGTACTTGCGAATTTCGAGGCACGGAATCTGGGCAGATAGGCGGATCGCATCGCTTCAAGAGAATGCGTTAAACCGATTCCACGGCGGCTGGTCGAATTTTGCGGATTGGATCAACGACTCAACGGGGGCGTGGCGAAATTTGACCCATCGACAGTCCCAACGTCTATTTATGGAGCACTTTTCCCGACGTCTCCTCCTCTTCCACGAGAAAGATACCTATTTCTCGTGCGGCGCTCATCCCAACACTCATTCGCTCTCAGAGGCAGTCCGGGCTGCAATTGGAGTCAACGGGGGCGTACTTGGAGCTGCGATGTCAGATGGATGTGTTGACTGTACCCATCTCAAGCGATATCATTCCGATCTCATCGCAGACGGGGTTGTGCTTGGAGACGAGCTAAACGTCGCCGGAGTATCTCCCGAGGTGAATACGAATGAGGTGAGTGAATCCGATTGAAATCGCATTCTCACACTCTAATTTAGCCATCTCTCCAGCTTCCTGATATCCCGGCCGACCCTGCGGCAGACCAATTACCTCCTCCACAACAGCAGCAAGCGCCCGGGGAAGGGATGCCCCGAGGCTATACTCGCCTCACTGTGATGGATGGCAAGACAATCTCGCATCGGGTGCGTCACTCATTCATACTTGAATCTTGTTAGTTAATATTTTTGGATAGAAATGCGCGTTGGATATTTGCGAGGGGCCGTTGGTGAATTATAAGGACGGTCGATTTTGCGACGGACATAGCAATCTTCGCGATGTATGCGGCATCATTCCCTGCGGTCGACCTGTTCGCCAACCTGGAGCGTTGACGTGCGACGATCTTCTGCACATCGACTGGCAGCGGAAATACGACAACAGATTCTCGTGGATGTCATTCCCAGGTGTCCAGCGTGTTATACGCCAACAGCAAGCAGATGGGGAGAACAGTGGAGAGACGGGACCGGCACTTCGTATTGAGCTTGGCGCACTCGGAGAAACTCCGAGGAACCAGGTTGTCTACTCATTCAGGGCAAAGACGACTTACTGCTTGCAGACAGTCCAGTGGGCTTGTGCTTACCCAATCGGTTGGGGAAAATGCTATCGTTCTGAGAGTTCGCCCCAGGTCCTGGCCATTTTGGACAGAATCTGGGCTGAATATCCAGAGTCGAAACCAAGTTTCATTGCCTACGATGACGCATGCAGCCTCCTTCGTCATATTGTTACTCAAGATTCGGACAGTACCTGGCTTTTGACCACAAAATTCATTGTGGATGCCTGGCACTATATCGGCCATCGTGCGACCGACATCCTGTGTCGACTCTGGTGCAATCCTGCTCCCACAAATGGTTCTCAACCCGACTTGATTCTTGTCGCCCAGGATGGTAATGGATCCACCCATCAAACACGTGCATTCAACACCGAAACCGCCGAGCAACTGAACTCGTGGCTTAGCGGCTTCGAGCCGCAGTTGCGCCAGATGTCGGATGTCAATTATGACTTCTTTGTCCATGTTCTGATGATGATTTATGCGGAACGTGTTCAGAAGCAGGTGGAAAAGAAGGATTTGGGACTTTCGGAGGAGTTTTGGGCAGAGGCCACTGGAGTATGAGTTGATTCTGATTGTAACAAGAACCATTTCGATGAAAAACCTCTAAGAATATAATGGCTTCCTAGAGTCTGATCAAATGAGCCGTATGTCTTCTACCCAGAACAGATACACCTTGCTGATCAAGCTTGCTGTTGTATGAAAGCCCAGGTGAATGTTGTTCACCAAGATTTGTCTTGGGCTCAGAAGATTTCTATTGACCCATAGATGAAAGTGTGGGCAGCACCACTTGAATATGTGGAGCGATAATACCTGTGTAATCGGGAGAACAGTGGCTTGTCCTAATCGGGAATGTTGAAACTTGGGGCAGCGACGGATGCGAACCGCACTTCTCTAGATTAATCTTGAGCATAAAACATAGGTATTTAGGACTTAATGATGCTTTTGAACATGTTGGAACAATATTCAGAGTCACCTAACCCTTGCAATCAGCAAGACACAAATTGAACCGGCAAGTGTTTTTGAAATTGAATTTCCTATACAAAATACAACCAAAGACAAGGAGATTGAGTCAGGAGGTCCATCGTAAACCACTGTCAACCACTGGAAATTGATTCGGCTGAAACCAGTGGAGGCCATCCAAATGGAACGGCATCCAGTGGAATCCAATGGATTTGTTGGAATAGAGTATCCATTGTAATGCAGTGAAAGCCAGTGGAATGCAATGGAAACCGATCTATACATGAGATTCTCAAGCCACTGGACTCCAGTGGAAGCCGGCCAGGAGTGAGGATGACACACTGGATTCCAGTGTAATGACATTGCTCGGCAATGTCAGCCGCCATCAGCCACTGCCGACCAATACCGATCAGCCGGTTGCTAGCTCCGCGTATATTACTGATCCTGGTTTGGATGACGGTGCCGAGCTCTTGCCAACAGTCCCTGTGGTCTCATTATAATGTGCCCTGGCCGGGCCACAGGTGCATATTACAAAGTGTCTCCTTGCTTGCCAGGCCTGGTGCACATTATAATGTGCACCCTTCCCCTGCCATTCCCGGCATGCTGCTGCCTGTTCCGGCATCAATGGCATGGTCCTTATTTGTACCTGCTTATGCACCTTCTGTATTGGGCTTCAGATTGATTGATGGCATCTGCCTGTCAATCAATACCTTCTACCACAATCACGGGTTTTATTTGTCAATTTGATGGACAATTCCCAGGCATGTACATCAAATTTGCCATCATTTATCGCCGGCTTTGGGAATTGTTTTGCATTTTGTGCACCAACCAGGGACTCTTTTACCAAACCGTAAATACATTCAGATAGGCCTCAGCAGGCTCTACAACTTTCGTTTTGAGTGTATTTTTAGGTATATACCACCAACTTCCTTTTTTGGCCACTACGCTTTTCGCCCAAAAAGGAAAGTCTACTGTTTTCTCCCTCCCTGGCTCAGAATTCAATCGTTTTTGATGTTCTAACTGGTCACAGATAATGTTGAGTACCATAAAAAGTGAACTAGACCACAATTGGAAGCAATGAATCCCTGTAATGGGGATATAATGGGGAAAATAGTAGATTTAGCTCTAAAGTCTTGTATCTTTGTGGTATAGCCCGAGAATCAAAGCTAACTCCTGCTCCTTGATATATCTATGCCAGACATATGCTCTACATACAGTAAAAAGGACTTAACCAGTCAAGAGAGCATATTTTGGCTACAATAGCAAACACCATGATTGCTGTATTCCCACAGCTTGTAGTCACGTCAGTGGTTTCTTTTATAATGCTAGTACATCTACCACTTATAGAAACACAATGGTGAGGTTATTAATGCCCTTTTGCATCAGCATGGCAAGATTGAAGATGAACATGCTCTGACTGACTGTTGAACCTGGTTACCACAGGCCACCATTACAGAATGTGTGCTATGGACCTAGAACCAATATTAGAAAGTATCCAAACACTTAGAGCCAAAGAATATCTCCATATATGACCCTGAAGTTCTGAAATTGCAAATGCCATTTTTCGCTTATTTGGTGAATTGGGGTCCATGTAGAGCCATTAGCGCCACATAAACAATCCCAAAGTGGAGGGACATGATGAAAAACCTATTTTGGTTTTTATTTGAGGGATTTTGGTCAGGATTTGCCCAGATGGTGTTTTCAGCTATGTGCAACAAGGGCACTCAAAGTTGCTGTTTAGTCTATGTACTCGGAAATACAATCCACTCAGAACCTGTCCAAATTTCTTCAAATAAAGTTGATTGTGGGTCTTTCATCAGAGCTTTTCCTCTTCCCAGTGTTTATTTCACAGTAGCTGTACTTATTGGTGCCCTATTCAGTAAATAAGCGAAAAATGTCATCTGACAATCTGAAACTTCCAGACCATCTATTGGCAGAATTTTTGTATCCAGAGCTTAAGGAGGCCTGTGAGATCTTCCTTGAACTTGTGTCTCCCATTCCAAGCCTTTTAGGCATGCTAAGGAAGGTAAGGATTCATATAAAACATTTGCACATCCAATCTTCATTGGTAGGTGGGTTTGTAGGTTTGAAACCTATCAGATACATTTCTACACATGTAAACTGCTTCCTGAGTAGGGATGCTACATCCTGGATCATTCCATAGACTCAAAATGGAGAAATGATTGGATTTTCCATTCTGGTCAAAATATGCACACTTTCTTTTGGGAGTCTATTATGATGTTTGCACAATATATCTACATCACTAACAAGTAACCCAAGGTGTGTGGCCAAGGCCTGGATGGCTATACCACAAAGATACAAGCATGTAGAACTAAATCTACTATTTTCCCCATTATGTCCCCATTACAGGGATTCATTGCTTCCAATTGTGGTCTAGTTCACTTTTTATGGTACTCAACATTATCTGTGACCAGTTAGAACATCAAAAACGATTGAATTCTGAGCCAGGGAGGGAGAAAACAGTAGACTTTCCTTTTTGGGCGAAAAGCGTAGTGGCCAAAAAAGGAAGGTGGTGGTATATACCTAAAAATACACTCAAAACGAAAGTTGTAGAGCCTGCTGAGGCCTATCTGAATGTATTTACGGTTTGGTAAAAGAGTCCCTGGTTGGTGCACAAAATGCAAAACAATTCCCAAAGCCGGCGATAAATGATGGCAAATTTGATGTACATGCCTGGGAATTGTCCATCAAATTGACAAATAAAAGCCCGTGATTGTGGTAGAAGGTATTGATTGACAGGCAGATGCCATCAATCAATCTGAAGCCCAATACAGAAGGTGCATAAGCAGGTACAAATAAGGACCATGCCATTGATGCCGGAACAGGCAGCAGCATGCCGGGAATGGCAGGGGAAGGGTGCACATTATAATGTGCACCAGGCCTGGCAAGCAAGGAGACACTTTGTAATATGCACCTGTGGCCCGGCCAGGGCACATTATAATGGTACTACATGGAGAGCTCCTCTTGCCGTTCTCGTGTATCATGCCCAGAGCTGTAGAGCTTCACTTGCTGCAAGAACGTGGACTGTGTAGATGCCTATCAAAAGCCAAAGCCCAGCGAACACAGCACATACCCGCCCTGCACCCGGACCACCAAATAGCGCGACAAATCGTCTAGCACGCATGGCGGGCCGCGCCTTTTTGAGCTCTTCGTCGATTTCATTATTTCCTGCGGACATTGAAACACCGTTATTATTCCACCTGCTAAGCAAGCATAAAACAGGATAAAATCGGAATACTCACGCACTGTAGCTGCGTCAATCTCCGGCGCAGACTTAGCCGAGTGGCTTGGCCGAATGGCTTGCGCCGCTTAGCGGAGTTTGAAATGGCTGTGGCGGGCGGGTGTGGCGTGGCTTGTGGCGTGGCGTGCCTTGTGCTCACTTACACCAGACCTCTTCACTGTGAGTATTTCGCTAATTTCTCCACATTGGTTGTCCGCCGCTGCCTCCCTTCTTGATGAATGTACTGACAGCTTTCCCATCAATGCTGCCGCCGACGACATTGATTCTGCCGGCCGATGTTGAACATTAAATCCGAATATGCCTCTTTTGCGCATTATCACAGCTCCAGGACATCACAGGCGAGAAACTGAGTCGAATTTACAATGACAAGCAGCAATTAATTATCAGAAACAAACTAATTCAAGTTGAGTGTAGGAGTCGATGGTGAAGATCCTGGTAATTACTATAGCTTTTTATTTATACTATGAAGGCAAGTCATACTAAATTTACTAGGAGTCAGAGAATTACTTTGAGTGAACTACGGGTACTGCCAGTCACTACGGTTGTTTGCGAACAACTGTGCTTCGGTTCGTAATATAGGACCTACATTTGGCTTGTTGAGGTAAGCTAAATTCTAGCATGAATTGCTAGTGTGCTTACCGAGACGCTTACCCCCAACACCATCTCCTCTTGGTGTTCTACATGGTTAATTTGAATGACCTGGGAGCTCACTAGGCAACCTTCGCAAAGGTCAACTATTGAGTCCTATGGTTCAAATTGAATCCCTCATTACATTTGACACTCGACTTAATGGCAGATTTTTGATGTCACAACTTGTTCCTACATATCTCGAAAAAAGGTCGCCCACTTCCTCAAAGATGTAGCTGAAACCTGAAACACAAACCAACCTCGGAACACATCAGTAGCAAATAGCTTGTGCCGACAGTAAACCTGCTGAACCCCATCATTCTCAAGCGGGACGCCTACAATACAACGGGTTATCATATAGAATACCTGTAGATGTCTTCCTGAGTCTTATCTGTCAACCCTTCACCGCCGTTGTCGTCGCAAGCCACATCCCCGCCCAGTTTGATGGCATCAGGCGGAATGGCTTGTGATGGCTTAAGACATGTTCAACCGTGCTCAAAACAAGGCAGAATCTATCTAAACCTCTTACCACATGATCTTGACGAGTTAATTAGACAGTCAGAAGAGTTTCCTGACCTCCTAGTTGCATAATCTCATCACTTTTGGTCGCAAGCCATGTCACGCCCAGTTTGATGCCATCAGGCAGAATGGCTTGTCAAGCCAACAAAATGGCTTGCAAGCCATTCGGCCGGGCGTGGGCGTGGGATCCCACCCAAATCCACGCCCCCGCCTACAAGCCATTTGGCGCGGGCACAAGCCACTTTTGCAAGCCAAAAATGTCACTCTCATCTCCGGCGTGGCCCAAGACCAACGACAAGTGTGACTGGGCGTCATAAAGAAATAGCTGAGTACAGAGGTGGGTTTCGACGTGAGAGTTTGGGACAAAGTTCATAAGGCACAGCCTCGAGGAAACGCCGCGGTTTACGGCTGCACCGCCTTTGAGGTTCGGCAGACCTCGGGGTTTGAATCTCCATCACTTATGCCGCCTCGGCTCTGCTTCGATCAGGCTGCCGGTCAACCGCCGGTATTCTCAACGTAAAAGCCTAATCCTCCAAAAGCTAAAGTATCAGTTCTCAAACTCGCATGCAAGATCAACTGGCTAACAATCAATGATTGTCGTTGTCGATTCAAAAGAGGGGTATACACACAATATACATACGAATATCAAGCTCACGGACAATAAGCATCTCCCGCTTCCGATTGGACTTCACGCCTCAGCAGACTCACTACCAGTCTGCGGTCGATTTCAGCCACTTCCGATGCCTGTAGGGACCGCTCAAACAAGGGTCGAGCGCACTTCCAATATTCCTCGGCCTGCGTCCGATTTCTCCTGATTTGTGCAAGATCGCCGAGGCGCAGCATGCACTTTCCATTGTAATGAGGCAAGTCCATCCCGGCAAACCAAAGTAGTGTCGTTTCAAGGAGGTTCCGCGCCGTAGCCTCTTCAGCAGGGATGAAGATATCCGCGAGAAAGAGTAGCGCCTTGTAGAGCCCCAATTTATCCTTCATTTTCAGGGTGTATGCCAAGTAAACGACCGGCGCAGTTGTCTCCCATTCAGCTCCGACTCTGGTGATTTGAGGTGCTCCCGGAATATCTTCTTGACGATGGCGGCATTGCCCTTCCTGAGTTCCACATCGGCCGAAACCATCTCGCAATACACGAGTGCAGGTGGAATTTGCAGAGTTTTGAATATCAGCTTCGCTTCGTCCAAATTCCGGCGAATTTCCTCCTCCAGCATCCCGATTCTCACTCCGACCGCCGCAATGTTAGCAACTGTTCGAGCATACATTTCTGGATCATCCTCCGCCGACGTACGTTGAATGATCTGGGTTCGGATCCTATGGGAATCGGCATACTCGGATTTCAGGAACCGAATCTCGCCTTCGTCACCCATAATCTTGAGAGTCAAGCGCTTGGAAGCCGCGCCGCACATCCCCGCAAGCGTTTTCGCTCTCTCGACTCTCGACAATGCGCGGGGATAATTCCCGGACTGTGACCAAGCGATCGCCGCAAGACGGAGGGTCATAACTTCATCACCGAAATTCCCAGACAACCTCGTGAATCGAGGTATTTCAGCCGTAAGACTGAGTGTGCCAGCGAAGTCTCCCATGACAAGCTTGATATGCGCGAGGTCGATCAGGGCGACAGCCTGCTCAGCTGCGTCGCCGCAGGATCGTGCAGCAGCAAGTGCCATTTCGGTGAATGTCAGGGTGTTGCGAATGTCCCTTTTATAGCGGAAATAATGACGGGCCGCTGTTCGATAAAATCGCGCTATCATTACCGTATACTGTGTCAGAAAGGCCGTAGGATTTCAGAACAAGGAGTTCACCTTCGAGAAGCGGATCGCTAAGATCCTGGACAATAGACTTTCCCCGATTCACAAATACCTCCACATCCATGGACGGAGGGAGTTCCAACTCGAGCACCTCCACAATAGAGTCCATCTCCAGCCGGGGTTCGCCGAGCTGAGATAAAATAGCGGGAACCCGCTCCATCAGCGAACTGTTACCGCGCTGCGTTACTCGCATGAACGAGTTCAGGGCTACAATGACGCGAATGGTGGTCAGTAAGTCCTCTGGATCTGTATCCAATGCTCGACCGAGGACGTGGTGAAGGTTGCCCAGATTCGGGGTTATTTGGCTGACGACAGCCACCATGTCTTCCCCGTCATATAGCTGGTGCAGATCCAACAGCGCCAGGAAATAATTGCACAGGGACCGCACCAAGGACTGTGAAGGTGGATTAAACTTCTGTATGTGGTTCCGAATGGCGCCGGAACATCTAAGCCTCTTGTTCCCAGTCTCGTGGATCAACGAAGCCGCCTGTAAGATATCCCTGCAGCCTAGAATGTCGTCGATAGGCACGTTGCTCTGCATGAGTTCCACCTGTGAGAGTCCATCTGGGAAAGCCGAGAGCAAACTCAATAGATCCTTAGCGCTGCGGGTGATACGGGGACTCGAGACGGCGAATGTGATACAGGCATCCAAGTTCGACACTTGGTCATCCGGGAGAATCGAGGGCCTCTCCGCGTTCAAGCGAGTCAACACATCAGAAGAATCCTCGCTGTGGACTGAGTGTGCTAGGAGATCCACCGCTAGCGGATTGTTGCCAGTGAGCTCAAGGATTTGTTGAACTTCCTCCGCGTTGTGGGAGTCGCCGACAATGGCCACGAAGAACTGCCGGGAAGCATCATCGGACAAGACCCCCAGGGATAATTCAGACCAGCCAAGCATGATAGGTTTGCGTAAGCCGCTCATCGTGACCTGTCGAACATCAGGAGACGACATTAACCAAAGCTGTTCGAGCTCACAACAAGTGCAAGATGATCCACACCGGTCAGCAGCGAAAGGTACTCTTCAAGCTTCCCGGACCCCACTTGCTCCCACACGCTATCCAACCCGTCCACAACCAACAGAGTCGGTGGCCCTCGAGAAAAGTGATCCACGACTGCGTTGCTCAAGTCCCCGCCCGCCTGTAAACCAACGTGTAGACCAATCAAGACGGCGAGCTCAACGCCGCTGGCCGCGGATTGAGCATCCACAAAGATTCGCCGCTCAAATTTAGCGCAGATATCCGGGTGGGTTAGAGCGGCCTTCGCAAGGGTCGTTTTGCCCATTGCCGGCCCACCAAGGATTACGACCTTTGGCGAGTCTTGCGCAAGGGCTGTGACAAGTTGCTCGAGTTTCGATCCACGCCCGTAGAGTGTTGGCGGAGACAAGTCATTCTGAGTTCCGATTTAGGAGTAATTCTCAAATAGCGAGTGATTGGCTCACCACTACTGGTTTATCGGAACCGGTCCCACTGGAGGACCTGATTATCTGGAGGACTCTTTTCTGCAATGAATTCATTCCTTCATCGGTCGGGGGGCCGTCGATCTAGGGTTTTACATCCATTCAGTTGCATTTCTACAAGGAAATCAAGTCTCATTCGAACCTTGAACACCTCTAGAGCTCGGACCAATCCTGAACGACACTCCTTGAACAGCGTCTCCGCCTCCTCTGGAGTCAAGGCGTAATTGGTCTGGTTCTCATCTTGCACCTCAACGAACGTGTATATTTTGCGCAAGGTTCTTTTTAGATGTGTCAGTTGTTAACTTTAGCGCTCACATAAAAAAGACGCACTCATTCAGGACTCCTAGCTCGGATAACATTGTTACCGGTAGAGGCCCCGCGGTATCCGAGTTCGTGAGGCACTCGAGAAACCCATACAACACACGGTGCACATCCGCGATGAACGCGAAACAGTCTCCCTGGTTTTTTGTCGCGTTCTAGGTGTTGCCGTGAGGTTATAGCTGATGGAATGCCAGAGAATGTACAACTAACCTCTACCATGGGGATCAAAGCCCTTGCTACTGCGCACATGGACGCAACAAAGGGGGTCTCGAATGTGTCATCGAGATAATCCAAGACAACCAGAACTCGAAGCAAGGGGATTTCGTTGCGTTTGAACTCTGCTGTAGAGCCAACGGTGCTGGGGAGCATCTTGGAATGAGTTTCAGCGATCAAAATCCCAGACTTATATATCTTGCCATTGTTTATCATTGCACATGAGCCTCGTAGACAGTTGTACTTGGAAATCGCACGGTTCCAACAGATATAGCTGCTTCGCGTCCCACACTACGGAGCTTTCAAAACCCGCCCGGAGTGGGTACAATGATATTGGCCATAAGCCATCTAGGCGCAGCTTTGGATAGCCCAGGACGCCGGTGAATTTTTTACCTATGCAGTTATCTATGGTGGAAGCCTTCCGAGTCGTCTGCGCGGTACTTTACGGGACGGTTAGCGATGCGTCGGCGTTGGGCATTTTGACATCGCTTCGACATCGCTTCGACCGCCTCGCGCGCACTTGTTTTCGAGTTCCATTGCGAACAGCCTCTCGAGACATTGACAGATTAAGATGCCACATAGCCTGTTCATCCTAGCTTTCCCGATTGTCTTGACGTATGTCAGATATAAATTCGTTCGTGCGGTTAAAGTGCCATTGGCCACCGAGTTCCTTCTCCAACTCTCTTCCACTGGGAGGCTACCCTGGACATCCGACATCGGGCAGACGTGGAGACTCACATCAGACTTTTGACAGATCTGTTGCGGCATTGTACAGCGTCAAAAAACGCCAAAAACGCCCCAAAACGCCCCAACTGGCAACGCCAACAATTTTTGCCGAAATTTTGACAACGCCGAAACAACTTCTGTGATATCATCAGAACGGCAAGTGAACTCACGGGTCTTGGACGTCCCAATGACTTCCTGCATCCATCCCAACTACTAAATTTCGTGTGGACCACACAACTTCTGTGATATCATCAGAATGGCAAGTGAACTCATGGGTCTTGGACGTCCCAATGACTTCCTGCATCCATCCCAACTACTAAATTTCGTGTGGACCACAATACCTGTCTACATACCCTGCAAAACACAAAATAATTTGGGTGAGCAACGCGAAAACGCCAAAAAACAGGTGAAACGCCGCAATCAAAATGTCAAAAGACTGATGCATGAGCGCCGCCGAGGCGGCACTACCATCCGACCTGTGGGGGGACATAAGGCAAAGGGAGACGATCGTGGTTGCGTGGTCGATGTGCCTACGGCGCCGCGAGGAGTCCTTATAGGTAGGAGCGAAGACAGCAAGGCATCTTGTTTCGATGACAATGTTTGTTGCGGAGGCTCGCGCCAAACTCAATCCGTTGTGTGCCATTGTGTGGCAAGAGCCTTAAGATCACCTTACTCGAGAGTCGAAACCATAAACGGATATCACACCGCCGGTGCTTCAATTAAAATGGCATTTTAGTTAGCTACACTTTCTGAAGTATGTTAATATGCATAAATGGGCCGCAAACTCAACTTTATACATCTGATTTGGGGCTTGACACAATGTAATCTTTAATCTAATCTATCAAAATCCAAATAAATGTCCACAAAATTTCAAGTATCGCGCACATTTTGCTCACAATTAAATGCAATAAAAAAGAATGCGAATAAATGATGTTGAAATGAGTTGCAAAACTATAGATATCAGACTTGTCCATATCCCTGTCCAAACTTAACATTTTGAATTGCATTTAAAGGAAGATTAAATGAGAAGTATTTAGTTTCGTTTAAAGGTGTCTTAAACCGGATAAAAAACTTCAAGTTTAAGACACCATTAAACCCATCTGTAGATGGTCTGCAGATCATCGTTGCCGCTCTCATCTTTTCATGTCACGAAAAAAATGTTGCAAATACACTATATATTAACATTGTACTAAATTTGCAAGCACATGGCGAGATATTGGGTGGAGAGATCATTGTTCGTTCTTCAAAGGCACCTTGCAGGCGGAAGTACTGAACCTGATCTTGTTTTTCCATTCCGCATACGTGTAAAGCTTGGCCGACTTTCCCTCAATGTCCTTCATTCTTTTCACGAACCACCACTCACAGTTGGTGTTCCACCATCCCGTGTCAAGACCGGATGACCAAAAGGCAGTCGGTGTTGGCTACCAGGAGATATACTTCAATTGCTGTCCATCTTCTGCCTTGCTGCTCCTTTGTCCTGGAATGAGATTAGCATATACCAGTAAGAGGTTGAATAAATGTGCCCGTTTCAACCGAGTAGACCCCGCAGATGAGGTTGATCTCGGCTGGTGTCTGGGCTTCATGCCAAAGCGCTTCTTCCCCATTCCCGTTCAACACACATGTTCCAGCCTTGAGGATGTCTTCAGAGGGGTCGAGACAAGCTATATCCTGAAAATCTGGAATAGCCAAGCGAACAAGTCGCCCGACAATGCCCCCATAGAAAAGAGCCGCACGCCCATGTGGCGGACGAATAAATGTGTCCCGGCGCTGAACGTAGACCCCAAAATCCACGAGAGTCGGTTTGTAGCTGGCAGGGCGGCAACCCAGAGTGTTGATAGATGGGGGTGTGAGAGGTGCACAATGGGCTGGTCCTTTCCAGCTCGGATGAAACTCTGCACCCAATTCCACAAGGTTGCGGATGAGAAGCACGAAATCATGGCCCCAGCCTGTCCTAGGGATTTGAAGGACGGTGGCAGCGCTCTCCAGTAAAATCGAATGACTGGAATGTTCAGAACCGCAGGGACGAACCGAATAGAGAGTTTTGTCCCGCTGACAGATGATTTCGACATCGAAATTCCACTCAAGGTCCAAGTCAGAATCAGGTGAGGTCAAATCACAAAGATCAGCTTGAAAACCTTTCAGGTCGCCCTCGAGAAGGTGCTGAAGGAAGGTAGGGAGTATCGAGGCATTGGGGACAGCCCAGCTTTCGTCGCTGCAGGCCCACGCACACATTTTAGGTTCCATCTCCCGAGAAGAACTGATGGGAGCTACAGGCTCTTCGAAGCCAAAACGGTACGTGATGGTGGACAGGACATCTTGGGTTCGCCACCCCGGCAGGTTGTCCACATCTACGTATGGATCCTCGCGATCCAAATCGTATGCTCGCTCAAGGACTTGCATAGCCCCTTCCCCCGTCTCCTCCTCCATTGCTTGACGCCCGGGGACATCAGGAATCGAGGGAATGATATCTGCAGGTGAAGCGGGCTGGTGGAATTGGACATAGCCGTCATCGTAGTCATCATCGTCGTACATTTCCGGCTCAGCCCCTACCTTGCATTATGTACAAAACCAGAGGGTCTGGCCATAAACGAGATGGCACCGGAAGAATCTTGGGTGAAATGGGTTCAGATATGGAGTGTGGAACGTGGGGGCTCGTATATACCTCCTTGTCTGAGATCGAGCCGGTGCAGGCCGTGGTTCCCTCCAAATGAGCGTGTATGCTGTCTTTTGCCATGAAGTAGTCCTGTAGACTCGGGTAAGGCCCCTAGTTTATAGGCCAAGAACGTTCACAGAGCTTTCCCTAATATGGCACACATACCCTGCAAAAAGTATTTTCCACATCTGGCCAGTTTCCGTTGAAAAAGAAGTCAACTTCAAGTTCCAGACACAGCTTCGAGTGCAGGTCAAATTGGAGTGACAACTTTCGCAACAATCAACTTCTGATAGGTGCAAATCAGGAGTTGCGCAACTTCGTAAATTCAACTTGCCCATTCTCAACATCTTGAAGAATCAGAGTGTACAACATCAAATACCGAGAACTCTTGGAAGGACAACTTCGGCAGGTGGCAACTTCAATTAGCTGCAACTATGCCAGGCTCTAGTCTGTTGTTTACTGCGGGGCTCAGATCGTAGTAGAACCTTATTACCTAATTGATGGCTGCACTTTCCATCATTTTTGTGTTTCCTCCGTATAAGACTTATAAATATGGGCCATTCTGCATCCAGGAAGATTTTCTCGAGTACTAGACACTCTCTTATTTTTTTTCCGATTTTTTCAAGCAAGCCCCAACTGATTTTGTGTCTCGGCCGAAGTTTGATCTATCAATCATGTGGCACTCACAAGCCAGAACGGCTTGTTTCAGTGAGTGCATTAGACCTCATATTTAAAAATTCTGAAGTGGTAAGATGTTTTAATCACTGCAGAAGACATCATCCCCCAAGAAAGTCTTGTCAAAACCCGTGTTTCCCATGCAGTAAGAAGAAAATCGGCATCTGATTACCTAAAACCACATAATAAGCTTTTACTGTGATCCAACCCCGTGGTAAACAGCAGACTTCAACAAGTGAGGTACAAGCTCAATTTTGTTGAAGTGTCTGCCTAGGGGAGACTAGCCAGGCTCAGGCCACATCTTCTATAGTATCCTGCTGATATAATGAACTGTTTACTATAACTTCCATTAATAATACTTAGTGCCTGGATCGAGTCCCCTGGACAGAGACAGACAGAGTCTCGGGAATCAGAGGCAGCAGAGTGAACCGGGGGTGAAACTAGAAAATGGTTCACCTGTTTCATCATTCCATTGAATTAGTGTACAGCATAATGCACAATGTTGAGTTTCCCTTATAGGAAAGGAGGAGAGGATGTGGATGTGCCTTCTGTCTCGCTTGTCGCTCATGCATTTATGCATGATGACCACAAGTTGCTCTGCAGGTGTTAACAGCCACCTATTTTCTATTCACCCTCTATTTTCAATCATTACTCCCTATTGTGCAGGTACCCATTCGTACTGTCTGGAGATGTGTTCCAATCTCAAACACGAATTACCCTCGTTTTCACAGCCATGTAGAAGAGGTCTCCTGACCACATTGGTTTTGATGCACTATGTAAGTTCAAACACACTGTCTCAATGGACAGGAGGGTCGGATGGAGCCCCACATTCCATTAGTATGCTATAGACCACATCTCTTCTGTTCCTTTTCCTCTTTCTGTACTTGGGCCAGCTTCTGTGAAGCACAGCTCTAGTGTATCTCAGCACGTGCTGGGGATTGATGTGTCCAAGACTTGGTCATCCTCTAGAGAGGTGTGGAGGCGGTGTAAGGGCAACTTTAAGCTCAAGGCAGGGCGTGGAAACTAGTGGGGGAATCCGAAGTGTACGACATAGTATTCAGACAGGCACAAAAAGGTGAACAACTTTATTGTATATCTGTAAGAGGTATGACTACAAGATATAAGTAAGAAGAAGAATAAAGAAAGACAACAAAGGAACAAACCTCAGATGGGCACGATAAGGTGAACACCTGAAGAATGTCCCAGCATATCAATGGGATATAAGAGAGGGACAAGAAAAATAGCCTGTATGAGTAAGAGAGGTAAGAAACCTAAAGTGACAAGTACATATTACAGGGGATGGGTCTATGCACAGGGGTGCACATATGTGCAGCTGACATGCCGGCTATATAGCCAGTTGAGCCCTACTTTAAGTACTAGAATACAGGAGCGGAAATACTTCGCACCTAGTGAGGGAATCCAAAGAGAAGAAAAGATGAGGATTCCTATGCTAGGCAAAACCTCATATACAGTTGGTAACTACCCAGTAGCACGTGTCCATAGGTATCTACAATGATCCCAGGCCTGAACACATAGCACCTGCCAGCAAGAGTAGATGAGTGTCCTGGACAGTTCTGCAGACAGGCAGGCAAATGGAATTCCTGGGCGGATGGGCAGACACAGAAGTGTCCAGAGTGACAGACAGAAAAGGCGCTGGAGTGGTGGACACAGAAGCAGCTGGAGCAGGGGTTCCCCTGACAGAGTGTCATGAACCGTCTTTTCATTTTAATTCCAGAACCCGAACAACCTGATCATTGATCAGATCAACTATCTGATCAATTGAACCAAGATACCTATTTGGGATTCTAAACGGTTTCGATCGGTCCCCTGACCTTCGGGTTCCCAATCACCTCCTTTGTGCTTATATACTCCCTTCATTTACCTCACATTAATCTTGTCTGTTGCCCTTGGACACTGTACCTTAACTACTGCCCCTGAGGGGATTTAGTATATAAAGCCATAGCTACTTTCCTGTAATTTACACTATTCTAGTCTAAACTCCAGACTTATTCATTGGACTTCTTTGTGCTTCAGTTGCCCTCATCATCCCAAAACCCTGAATCTGCTGTGCTGACACAGAGCCTGTGGATGCAGCAGCCAAGCGAGACACTGGGTTCTTCGTCATTCATGATGACGAGGTTGAGGAGATGAATCTGGAAACTGGGGGATCAACACTTACTGCAGTTGTTTACATCACGACAGATTGTTTTGCAGCAATAGAGGAATAATTGAATTTGTGTTGTCATATTCTGCAAATATAACATTGAATTCTCAATTTCCCTAGTGCAACTATCCTTGTTAGCATTTAGTGAAAGAGAGGATTACGGAGCCATGCACCTCAGACATATTGCAATTGATCATAGAGAATTATTGTTTCAATAATCCAGTCATCCCAAGAATTGAAATAAGTGATAAGTTTTAACTTGCTGCAAAAGAGAATCCAAGTTGTGACTGTTCTGCCTGAAGTTGCATTTTCATGAGACCAAACCTGCACGTTTCAATGCCGCCCACAGCTGAAGTTGCAACTGCTCAAAGCTGCAACTTCTTGAAGTTGTTGCTCACCAAAGTTGCAGCTCCCTCAACTTGCATTCACGCCGAAATCACAAGACAGCAACTTGCACTAACATGAAGTTGCAATTCAGGTAAGTTGTCTAATTTTGTTGACCAATTAGTCAAGTTGCATCTAGATTATGTGTGTGAACATGTAAATACTTTTTGCAGGGTATGTGTGCCATACCCTAAAGAGGTACATTCTGAGCAACGCCAGCAGTCACGTTTCCAAATTTTTCCCTTGACAGTACTTTCTGAAACCTGCTCCATAAACAACAACAATAATGTTTCTTTCAACAGAGTCCCAGTTCCAACAGATTCTCAGAGTTCAGACAGTTTCTAGGCAAAGCCCAAGTGCGTTTCCAGAATAATATATGATTCAGAAACAATTAAGATTTCGACTAATAATGCTACTCTATGAGAGTGCATTTGCCAAGGATCCCAGATCAACCCAATGCGCAGGCGTATAGCCTATTAGTTTGTCCATCGTAGAAACACCCTCGGATACTTATACAACCACCAAGACACTGTTACAAAGCCCAAAACACAATCCCAATGAGTCAAAAGTCTGTTTATTCGCCTCTTTAACCACGTTTCCATCGGTTGTTCTTCCGAGCGTTGCCTCCCATTGGTTCCCCACTGCGAGCACGCCATGTTCCCTTGCCAATTACAAGGCAGAAACCCATCAGCAGCACCCCTGTATTATTCAGAGGGTGTGTCAATCACCGATAGATCGGCACTGCATCTTGTTCGACCTGTTTCTGCTTCAACTCAAGTCTCCCCTTGGTTCCAAGCGCGGAACTTGATAATACTCCTTTGTAGGTCTCGGTAGATACCCGTTTCTCTAGGGTTTCCCAGAAAGGGTTCTTGAGAAAGAACCTTGGAACACCTTTAGAGTTGTGATCCGGATCCTCGGAATAGCCGACCACCTGTTTCGGTGTATCTGCATTTGATGGAAACCAGCAACTCTGGCAATCGAAACACTCGTGACCAAGCACGTCTCCCTTAGCGTCTCAACACAACACAACACATTGCCAACTCCCGTTCCCTTGACCCATTTCCGTTGCTTAAGTGGATGTTGGAAACAAGTCAAAAGGAAGTTCCTTGACTTATTAATTGGCTACACGTTGTGGAGGGAGCGGATGGCCGAAGCGTGGAAACACATTGTTGGGACATCCAGACCCCTACATCAACAGCATCGCTGTTTTCGACTTTTTCTTGGAACTAGCTTATATACCAGCCGACTTTTAGCTCATCCATTCGCTTTTTATCTATCCCCTTGTTTTCCAGTTTACTGACGAACATTCTTTGCAGTATATTTTATAGGAACTTTACTATTCGGACGGCAGGTGCTTGCACGGCACTATTCGGACTTCGAGTCCGAATACCCCCCTTTTGTGATTTACCCTCGCGATTGCGAGCAGGGTTTTGTTTCTGCAAGATCAAGGCAAGTCCCGATTGTTCTTCGGGCAAACTCCATCCTCCTTTTTCGTTCAACATCCCTGGTGATATTCCCGGGCGTCGCCAGCTTAGATCGGTAAAAAGGGGTGATTTTATAATAGATTTTACTGATAGATATCTTGTACCTTTTCGTTGACAGGGAATCAAACGGCTGGCATATTCGAAAGCCTAGGGGTTGTAGGTCCCGCAGAGAAGAGTGTCGTTGCGGGCCGGCACTGGGACCGTTGGCGGGCGGTCCCCTCGCTTCTCTTGCTATTCTTGGACTGAGCCATTGCGATGTCGCATACCCTGGGTGGACGGAGAAACTAGCCGGGAGAGACCCTGGCTTCTGCCTTGACATGGGCCATATATTATTACTCGTATATTAAGCAGATGCCTCGAATCAGAGTGCACCTGTTTGTTGTCCCGAAATTACCGCATTTAGATGTCCAGCTGACCCTCAGCATCAATAATTAACTTAGCGCCTAAGCTCTTGGTAAATTGTAGCTCGCCGATCAGCCACTCAAGACCCACTCAAAAGGCAAGAGGGCGGAGGGTTGACAAAGCCTTCTTCTCTCCATCCCCATCATCTCTCTATCTCACGGTCATTCAAAGCACTCCACTCCGAGTCCTGCGCCGTCCATTGTGATGCACCCCACTCATACCTCGTACCGGTGCGCTAGCTTTCGACTCCGATTATAAAACTTATTCTAAGGTTCAGTTTGTACTAGGCGATCATAACGTCCTTCGACGCGAGCCGTATAGAGGATGTTCTGGTAGGTTCTAAGGTTGCCTTCCTGGCTCCGTTTTTTTAATAAGAGATACATTGGACAATGTGATTAGGTAGGTTGTTAAGTTCCTGTTATTTAACGCCGCTTTTACATTGACCTGTCGTGGCATTCACAGCTGTTATCGGATTTGGGCGGTATTCCCGGTAACTCTGTGAGTCATCTCAATTTTGCACGCTCCAAGCTTATATTCTCATTTTCATACTGTTTTCAACTTCTATTCATTCAATTTATTTTTCCTCTCGCTGCGACGTTTCCGCTCACATTGCTGACGTCACAGTATCATCTATCCTTGCGCTGGCGGCGTATATCCCCCAACGCGAAGCTTCCATCCAGTTGTTCACGCTCCCAGGGCAGCCCAATGTGTTTGTGGTATGTATGTCACTCCAAGCTGTTGCTCATTCTGATCCTTCTGACCTGTCGCTCGGATGTACTTTGAGCTGGTAGTCGCGAACCCTCAAATTCAATATTTGCGCTTCCATCTTCGATATGAAATCAGAGTGTAGACTGTGTATCCATCTGCCCTGCTCAGCGTCGCGAGGTCACAGGGTGTTGATCAGATTTTTGATTGTCCCCTTCGCCCTTCGCCAGTGCTGATCATTGTTACACTTTCTCACCTTACTGACCCAGTCCTCCGAAGCCTGATGCGTCGATGGGCGTTGCCCTGTACATCTGATTCGACTCTCCACCCCTCAGCAACTGCCGCATCGGTGCCGCTGGACGCATCCGCCACTTCCTTTACAGGTTTGCTTTGCGAGGGATCGAATCCATCTGCAGGTGTCTTTTCACGTTGCTTTACTCTACCAGACCGATGCTAATCTATTTTAAATAGGCACGGCCTGTCTACCCTTATCCCGCAGTTTCAATTGCAGTCTCCAGGGTCCCATGACCGAAGTGAGTGGAAGTCAATTGAATATTTACTCGCACTCAGTGCTAACTTACTGGAAGTGTTGTACTCCTTACGGCCTTCACTCGCTGTCTGGTATGTTTTTCCATACAATTTCTGATGCTGTCCAGTCAGTATTCATTCTGTTTCCCTAGCCGCTATTATTTTTTTGGAACGGTACGTACCTCTTTCCCATTTGCTCTGCATTCACTCACTGATCTTTGCCGCCTGCCATATTGGAGCCCGTGGTATGGTAACCCCCATTGCGGCTGACGAAAAAGACTTTTTGTGCATGACAGTCAGACTTGATCTATGGCACATATCTTTGTATGTAGATACCTCGAATGAATGAATAGATTTTCTTTCGAATAATCCTTTCAGCGACCGTAGGTTTGTGTATATTTGAATCGTCTAGCCTGTTGTAATTTTAAAAGACGGTTAGTTACCTTCAAAGACGCCGCAGTCTGCACTTCTGCCGGAGCGAAGCGAAGGCATGTCTTGTACTCTTTTATTTTTGTAGCGCGGCCCCGACGGCCTTTGAGTACGGGTGTGTCGGGTGTGAAACATTATGTACTTTATTTACGAATCATTATGTCACCTTCTTGTTTGCCTCCTACCACCACATTGGGTGCCACGACACACACAAGTCGAGTCAACGTGACGTCTTACGTCCCGTTCAACTTCACGGAACCGTCTACAAAGCTTGAACGTCACCCACGAAACTACTTCAGCCGGATTCGTTCTAGCTGTCAACGCTATTTTAAGTCGTGCTTCGCGCAGGGTACTTGACCAATTTCTATTCTACTCTCGAAACGAACGCCGTACACACGATTAGGTACCAAACACCTTCGTTTGGGACGTGCGACTGCTACTGTCTCACTGTCTGTGATTTGCCTATAAATCCGCGGACGTGTACCGTTACTTTGCTCGGGCGAATTACGACTACTACATATCTCCCTCTCTAACGCACGGTTCGCCTTTGCTCTACGAAACGTACACTAAGGCACTCCACCTTCTCACTATTTTCTTTTCTACTTTATCCCTACATCCAACCACCTACCGGGTACATCCCTCTTCTTCAATGTTTCCCTTACGGTTTTCAGGGTGAGACTACCCAATGGACGTTCTAATTCCTTAGAACGTCCACCTGTTTCTCTGTGGTTTGCCCAACAGCTATCAGGAACCAGTACTGTTGCATAGAAACAACAGTTTCAGCAATGAGCACGATCAGAAACACGCAAAATTACGTGTATCTAACCATGGCCCAATTACTGGCTTACCACTGTTGCGAGGTGCGCTGAGAAACAGTGTTGGGAAACGGTGGAGATTGGTGTTGATTGGGTGGCACTGGGTGCCGCTGACCTACCAAATGATTCAGGATGCTATCCTTTGGGCTCCTGTGACCCAGAGTAAGTTCAGGGTACGTGGTTCCATGCACCGCCCGTTCTGCTTGTGACATCGCAGAGCGTGGCAGATCCTTTTGAATGCCATCAGCAGTTTGCCAGTAGGCTGGGAGTAGCAATGAAAATATTTCTCGGTATTGTTCATTTGGAGAATTGGTAGAACTTGTCAAGTTTGGACTGATTGTGGTCACTGGACTTCTGTACTTGTATACGCGTGCGCTGCCAATGATTTTCTAGTTACAGATCTTATCTATGATATTTGGGGTGCTATCAATACTTGATGACACGCAGAGTGGAGAAACGGAGCGATGGTAAGTTAGCAGAACAATTTACATTGATATGGAGTGACTCGACCAATACCCCACAATACTCACGTATTTGAACCACCACAGGAACAATACAAACTCCAGCCTACAATACCAGCTGAGATTGTTCATCGAAGAATTGAGCATTGAAATGAACAGAGCAGGCAACAGCACCCAGAAGAGACCCGGGATTCAATTGAATTAAATGGTGCATCGGCGTCAATTTCTCATCACGGTTCAGATGTCCAAAACCGGACATGTGTTATATCCGTGTCGGGCGGATTCCCAATAACCGGTCGGATGTAACCGAGATCGGCCGGATTACCGGGTGGATGGAATAAGGCCGGACGGATTGGTCCGGATGTAAAGTGATACCACGAAGTGTGCGGGTACACCAACTAACTTGGCGTCGAAGTAGAATGGAGGTAGAGAACAGACAACGGAGCAATGCGGAGGCAAAGCACGTTAATTATCAACTGAAGATATATGCAGAGTAATAACCGTATTTATACTAAGTACGGAGATAATCCAAATGTAGCGAGAAGTAAGGTAAAGACAATAAGTACTTGTCGAGAACAATAAAGACAATAAGAGGGAAGCATGTGTGCATACGTCATATGGTCAAATGTGGGGAAACACTCAGTAATCCTTCATTGCGTAAAACCCCAAGGGCGTGCATCACGGGCAAAGCCGGATGCATCAGCATGTTGATCGGACGTGTGCCCGGAGCACGGACGACACGTCCGGATGGTTGGAAGTAACCGACCGAAAGGTTCGGTTCGGTTAAATGAGCCGGATGGATTAAGCGTCCGGATTAACCGGATGCTTCCAGAAAGGCATGGACATAACAACATGAATGAAACGGAGAGGCTTGAAAACACACTCAGGAGCACTTGTTTTTTCAATTTCCTCACGATCCAATCCAGGCTCTCCACTAGCGGTGCTTCGCTCTTGAACTGCATTCAAGTTTTATTATTGTTTGACCTGACAAAGACCCTCCTGGGACGGTTGGTATTGACGTACGATGGTGCGAGCAAAATACCTTTCTGTCGTCCTATTGCAACGAGTTCGGACTGCAAGGTAATGTATCTGAAACCAGCGAAACCTGTTGAATGAGCATAGTTCATCTGAAGGAGAAAATAAAACCCCGATGAGCTGTCTGGAATCCGCCTATACCTAAACACCACACATTTTGCGTGTTGCAGGAATAGTCGGATTACAGTATAGGCTTATTTCTAAGGACTGGTATACGGTCTCGGTATAGCCAGATGGGTTGTGATCACAGTAACAGGTACAAGGGGTATGGAACTACCCTGCGGACTGACAGTGCCCGCCTCAAAAACTGCAGAGGAATGTGTAGCCCACAAACCTCTTTAGAGACTATTTCTGGTCTTATTCCCACACGATGGAATGAGCTGGACATACTGGTGACAAGGGCATGCGGGAATAGTCTTATTTCTGCACCAATAGGCCGTGCGCCTTCCATGTGATAGATGTCAAGGCCCGGGGATATGCATTCCGGTGAAGTTTCGAGACTAGCGAAGGTCGGCTAAGGAGATCTGATGGGATTGTTCTTATTCCGAGCAGACAGAGTTGGGGAAATAAGAACCCTTTCTGGGACAAGTCTCACTAGGGGTATCTACGAGGAGCTAGAGACCAGGGGAACATTACCCGATGGTCAGCAAAGGAAAGGACCAGGGACAACGGGAAATAGGACGAACGATTCGGTATCAGTCAGCCAAGAGACTGAGGGTTTCAAACCCCTAGGCTGACCAACACCGCTCGAACAGACATCACGATCATCCTGTTCACCAGCCAATGGCAATACACTTGTGGGAGTCCTTCCGACGGATAAACGGCTGTGGAAGGGGAACTTGGGCTATTTTACTAATTTCTATTTTGTTCTTGGACTTGCATATGATTTTGGGGTTTGTATAAGTAGTCAGGACATTATCTTGAGTAGGGCACAGAATCACCCGTGTATTAGTAGGCTGAACACTTGCGATTGGGCTATTTCTGGGGTTGGCTCAGTGTGTATTGTCGTTAGACTTTAACATCGGGAAACCTTAAGTTGGAATAAGGAATAGGGTATCGGAAACGTCCTGGACGTGATTGAAGCTATCTAGCATCTGGGAATCAAATTGTGTTTTGGAATCAGCTACTCTCATTGTCATTAGCTATCATCATCGGCACTTGGGAAATAAGCTGCGGGCTTTCTATCGTTTGGAATTGTTATATTGTCGACCTATCCGAGGTCTCCTGCATGTCGTTGGACAACACCACCACCACCACCACTCTCAACACTTGCTGTCTCATAGGCTGTGAAGCTTTTAAAACATCTTATTTCCACTGCTCGATCATTGCTCAGGTCAATTCCTGGTGATATCTTGTAGTGAAGGTTCATCTTCCTAAGGGAAACACATACCTTCCCTTCAACCTTGTGAGGACCTGTAAAGGGACTACCACTCGTCTGAATCTTGCCTCTTGTGCTTGCTGATCGGCCTATTTCCAATCCTCGTCTTATTTCCGTAGGCCTCACTGCTTATTCCGGAAGGACTTGGGTTGTATTTGAGTGATAAGTGTGTGGTTTGGGTTTAGTTCGGAGCACATTGTTCACCGACTCTTCCACCGTTTACAGTCCAACGCGGCGGCATTATTTTGCTCCCATGGATGGCAGGAATGGAAGCGTATGGAAGGAAACAGTGTGATGACAGGAAACTTGAAGGAGTGAAGTGCAGAAACAGACCCCGATAAAATAGGAGAATAATAGAAGTGAGAGTTTACTCAAATGATACAACACGGGATATTGGGATAGAGAATCAGTATACACAGTACCAAACAATAGAGATGAATCGCAAACACCCGACGAACGGTGCCGTTGTCGGCGGAGTAACCATGATTAAGGCCACCCAAATGACTTGAGAGAAAAAGATCAGAACGAAACACTCAAAATGCAAAAAGAAGATCACAACTTTTCATCAAGAACAGTGAAGAGCCCGTGCAGCGCTGTATTCACATGCACAACATAGCCGTTTGTTTCCGTCTACAGTACGTAGCGCTCTTCAGATTAATGCATGCCGGGGCGGTGCACGTGGCAAGTGGAAACGAAGCGAAGATGAGGAAAAGCAAATAATATTGAGATTGACCAAAGGGAAGTGGAGCGTGGGCATAGAGATACCCACAGAAAGGAAGCAGGGGTACATGGAACGGTTCGAGTCTGGGAAAGGCCAAAAGAGGAAGTGGATGTGGGTGGGACATCAAGTAAAAGAGACAAGCACGATAGTTGTCATGACGAGAGAAAAAAGTTCAGGGGATCGGGATGAAGACTACTGTACTATTTCGATCAATTCGTGTTCGCTTCAGAATTCTTGATACAATTAAAATCCAAAAGAAATCCGACAAATCGAGAAAAAATTATTGCCGCAATAAAAAAAAGTGAGTGTGACGCGTGACAACGAATTGAATGAAATAGTACAGTAGTTCTAAAATCTGGACGAGAAGAGCGGCAGATAAGAGGTGACGCAAGATTGACGGTGCGTACACTAAATAGATTGGTTGGATGGATGGATGAGAAAAGGGGTGGAGGGAGAAGACGAGGACAGGTACGAGGCGACGGTCAGGAAAATGAGGGCATGAGAGAGGAGGAGGAAGACATCGTGAACATGAGGATCAGGAGTGTACCACGAAACACGCATGAAGGAAGGACGAAGAGCAAAGAGATGACGTCGGCAGATGATCGGACACGCACAGAGGGCGGTGCAGCACGAGGATGGGATGTAGATACTGTGGACCGTGAGGAGGGAAAAACGTTGCGATGGGAGCGGTGGGAGCTGCGAGAGAGTCGGTCGAAAGAGCGGTATTCGGAAAGCGAAGCCTGTAGCAGATACGTGTCGAAGTTACCAGGGGCAGCGGCGGCGGCGAATATGGAGCTCGCATGGGACGTGCAGCGGAAGCGAAAGGGCAAGGTGAGGTCAGAGCAGGAAGTTGTCACTAGAGGAAAGCGGAGGATATGGTAAAAGGGGAATTTTTGAGGTTGAGGTTGGTGGTGTGACAGATTGAGAAGAAAAGAAGGATTAGTTGATGGAGAAAGGACGAAGGGACGAAGGGACGAAGGGAATGAGGAGATGGAGGGGGGGGGGGAGACTCGTACAGAGGTGAGACTCGTGGAGGAGATGGATTCCGAACTTGGAATAGGAGGAGGTGGGAGGCAGTCCGATGAACAGAGGGACGCGATGGGTGAGATGAGGCTATGAAGGCACGCAGGCAATGGCGGAAGTAGGGCGGCACACTAGGCCCCGGACCGACGCAAAGGAAGAAAGATTTCAGGACGTACGCGCGCGCAGATTCGTCATCCTGGGTGACACAGACTGCGAGTGGCGAGCCGCAAAGATCGTGTGTAATAGTGTCCCATCATCAACGTGGACAAGCAGGATGGGACGGAGGGAACGGCGACAGGCGAAGCTGGAGAGAAATGACCCGCAGTAGCTTTGGTGAATCGCGATGTCGGAATTGCCTGCTCCAGAGCGCACAAAGGAGCGGACACACGACGTGACGAATACAGGTATGCGCGTGCATGCCCTCCTCTAAGCACTACTAGGATAGGGGCAATAGGATGCGAAGCCATGGGGACAAGGTGCATAGGGACGAAGGAGAGAGGCGGAGTAAGAAGAAGGATGAAGGATGAAAGGCAGCAGGCGGATGCGACGATGGTTGCAAGGTTCCGGCGCCAAAAGGTATCCGAGACAAAGGTGCATGGGGACGAAGGAGAGAGGCGGAATCAGAAGAAGGATGAAGGATGAAAGGCAGCAGGCGGATGCGACGATGGTTGCAAGGTTCCGGCGCCAAAAGGTATCCGAGACAAAGGTGCATGGGGACGAAGGAGAGAGGCGGAGTCAGAAGAAGGATGAAGGATGAAATGCAGCAGGCGGATGCGACGATGGTTGCAAGGTTCCGGCGCCAAAAGGTATCCGAGACAACAGGGATCTTGAGCAAAGGCGTTGAGTCCTCGTATGGACATTCGCTTCACTCCCTCCATCCTCCCGAGCGTTGCGCTGACCGCCGGTGCTGTGCCACGCAATCGCATTCGTGATCGCTGAAAGACCGAAATGTCGATGAGGGTGCGTGCGCGTCAACAGCAGGGGCCGCCACCGCCGCTTCTTATACCGAGTGCGCTCTGCCTCGGAGTTAGCACCGGCCGCGTTCCTCCTTCCTCGGAAACGACCGCTGGGTACATGCGCTACGCTCGAAAGCTCCGCATGCCGCGCCTGAGCGCGAGCACCCTGCCCCCTTGCATACTGAGAGACCGTACTTGGCTCGCCTCGCGACCCGCGTATGGAGTATGTATCCACGCCAAGCGGAGACGGCGTGGGGGTGCGAGTCGATTTCGCGTTTCGAGCGCGATTCGGATGGGAGGGGACGGAGACAAATGGACTGGATGCAGATTGTCGGGAGGGAGGGACAGCGTGTAACGTGCAGATGGATAGAGCAGAGTTTCGAGCACAGGAGAGCAATAGTGCGGACGTGAACACAGTGGTACGCACAAAGTTAGACCAGACGAAAGCCCTCAGCGAAGACGTAGCACATGCATGAGCCGTGGACATATGGCAATAATACTGAGAGCTCTCGAGATGTGATGAGGTGGAAAGACCGCCGGAGACCGAAATTGCGCAGAGCAGGGTACATTTTAGGATCGCGCATTCGGCTCGGAAGAGAGAGAGGCATCCGCGGGGGACATAAAACCGTTTAACGTTGAGATAGACGCGAGGCCGTGGAGAGCATACACGCCAAATCCAGGTGGTGGAAAGCGGCACGCATCTCATGAGACGAATACAAATATGTGGAATTGCGAATGCAGGCGACGATGCAGTGTATCTTGAAACGGTCGACGATAACAATACCCAAATGCGAGTAGAAAGTTTATTCTACGTGGGTGAGAGCTCCAGACAACCTCCAGATGCATTGGCATTAACCTCCGTCGTCACTGGTGGCAAAGTGTCGCTGTGGTGGTTTGAGCGGAGAACCAGAAGAAAAGGGCTACACTGGCCTAATGATGTTCAAACACGATTCCTGCAGCTCGTCCAGTTTCTCGAGCCATCGTGAACGCAATGGCTGAGTCCTCGAAGAGACACACGCGTGATAGTAGGGCAATCGTCTGGACGGTTCGGTCTTTAACGGATAACAACGAGCTTGAATCTTTTGTGGACGCACTACCGGACCTCGTTTGGGGACCAGATGGGAGGCGACGAGCGCACGATCAGATGATCACTGTGCTTCTGGACAGCCAGGATGTCCAACTGGTACCTCGGATTGAGGGCCTCCTTCAGAGCTGCGACAGCGGTCTTTTGCATCCAGACCTCGAAATCCGGCGCCGAATTCATTGACTCAAAGCTTTGTGGGCAATTGCTTATTTCTTAGCTTGCGAGGCGTCGAGCCGGGGATCTTTCCCAATCTTTGACGCTACAATTTTGGCGTCTCAGCTGAACCACTCAAACGCTCTGGTCAGATGCCACTCAGCATCTGCGCATTGGCTCGTCCGATGGATCGGATATTGCTCACTGTCCTTCTTCGTCCGGCATTTGTTGTTCATCCTGGAAACTTCGGAATCTGTCCCCAATCCAGTGGTCCTACTCAGAGCGGTCCAACGTGAAGCAGAAGCGCGAGGATATATCGGGCTCAGTATCGCTCTTTCGCAAATTGATTCTGTTCACCGTGGTGATCATCTCCTGATACGGCACTTGCAGCATGCCTTGAGGTCATTTGAGGACACGGCGCACAACACAGTGCTTGACTACATGCAATGCGCTGCAAACATGCACGAAATGCCTTATGAATTCGAGGTTACCTGCCAAATCATGCAGCCCTCCTGTGCATCGACAAGTTTAATATGTCAAAAGAAGCTCAAGGAAACACTGAGCGCTGTACTGGACCGGCCGGTCGCAACAATCAAAGCCCTGGACTGCCACCTTGATATCATTGTAGGCACGATACTCTCCATCTTGCAGAAGAGATATCCACAATCCTTTGATGACGCTCCATTCGGGAGGGACATTGTCAATTACGTGACACCTCGCAACTATAGGGAAGGATTCAGGCGTGCCTTGGTGCACTGCGTTCCGCATCGTCTGGGTTCATTGCTCACAAAATATCTAAAAGGTGACCCTGGGAACCTTACCCAAAACACAGTATATTCTATTTGGGTCTTATGCCTGTCTACACCTTCATTGGCCACTTTTGACGAAAAAACTCTCGGTGCTGTCTCCGTCGCGCCTCCATTTCCAATTTCACCATGTGCCATTGCAATGTTGAAATCGCAAATTGTGACGGACGCTGCCGAGCTGCCTCCAGACAAGCTGAGCAATTTGATGAACAGGTTGCAGATCCTTGATTCCACATTCGACCATGAGGAACGACGGAAGCAGGCCCATTTCACCATCTTAATTGGATTTTTAGAACATCATTCAACCGTGACCACGCTTGAACCAGTCGTGAAGAATCGCAGAACAGCAATCGAGACATTCCAATTTCTTGCAAGGCGTTGCACGCAGAAAAGTGCTCCCCAATCACTCCAACTTAGATTTGCTGCCTGGATCCGCAACCTCGATGATCCTTCCTGGTACTCCGACAATGATATGATTCGGGCGGTTATCGATTGGTTGTACAACTCAACATCATGCGAGCCCTTCGACGATATGGATGCGAGGAGAATGATCAGTGATGCACTGACATCGTATCGGGCGGCTTTACCACCAGATCAAGGGAGCTTGCACGGCCGGGCTAGAGCTCTGGCATTTACACTGAATTCACGGCTGGGAAACCTAGGTATTACCGCAGTTCTACAAATGTCTGTTACTTAGGATCCACAATGAAACTATGCCCGATTGTCCTACTTAGTTCGGTGCGATTGCCCTTGCACACAACCAAATTTTTAGGTTTGAATTTCTCCCTCACGCAGCCCTTCATTCAATAGAGAGTTTGTGAAAGCCACCTGACGAATTTTCCAATGCCATTTTTCTCAACACCCATTAGCCTATCTACCAGAATAGAAGCCACTGAGGATAGGTCCAAGTGGAAGGTGTCCTACAGCCATTCTTGCTTCTAGTATGTGCAGCTAGACGACTGACATCTATGAAGCGAGGATGTACCAGATGCGGCAGTTCGACACACCTTAGATTCGACACACCTAAATCAAATTCGACACACCTCGCAAGTTCGACACACTTCCCACGGACGGCGGTGTGTCGAAGATACGCCCGCCTATCATTGATCGCAAATCCTGCTGCTGAACAATATTGACCAAACAGCCAAATATTTGTCCCGCCTCTCTTTCTCTCCTCCCATCCACCCACCCGCAACTGTCCCCTGCCGCCGCGCCCTCCGCCCCAGAAACGCGCCGAGATGGCTTCGAAGCACACTCCGGACGACCAAAAACTGATTGATACCCTGCCGCTGGATTGACGCGTCCCAACTTCGTGATTTTCTGCACCACACGTCCAATTCGACTCCCCAGCCGTCCGTTTCGCTTCCCGAACGTGTCAAACTCGAGAACGATGCCGTTGACGCGTCACTGACGCGTCCTTTGGCCCCGGTGCGGGTCCCAGATGCTTCCAGTGTGCTCAATGTGAAAACCCGCACTCTCAAAAAAGCAGGGTGCGAGGTTCTGGAGATTCTATCGCATTCCAAGCCATCCTCGGATGCGGAGGAGACCACCCCTTTGTCATTGACGGATTTACGCCACAGGCTGTAGTGTAATTGACTTGGCGGTGCGCGAGCCCCTCAGAGTATTTAGCTTCGCTGAATAAATATGTTGATCAGAAAAATGTGTTTATCAAGCAAGTTCAAGTCTGTCGTGCTCGTAGTTGATGGCCAGGTGTGTCGAACTTAATGTGTCGAAGTTGAAGCACGGTGTGTCGCATCTGGCCGAGATGTGTCGAACATTGAGGCGGTGTGTCGCATCTGATTCGGGTGTGTCGAATCTAAGGTGTGTCATAGTGTCGCATCTGGTCTATCCCGCTATGAAGCCGTTGCGGCCATCGGTGGGCCTCGCCAAGGCTGTGTGTAGCTAAGCGAGAAAGCGATGTTCTAGATCTGTGATGTCGGCTACACAGAACTCGTGGCACCTCGGCAACGGTTCCGCGCGCCTCGACATCTCACGCTCCGGCCGAGGGCGGTACGCAGTGACAACGGCCCAGTAGCGGGCCTTGCCGCTTGCCGGCCTCACCAGCTTTATGTGCTCCAGAATACGACTGCATGACTGGTGGCTGGATCAAGGAAATGACATGATGAAGTCCAACGGATTTATCTGACGACAGAGTACGCAGGACCTTTCCGACGCTTCCAGAAGTACGGAGCTGTAATGACATTGGCGGTCGGCGTTAGCGGGGAAGAAATAATGCATGCAATCAAAGCAAACCAACTTGAAGTTCCCTCTCAGCAGTTCTTATTATTCCACGCGGCGATTCTTTCTGCGCTCCGTGTCGATGAAACTCCCAGGCTTCCTGGCTTTCCCGCGACCGTATCCGGGTTGCCGATTCGCGGCAACCTCGTGCAACTGCTACTTTTATGTGCGTGACAATCATCTGTCGTGTTTGGCAGGAAAAATGGCACATGATAGCGAGCGCTATTCTCCTTCCCAGACACCACGATGACCTCGCGATTCCTTATACCCATTGTCGCAACTGTCGGATTCTGCGCTGTGTACCACCTGGTCAAGATGGCGCAGAAGGATAACACCCACCCTTTACGCGACCTGCCTGGTCCAAAGGGTGGAAATTTCCTCATTGGGCACTACAGGAAGCTGTTTCAAGTTTGTTCACCCTGTCTCTAATCTTGTCGAGGTTGAGCGAGCGTCTGCGGCAGAACCACTCTGTAACAGACAAGTGGGGAGAAGAGTTTGGAGCTAACTACCAGCTAAGAGGGCTCTTCAACGTTTGTCGTCGTAATCTTTCCATGATCAAATACTGACGACTCGTAGAGACGGGAGCTATACACCACGGATACCAAGGCATTAACCCACATTCTTGTCAATGACGATATCTACCAGAAGGGGCATGTATCCCACAAGATCGTCACCAACCTCCTTGGAAACGGTATGTGTGTAGTAGTCCCATATTCCTGCCATTCATCCTCGTACAAAGGTCTTCTTTCGGTGCAGAAAACGGAACACAAACGCCAAGTAGGTTCTTCCACGGACACCAACAATTTCATTTACTGAGCAATACACAGAGGAAGATAGTGGTGGGTCTCATCAACAGCTTTATTCCCCATCCTGACGACGCCCTTGCAGAATCCAGCATTTGGTGTACCCCAAATTCGGGGGTTGACCGAGATTTTCAATAAAAATCAGTACAGCTTCGAAATATTTGGAGTCGGGAAATGGAGACTCCGGCTCATCACGCATTGACATCTTTGGATGGCTCAGAAAAATGACTTTGGACGTTATCGGAGAAGCAGGTGAGTATCTGAGACTATGTCGCACCATTGTTCCTTTTTACCAAAGCGTGAAGGTTTTAACTACCAATTCAATGCACTGGATCCAAACGGAGAAATCAACGAACTCGAAGAGGCGCTGACTCGCCTCATGCATTCTCCTCAGTCTCACCGCCAGAGCGTTATACGCCTGTTGCAAGCGGAGATTCCCATTCTCTCCTTCTTGGTAGTGCCCAAGCAGCTGCTTCTGTCAGAGTATCGGTGCTGATTTATCCATGTCTTGCAGCCGACGCCGGGTGCCAAGATAATGGACGAAGCGCGCGGGAAGATGATGGAAATCGCACGGCAACTACTTGTCAATAGTCAGGCTGATATCAAGGCCGGGGGGATATCCGCGACCAAGCGTGATTTGCTGTCCCTCCTGGTTCAGTCGAACGCGACCCGTGGGATCCAAGAGGACCAGAGGCTCAACGATACCGATGTCATTGCACGTACGTCTTTCGTTCGATGCCCTGATCCGATTCCCATTGAAGACTGCTTACAGAGATTCCGACGTTCTTCGTCGCCGGGGATGAGAGTGAGTATCTTTCAGGCCGCCCCCCTTCCACCGAATCTCATTCGTTGCACCCACCTCGTCAGCGACCAGGTAAACTTGAGCGTAGAAACATCCCTAACAAGTTGGACTAATACACATTTCAGCATTGCGACCGCCCTGGCTCTACATGCTCTCTCAGTTCATCCTTCCGTTCAATCCAAGCTTCGGGAGGAACTTCTTAGCATTGCAAGAGACGACCCGACCATGGACGAGCTGAACTCCTTTCCCTATCTCGAGAATGTCGTTCGGGAAGTCATGCGTGTTTACCCCCCTGTTGCATTCAGCAAGCGCGAGGCGATGGAGGACGACGTGCTGCCGCTCAGCAAGCCGTATCTCGATAGGAATGGGAAGTCCTACGATACCATCTCGTATGTACAAATTGTTTTCTAACCTGGCCTTCCTTCCTTTCCTCGATTCCTGGATGGTTCTGATGTGGACCGATCTGTGCCGGGTACCTAAAGGGACGCTTATCCAAATTCCGATTTCGGCTGTGCATCGGGAGAAAGAGATCTGGGGAGCCGATGCGGATATCTTTCGGTAAATTGGACTCAAGACGTAGTAATACGAGAAGAAATCCCACTGATTATGCAATAGGGCTCTGTATATAATTCCCGGGCAATTAAAAACGCGTTTTAAATACCGGTTTGTAAACAGGGTGTTTATAAACCGGTTTTTAAACCGAGGCTGCTAAAATACCAATTTTTCGGCCTCCTCGTCCCAGACAGTGATATTTGCCCGTTTTTTCCCCCTCCCAACCGAGTCCATGAAAAGTAACTTATGAAAAGTAACTTGTGCGGAACTTGCCCCTTTCGGCAGGCGTGCCGCAAGTTAGCTTAAGTTTTCCCACGGGCCGCAAATCTAACTTGTACTAACTTGCGGGTTGCAAACTTGTATTGCCTTCAAGTCTTATGAGAGACCCTTTTCAATTTATTCTATCTTCCTCTAATTCTATATTAGCAAGAATATACATCTGTAAGAGCCTGGATGCCTCATCATGGAATAACTACTAACAACTGGCGCCCTACGGCTCACAGGGTCAACCTGACTCAACCAGTCTCTTTGATATGCTAAATATATACTCTCTTCCTCATGTATGTTCCATCTACAGGCCAAGTGTGGTCAGAAAATAGGTAGGAGATGGACTGTGGAATGTGTGGGAAAAGGTTACATACTTTTCATGTCAGTCTTGCCTCAACTTAAATGACCTTCAAAAGATGCTACCCATTCAACTGTTGTCTTGACCTATAAGTTAAGAAGTGAACTGAAGGTAGCACAAGTCGACTGTGAGCAACTAACTTGCCTGCCAAGTTAGATCAAATTAACACGAACAGATTAACTTAGATGCCATCAGTTACCACCAGTTTGTCTGTTTCTCCAAGTTCAACAACCCTGTTCTCTTCAAACACTCCATTCATCGAGTTGAACTGCAAGATGCTGATTTAATTGAAGGTAGCCAAAGCTAACTTAAGCGAACTTGTGGGCCAAGTTAGATCAAGTTAACATGACCAAACTAACTTATGCCATCAGATGGCATCAATCCTCGGCCAAAATCAACTTGTATGATCAATTCATGCAAGTTAGCATCTCGCAAGCCTCAAGACATTCAAAGACTCAACGGAGGGGCATCAGATCAGCAGGTTGTTTATATGTAGCTGACCACACATGTTGTACCTCTCATTCGCTTCCTTCACGGTCATCTGAGAGGTACATGTTCTATGCTCTTATATTCACACAGACACTTACATTTACCTAGTACTTGTATCTACACCCAGTACCAGGTAATAAGATTCGCTTCCTTCACAGTTGTCTGAGAGTACTTGTATTTACCACCAGGATCTGTCAGAATGGGCATTATATAAGTACCCATGTTGCCTAGATCTGACGTACAAATAATATCTTTGCAAAATGGACTCAACCTTGTACCTCCAATGCATCTCTTCACCAGCTTGAACTTACTCCCAGCAGAACATCAGTCATGACAACATGGATCATTGCCTCAAAGCATCATAGGACTGCAAGAGATTCATATTTGAGGTGATATTAGGTGCTAGGATGGCACCCCATAGGCACCAGGACGGAAGAACCATTAACATGTAACTTACTTATTTTAACTTAAGTTAACTTATTTGTGCGGAACTTGTACTTATGCGGAACTGTGCGGGTAAATTTAACTTGCCCCGCCACAAGTTAGCTACAAGTTACTTGTGGCGGGGCAAGTTAGTTTACATAAGTTACTTGTGCAACCATCCTCCCAACCCCACCCGCACTCCCCTTTGATCATCCGGCGAGGCCGTGAATGGCATCAGCGCCCTGCACAGGTTTTTCCGACAACAGATCCCTGAAGAACCCGTTGCGTCTTACCTCAAGTGTTGTCGAAGCATCGGCGATGGTCACTTTCTCGTGGTCGGCGTCAGCGTTGGGTGCTTCTAATCCCGCCTCACACAGATTTATGCCGTTATGCCGCCGTTTCCAGTGATATGATGGCGAAGCGCGGTGACAACTTCTTCCAACGGAGGGCCGTGCAATTTAAATGAAACAGTGATGGTCTCGCCAGTGGGAGTTCCGTGCCAGCTGAATGAAGACTTGAGAGCTTGGCTGACCACACTTTTCGTGCAGCCGAAGTCTTTTGTCTTTTGTGGATCAGGGATGTAATTTGTGAAGTCGTGGGCATTGCCTTCAGGGATGAATGTCGGGTAAGTTCTTGAGCAAGTGGTAGAGGTATTTTAGTTCTTCATCATAGTAGGTCACCCCAGAGCCGGACATTTTGCCCAAAGATGCCGAAAATGGAGGCGAAAGGAATTTTTTCTGGCGAGTGATAGCTGACGGCCCGGTAGCCGAAGTGAATTAAAAACAGCCATTTCGCCCCGACCATTTAAAAACCGGTTTATAAACACCGGTTTATAAACCGGTTTGCAAACCGGACTTATATACAGAGCCCTATTATGCAACCGTCCAACAGACCCGAAAGATGGGATGCCACTTCCGAGGCAGTCAGCGCAATTCCGAGCGTCTGGGGGAATCTCCTGACGTTCCTTGCTGGTACGCTGTGCATCCTCCCAAGTGGAATATATTCGAGCTGAAATCTCACATAAATCAAGGACCTCACAACTGCATCGGGTTCCGTTTCTCTATCGTGGAGTGCGTCCTTCAAACTCAAGATCCCTCTCTCTCTTTGTCCTGTGTTGCTGACCCATAAATGAACACAGGATAAAATCCCTCCTCTTCACGCTCCTCCGCACCTTCGAATTCGTTCCAGCCCTCCCTGAAGACATGATTGAGATCAGACCCACCCCAGTGCTGAGTCCGACACTACGTACGGAGCCGAAGGGCGGAAACCAGTTGCCCTTGATTGTACGACCGTATTTGTCAGCTTGACAGCAGGATTATCCCTTGGTTTCTTTTCCAACTTTGTATGATATTTGTGCGATATTTTGAATCTTATGGAGGAGGATGGTACTCAGCAGTACGAGAAACTGAAGGCGCATCGGTGCGCTGTCAGTCATTGTGGGGCACGCACGTTTGGGCACTGGGAAGGCCACCGTGCTCGTTGTCAACGTCGATGGCGGTGATTGACCTTTGGAGGTGTGGGCAGCTCGTTTAGAACGTATTAAAACATAATGAAGACTAAGAAAAACGGTTGGAAGACCTGACCTCGAGTTGGGGTACCCGTTATATTGCAACGAGGAACTTGATCACGAGGCATTGAGGGCGACATCCTGTACCGGCGCCTATTCGGCGCCAAATTTAATTTCATGCAAAATCCAGAGATATACGTATGTACGTACGGTTTCTGCGGCTGTCTGGCGGGAGATCTGCGGGAAAAGAGTTTCACAGCCAACACGTTTGAAGGAGCTTCATTAGAAAGTTATGGTACTCGCGGACTGCGGTGTGAAATTTGCAAGCTTGGAGCGATATGAAGTGGTGAAAGAGTCTGCACAACTCAATTGGTGGGAAATGAACAAATTGTTGGCGGAATGAACAACACAAAAGATGCTCGCTATCAAAGAGGTGAGTAATTCAAAATGTGTAGAGTACAGGCTGAAGTTGGCTTGAGGAAAGCAAAACGAAGTAGCTGTTCACTTCAGCGTGCTGTTAGTGAGGGAAGGATGGGGAGGAATCGGAACAAGATGACTCGAGTTCAGACTCAGGTCGAACATTGATCGGAGCTGTATTGAAAGTGCCGATGAATTGTTCTGTGTGAAATAGATACAACAAGGTGAGATTGATATGGAAGATGCCGAAGGAGAGACGCCCCGGGAACACGCTGTATCATGGTGTGAGATTGAAGTTTGCATACAAGTCAACACAACCAATGTTGAACGGCAGTCAAAGGTAACGTACCTGAGATGTACCAGCATTCTCTGACGCCAGAGTAAAGCTCAGCACGATATCTAACTGTGAAGAAATGCCAGTCCCTGAAAGCCGGCACGATGCTCGGAGACGATCAGTACACTGATCAAATACGTGAAGCTGCATTGATCTGATTTGACGTATACCCTCGCGCATACAAAACTCACCTGTAAACCTTGTAGTACACAAATCTAAATCTAGGAAAAGAACGATGATTCAATGTGCGAGAAAAATGGATGGGGGATATTGTAGTGAATGAAGTAGATGAAGAAGGAACGAGAGACCGGGTACGAAACGCACCTTTGCAACGAACAAGCATGAAATTGGACGCTGGCCAGTTCCAATGCTCGCAAGATAGGATAAGTGTGTACTCCGCGAGCCTGGGCGCGTTCTTTGAACGGGGAAAAAATTTGTCGGGGCCGGCGAGAGTCGACCAGAAATGAAAGGGAAATGCCCCCGAGACGATGAGTTTGCGCAATGAAGAAAACGGGGTGCTAGTGTAGACAGATGGTCGAGCGCGTCTGCGCGCAGGCGATATACAGGGAAAAGTAGAGCCTCAATAAGACTCTTGATGTTCTGTTTTGACACACGGCGGATGGTGGGAGATGTAGGATCTCTTTTGACAAGACAAGAGAACGAGAATGAGCATATGGAATTTGTACCCAGCCGCGGTAACTTCTCGCGATAGTGCGAAAGGGACGTGCGAAAGGGAGGCTATAGTAGCATGGCTCTGTGGAAGACGCATATGAGAACAAAACGAAACACATGAGATTCCAGGAACGAATACGACGTGTGGGACGGGGAAGAAGATTGAGAAGGAAACGCACTTCCAAAACTCATAGAGGATGGAAGGTTGACGAATCGCGGTACGCACGAGATAGCCGTAAGACCGAGTCCCCAGACTGACGCGAGTTCTTTTGAAGCAGAAGAATTCCGAGATCCCAGAGAAAATGAAGGAGACAATACCGTAGGCGCACCAGCAGCAGGAGATAAAATATTATTGAGATGGATAACAAAGGCGAAGGGAATAAATTGATGGCGTCGCGCACACGTTCACAGAAGAGCTAACGAGACGAACGCGCTTCAAATGAAGGGCGGTGGTCCTTGTTCGCTGTTACACTGAGCACGACGCAGAAAGTGAGAAAATTCCGCGCGATATGATGTGGACCGCAGCTCGGGCCGGAATGGGGATCAGAGCGATGAATAAAAATATCCGTGCGAGAGCGAAAGGAGAGGAAAAAAGGAACGGGAGAGTGTTAAAACAACACACCTGATGTGTTGCGTCTTGCACGCGCGCTCCCTGTGGATGGCCTAGGGGAGGTGCGTAGGTCTACTTTGGACGAGATGAAGATAAATGAATTTTGAGATTATAGGAAAATGCGAGCGTACCGAAGGCCATCGTTAATGACCGCAATCGGCGAGATGACCCATCAAGGAAATGTGGGCGGGACCTGCGCGCCGAAGGCTGCGTGATGCGGGGAAGCGAAGGGAGAATATCGGCGCGCCATACTCGAACACGGCGCGTCTCAGAAGGACACAAATTTAATTGACAAATACCATGCACCGGACTAGGGTTATGAGGGCGCCAGTGGATCTTGCTGCAATGGCCAGCATCGGTGGCGCAGCAGGGTTGTAAAGGAGGTAGACGTGGCGTGTGAGGGATTGAAGAGAGGCTGGGCTGCGCGGTGAAGGATGAGTGAGCGGGAGTGTGGGGTTAGGCGACGGGCACACCTTCATTTCCACATGCGCGTCCCCTGTCAGTAGTGTCGGTGTCATCCTCCTTGAATCGGATCTGTAGTGTTGAAGGACGTCGGAATGAGCGAGAATCGGCCGTTTCCGAAGCGAGAGACGGTGACGGATACCTAACAAGGAATTGGCCCATGAGCGTGAGGTAGCGTTGGAGCGGAGGAGAAGCTATGCACCGGGATTCGTGATGGACACCCTAGTCGTGTGGATATCGAGCAATGGAAGGGGAGCTCGGCAAATCGCCAGGAGCTCAGTGGAGGATGCGAAATACCGAGACAGAAAGGGAGCCGCATTGAAGGCCGCGGGCGGCTCAAGGATTGGAGGGAGAAGGCTGCAAGCAAGGGCTGAGCAGTGAAGACGCTAGTTTAAGGCTAGTAGTTGTCGCATGGGAGGGATCGAAAGCGAAAAGTAGGGCTCTGAGGCGGTGGTGGTGTGAGGCAGAGCGTCGGAGCCGATGGGCTGATCGCCGCAGCGTAGAAGGAAGATGAGGGGAAGGAGAGGATAGGTAGATTGACAGAGGAGGGAAAAAGAAGAGTAAAAAGGTCTGGTACGAAAACGCACCTAGATCGTACGAAGGGCGCGTTGAGGGGCAGCCGCTCTACCCATGCTGTAGCAGCTGTTATGCGACAGGGTCACGGCGAGACGGTGTCGGCGCATGCGTAGTGGAGAATGTGGCGAACGTGGGGGCATCAAATCTGCAAAATGGAGGTCGTTAGCTCGTGCTCGCTGGGTCAGGGCGCAGAAAATGGGAGGGATAGACCTTGGAAGAGGGAGGGCAAGGTGGGATAGAAGGAATCAGACGAGAGGCGAAGGCATGGCGAGAGGGGCTGGCGGGCAGGTGCTTAGTCTTCGGGTCGGCTTTGGCAGATAGGCATGGATGGGGCTTAGTCTTGAGGTAGAAGTAGGCGGTTAAGTGTAGCATAGTAGCGCAGCGTGGGCGAGGCGATGGGAAGTGGCAAACGAAGGGGGAGCGGCGATGATGACACGTGCGGGCGCAGGCAGCGCTGCTAGATGAACGGGATACAGGCCGAATACGCGGGTAGAGGCGAGAAGGACGGGCAGCGGTGGCAAAGGGGAGCGGCAGCGATGGAAGGCGCGTGCAGTCGCAAGCGGCGTTGCTGGATCAGCGGGACGCGGGCCGAATGTGCGGGGTAGAGGTGAGAAGGACAGTGGCGGCGGAATCGTCGTCAGCGGTGAGGGTCAATTGCAAAAGTGTGACGTCGGCAAGAGAGACGGCGCCGCGACACAGGGACAAACAAACGCGTCGCGTGGACGTGGCGCGTCGGGAGGGCGGGAGTGTCGGAGATAATCGGGAGCAAGGGGCTGCGTTGTGCGTTATGATGTATTGTAGAGGATGTGTCGGTGGTTGCCAGGAGAGCTGAAACTTAAAGCGAGCTACAAACGGTGTAGCGTCTGTAGCGGCCAGTGGGTTGTGGCTTGTAGCGTGTAGGATGTAGGGTGCGGCGTATAGCGCCTAGGGTGAAGCGGAGCAACACACCGTCCTAGAAGCGCCAGCCAGCCGCAAACGACTGAGAGGCAATGGAAAAGAACAGTACGACTTGGCAACTCGGCCCGGTGATCCGCCATCACGCAGCGACGTATCTCTCACGCTTCCCTCCAGTCCCACTGCGTTCATTGCACATCCAAGTCGATCAGTCACTCGAATTTACTCCATTGCCATCCGCTTTTCTGTGCTCCGTCCACGTCAATCTTCGGCTCTGGATCCCGCGCCAATACAACCGCTCCGACCCGCTGGCAGCCCGACTTCGTCTGGCCAAAACTCGGCGTCGAGGGCGTCCAATGCGGCGACGTAAAGAATTCTAATGAATCAGCGAGCATGGAAAGGGTGTCGCACGTGCATGGCATTGACGTTCTATATCCAGTTCTCGTTAACATCGCAACTCTGCTCTGTCTCGCCCGCCCTGTCGCGGCTGTAAAAGACGACGCAGTATCTAGAATACCGCGCTTCTCAACCTCACCCTCCATCGACGTGTAATAATCCTTCAAACTTTCATGGTCTTCGATTGGTTGAGCGCGTTCATGGAGGTATTGCGAGCACTTCCTGCCAAGACACTTGGTACCTATTTTCTTCTAGCCTTGGTCTACTTTAGGTACCCCAGCCGTCTCGTCTCGTTCAAGGCGTCTCTTTCTTCTTCAAGTTTAATCATAATATACTTTACTTCTGATCAGGATGTTCGCCGAGCAATCAACCAGTAAAAACCTTTGGGGAACTTCAGCACGTCCTGAGGGTTGGGTCGAACCACCTTCTTTCCCAAATTCATGTAGGTGACTTTATTCATCAAATCGTTTTAGAGTGTAAATCCATTCTCCACAAGGACTTTCCCTTCCTTATCCCATACCCATGGCGCTTCCTCCGTGTACTCATCGGCGGGTCCTTTGGGTATCAAACTCGAATTTTTCTGATTCTTCTGCGGCGAAGTGTCTATTTCTCTGCTTCCCGGAAGCTCGCTCAGCGAGAAAGAAATGGCAAGAACGGAGCTCTCACGGGATTATCACGTCCTTCGGGTGAGTCGAACCGCCGTCTCTCCCGTATTATCAAAGAAACCCAAGGAAGTTCGCGGGAGCGAGTGAGCTGCCTTGCCCAACGAGGACTTGGAATGGGTCGGTAATCAGTTGGATAGGTGCGCGAGATACACTTTTCCCATTGATGGAGAGGATCTCCCGCAGACAGTCAGGGTGAACGTGAGGCAGTGAGTAAGGCATTAAATTCGAGTTGGTCCGATTCCACGGTGACTTGACAATGAATAATTTGGCAAGATTTACTCGCTGCTTGTGCTGCTCGACGCACCATGTTCTCCGGTCCAGTCAGTCATTGAGCGTGAGTTTTTTTTTTCGTTTGCTGAATGTTCTGACTGCGCGACGGTGCTATACCGGAGCAACTCATGGGCAGGCGTGATCCTGACGCCGAGCGGTGGATTGTCCTGGGTGGAATCAGACCACCGGCTACCTATTTTCCGACCGGGGTGGGTGCGACCTCCCTAAAATAAAAAATGAAAATTGGTGCACATATAGATCTTGGTGAGAAAATAATATTCCATCAACAAACTTGGGTGTGCTCTCAACTGTTGACATGCCATGGACATTTTGATCAACACAGATTTTTTTTAGAGGGCCTCCCCTGCCTGTGGCCTTGTCGCAAACAAAATGTCTATAGCAAATCAACAGTTGGGAGCACACCCATGTAAGGGCAACCTCAGGACCCAAGCACCAACTCAAGAATTCTGATGAGAGAGGATCCAAAGATAAATTAGTTACCAGTGTACAAGATAAATACAGAGCCAAAACCCGGATTCGAAAAAGACCCGGATCCGAAAAAGATCGAATTTGAGCGGCATCCGTGGGGCTCCCAGCTGGGTTTCTTTTTGTAGTATACCTCCGAGAGCTAGAATTAATCTGGTGCAAAAAAAACCGGGTCCATCCCACTGGTTTTTGCGCACAAAAAATCGAACAATTGCCAAAAATGGCCAATTTGTATCAGTTGCGGATAAGAGTCAACCACTTGATTAAAAACATGATTATTCATATCTATGACGTTTTTCAGAGTGATTATTATAGGCTGGAGTAATCTCTCGTCGTTTCTGAGCATTATCCGATGACATTGGAGTCGGCAAAGATCGGCTCATCGTGACATCCTCATTCTCCACATCTGAGTCTGAAGAGCTGTCACCCCGTGTCCCGTGCGACCCGCCCCTTCTCATTCCGACACTGTGATGCCCTCCACATCCCCCCAGCCGTGACAACAACCATGACTACGAGGTCAACCACCGCCCCTTGCGCACTTCCCACCAGGAGTGTGAAGATCTTCTTTGGCGTGTTTATAGTTGGTTTCAAGCTGTTTCTCTGCCCATTTCTCCTGCTGGCGGTGTGTCCCACATGGTCGGCCCCTAGGATTGCATGAGGGAAGCATCTGTGTGTGTCTGATAGGTGTATGGTGCGCTGGACGTCACTGTGCTTCCCATCATCGGAATTTTTTTGGATCTAGGTCCATCTCGGAATTCGGCGAAATAAGTAAAGGCACTGTGCAATCCGGCGGCTTCATCAAAAATTGTGAAAATATTTGAGGGTAAATTACAGACAATATATTGTACCCTAGCACATTTGGACTTTTGGAATTACCTCTCACGGCCGTACAACAGGGTGTCAACTTTTTTGTTTTTCGGATCTGGGTTTTGGCTCTGTACAACACACCTGATGAGGAAGGATCCAAAAAGAAAAAGCTCTAAAGACCCATCCTCACCAGCCTAGGGTATAAATGTAAGAGGCTGTACTACTTGGAATGATCAACAGGTGACAGATATTGGATAAAGATACTACTCAGAATGATGGAAGAATGACAGATGAAAGGTGGCCAGGTGAAGGATGGCCAGATGACAGATGCACAGATGCATCACTAAGAATAGGTACAAAGCTAGCTATAGTACTCACGAGCAAGGTCACATGCGAGATTGAATCAGTCTTGACCAGGGGAGTCCCTTACAACCTAAAGTTTATAGAACCAACATCTATATGTGCGCCAATTTTCAAATTTTATTTTAGGGAGACCCCATCCACCCTGGTGGGAAACTCATTTGGGAAGGTTTTTTTACTAAGTGTGCTCATATTTCTGATTGATCTAAAATTTCATAAATCACCCCTGACTTAAGTCACTTGACTTGATTTGAAGTCGACTTCAAGCAGCTGCGAGTCGGGCCGACTCGGGATGCTCGACTCGACTTGATTTGACTTAAATAATCAACTTCGGAGTTGACTTCAACAACTTAAGTCTCAAGTCATGGCAACATTATACCCAACAGATGAATCTGGTATATTCCAGGCGAAGTGGCTACTACCTGAATTGCCCTGCATTTAGCCTTGAGTATGCTGTTCAGGGACTGAGAAGCAGCCCCAAGCCAAGACATGTTCTTGGAGGTTGGGTTTTGTCGAAAACACTTCCTTGGGCCATTTGAATGGCTTCTGCAAGTGCTTAGAGGCCCGACATAACATACCCCATATGGAACGAGAGGGGGGAGGGGGGGTCAGCTCAAGGTCGAAAAAAACTTTCAACCCTATATCTGTTTTCGGAATGCCAGTTCTTGTAGGCTCTGTTTCTGGAGCTGCAATAGTGTTTTCTGCCCTTCCTCATTTTGTGAAGCTTCAACCTTATCCTTTTCAGGCCGGTGGTCTCACTCGCCGCTGCTGCCAAGGCTCTTCCGGATTGTTGAGGATTCACACATGCACTGGAATGCGGTCTGGTGTAATGTATCTACTGGATTCGGAAGTTTTCTACTAGGAGATGGTCACAATGTATGGCTTTCGGAATCTTACATTGCCTTGCAGATGGCATCGACGTTGGCACGTGTTTGCAGAGACAATTTGGGCATAGCACATTTGCTGATGAAATTACTGTTTCACTGTCCCGCATCTCGTGATGCAATCAAGATACCGCGTCGTTAGTCCCGGTAAAAATAATGATATTTTCCGTTGACGCTGTGGGCTGGTACAGGTAGATATTCTGGCCTAAGTGATGCTGATCAAGCGGTGTTGAGGCTCAAATAGGCAAGGAAACATCAAACAAAATCGCTGCGGGATCCGCCAGGCTCCCATTTATCCTTTGGACAGTAGAAGAGATGAGGTGTACATGCTCGAGCAAACTATGAAGACACATACAGGATAGACATTGGATAGATAAATACAGTGATACCTGTGAGAGTAATTCGTGGAACCCCACGCTCATGAGAGTGTTCACACCTCAATCACCGGGAAGCTGATGGACATGAGATTATTACCAGTTCTGTCTTAAAAGGTGAAAATACCGACACACTGCCATCTGAAGCCTTTTCCATTGCCTTCGAGATACTACACCCATACACACTCACCCGACTGCAGCTGTGACGCGGCTCAATGATATCGGTGATGAATTTGAGAGCCCGTTTTACAGGCTAATGAATTGCCATAATTCATCTGGGCAACAGCATGTGAAGAACAAAAAAGATTAAACTGTCGGACTCATGAAACATGTCCATGAAATCCACGTCGACTTGGACACAAGTCAATTGGTGCATGTCCAAGTCAGTCTTGTAGGTCAAAAATGAATCCTCAGCAGATCATCACCGGGATCTGCATCAATCCTGCGGATATGGCAACCCAGCACCTATAAATGAGCTATGGTTCATGACAGCCCCCACCAGGCCCCCTAAAACAATGTGGAACAAGATTGTCGCAACCTTTTTCCTCCTCTTTGCACTAGAGCCGGGAGCCATATCCACGCCGACAACATTGGGTGAATGTAAGTCTCCCGTGTCTTATGATACATTCAAGATAGTTAACTTTGTCAGTTGACTGTGTCCCTGATCCCTGTACAAATAATGGCATTTTCCGTTGACACTGCTGACCACGACTTTGGTTACAGGCCCAACAAACCAGGTTTGCTGTCTGGATGTGTCCGCTAGCCGCAGCTTGTGAGTGGCTTGATGGCCTGACAGACACCGTGTGGATTTGACGACCTCGGAAGCTGCAGGCCCATCGAAGTTCACGGGCCCGACTTATGTCTCTGACTCCGAGGCGCTACGCACGGATATATTGCAGCAAATACACGCTATGAACTGTTTTAGCGAGAGTTAACGCGAATGTGAACCACATGGCGGTTTGTGAGTTTCCGATCGATATTTCGCCTGGTACTACTGCCTCGTGAGAGTTGCTGTGATTGTATATAATTGAACATGCGGAAGTCGAACCTCTAGAGTCCTTGGCTCACCAATAGATACTGTACGCTGCACTTCGTGAAATGAATTCCACCCCATTGAACTGCGCACTTTGTCAAATCCATGGTCTAGAGAACAAAAAGACTTGTGCCTGTGCAGAATGTCTTCGGGCGGAATGGAACCACGTCTCTCCCTTATAAGTTCATCCATTCATTGGTCATGAGTTGCGAATGAATAAGCATATTCCACAAAACATTTCTCAAGTGTGTGCGGAGGCCGGGATATTGGAGGCGGGACCGCGCGGCGCAGGCGGAGGTCACCGGCGCCGAGTGCGAGGTAGAGGACGTGCGATGGACCTCCACGAGCGGTCGAGAAAGAGCGAGGACCGGACGGGTAGGACGGGCGGCAGAGTAATGTATGACGGGGACAGCAGAGGTGTGCGGGTCCTGAAAGAGAAGTGCAAGGCGAAATCGGAAGGAATGGCAACTAGCTGAACTTTGAGGGGGAGATGAGGTGCTCACGAGTGGCGCGGCGGGGCGGCGCGAGATCTACGGGAGAGCGAGGAAGTTAACAATGAGAACAGCGGCTGCGACAACGTCTTGCAGAATCCACTGAGGCGCCGGATGGGGTAGTTTTTTCATACATTGCAGCGGCGAGACGGGGAGGCGTCAGCGTGCAGAGGGAATGAGGGGGAAGGAAATAAATGTGCGGACCCTATGCCGTCGACCTCCACTCGGTCGCCCTCCACATCTATCCGACGGGACCTGCGTTGGACCAAATGACCCTGCGAAACGAGTTACCAAAAATGCGAAAAGATAGAAGTAAGGAGAGAAGGGTTAGAAGACATGTACCTTGGGTTGTGATTCATGCGAGCCTTATGCATTAGATGGAATGACCTTGGTGGATGCAATTTGATGTTGTACCTTCCGCCCTTCAGAACGTCATCTGTCGCAACAGTATACCCAATATAAACCAGAGTAGACCGAGTTTGAAAGCGGCTCGAAATTGATTTGAGAATTAAGTGAAGGTTTGCAGGACAATTTGGTGAGTGACCAATATAATTTAGAACGCAGTCACAAAATGGCGTACGTGAGGAGAGAAAGAGTCGCAGGCGGAGACGGCTGTCTTTTCTCGAGGAACCGAAACCGAGAGAAGACGTATCCATGGATGCAGTATCGAGTATTTTCTGTACAGATGAGGGCGCAGAAACAGCCCTACCTGAGCAAGGTCCAGCAGAAAAATCACGAATCTATCTGATCCGTGAATGTGGCCAGTGTTGTCCTTAAGAGTTAAGACTTAAGTTAAGTTAAGGCTTAATTACCCCTTAATATTAAGACTTAGCTTCAAGCTTCGGTACCGTTAAGCCTTAATTAAGAATTATTGATGGCAATTACATCATTTTTCTTTGCTGCCAACCTGCGACCCTCTGATAGAGTGCTTTCACCGAGGAACAAAGCACAACATGGCACATTTCAATGCCTACTGCTGGGCTTGTATTGCCCTCTATCACCCAGACAATGTTCCATTCCAATTGACATTGACAGTGATGACGACTGGGAGGAGAGGGCAGCCTTAGCTCTTCTGGATGAGAGCTGGTTTACGACTGATTGTGCAGTAGCTACTTACGATCTGACACAGAAAAAAATTGAGCACCCCTTAACTTAAGCCTTAATATGCCCTTAATATTAAGGTGTAATTAGGTCTTAAGGCCTTAACAAAAAGATTTACCCTTATTAACACCTTAAGTGACAACACTGCCGCAGATTACCACTGTTACCGTAAGATTGCCGTAGCATCATTTTTGCCGCTGCCGCAACATGGTCACACTGCCGCTGCGTCACATTTCAACCCGGCGGCACTTTCTCTGCCAACCAAAAAAATTGGAGCTTGAGATCTCTGGATGAATGTGTAGCCCTGACCCTCCAGTATCGGGTTCCGGTGACAGATGCGGCTAAATTTCTGTTCAAATTGAGATATGTAAAAAATAGTCCTTGAACGGGACACTGTCAATTCAACATACCTGGTGCAGTAGCCCGCCGAAAGTTAATACCTCGTGTCCATTGAAGACCGAGACATGCAACACCCTTCGTTTGACATTCAAAACGGAAAAAAAAAACAGTAGCATTATGTCTAAGAACAAGATTATCTACGGTTAGTATGGTCGTGATTGCTGTCACCTGCTCACATTTGCTTAAGCAAACTACGTTGAGACGTGCAGGCCTGGTTAAGCTGCTTAAGCATAACATTAGGCCTAGTACAATACATCTGAAGTAATTACACTATGGATGACTTTGCTTAAGCAGAATAATCTGCTTGAGCAGCTTGAACGGTATCAAAGGTTGCCATACTGCTGCTTAAGCAACTGAAGCGGCTAAAGCGAACTAAGCAGCTTGTGCAGCTTAGGCCTCTTGCCTGCCTGACTCGACGGACACGTGCGACGCCGCGAGCCCCGAGAGGACTCCCGTGCCGGCGAGGAAAAAGTAGTGCACACCCGAAGAGCAGGGGCATCGCGACGCGGACGATGCATTCGAAGGGCAAGTCCGAGGCACTGGTGATGGACATGCTGCGAGCGCGCATCCAGAGCAGAAAGAGCTCTGTGCCGAGGAGCCATGAGATGGGCCCCAGCTGCGATGTATTTGTTCAGATAGAGTTAGAACAAAGGATGGGGAGAGGATACGTACGTCGCACCAAAGATAAAGAGCTACATGCCCATGCCGATGAAGAAGCGAACCAGAATTCGATGGCAATTCGGGTGGCAGCTTCGACGGCGCCGAGACTATCGAGCAGCTGACGGTGATCTTTTTGCGAAAGAGGAAAATGAGCCTCCACAGAGTATGTCTTTCGACTACATGCCATACCTGGAATTCAAGCATCGATAATAGATCTCTCAGCTCATGAACAACAGATAGCTGCATTGGGCGAGCAAATTACGAGCCTAGAGTCCGAAAACCTTGGACCGAAGGACTGAGTAGTCATGGGAGAAGCTGGTGCCTGGTCGTGGCCCCGAGCGAAAGTCAAGGTGGAACTGTCGATGCCACTGTTATGGAAAAATTGATGATTTGAGAGCTTGAGAACAAAGAGGAAGGCTCGGCCTTGGCAGATGAAGGACAAAGACAAAGAACGACAGCGCCGCTGATTGCCGATCTCCTGCCAATCACTGAATCAGTGGCAACTTGGCGCCTTTCTTCTCTCGACTGCCATGTTGCCACTTCCATCGACATCCCAGACAACTGCGATTTCCTGCGCCGTGCACAAAAACCTGATCTACTCCTCCCATTTCTTTCCTGGACACACGCAGCACCGCTGAACCGTTTGGAAGGACAAATATGTCCACACCCGGCTACGCTTCGGGTACCTACATATCATGCCACCTAGGACTTGGTACGAGAAAGCTCTCATCATTAACATTCTGGTTCTAGATCTACTGTCTCTGCTGCACGGGAGTCGCAAGATCATTGTCAGTAATTTTGCTCCTCGGCCCACCAAACACAGTCCTCTTGATAACCACTGCTTAAGCATTGGTGGCCGTAAACTGCTTAAGCCACCATTTGCTTCATGACCTGCTTAAGCAGTTTGGCTTGTTTAACCTGCTTAAGCCAGTTTAATCACTTCCACTTGGCTTAAGCAGCCTTCTCACAGGTCGAACAGCTTAAGCTGGCTCGGCTGACTAGTAGTACGAGTATTAAGTAGTGTATTAAAGTCTATGTACAAGATTTGGAAATGCTTAAGCAGCTTAAACAGGCCGGCTCGTCTCAACACAGCTTGCTTAAGCAAACCAGAGTAGGTTTTATGTGATTGCTGAACAAGCATTCAAGCTGTTTTGCCACAACGGAGTGCACATTAATCATCATACAATCAGTACTTTCACATCTGTCCCAGACCAGACAGAGTATCCTACCTCGGCACAAAGTCCGTGAAAGATGAAGGGCAAGCCAGAATTGGAACAATGAGGATTTGAAATTACATGGTAGCGGAGTGAAACCTAGTCAGATTACCCTGGTTGAATGAAGCAAATTTTTAGGTGGTTTGAAGTTTCATTAAGCGGCATGAAGAATGAAGGCGTGTGGACCAAAACCTTACCGTCGGTTTGGGACGCAAATCAGCCAAAGATGAGTTGGCTAAGACTGTTGCGGCGGTGCTAAGCGCCACGTGCGATGCCAAGTTAATAACCAACCACACCGTGTCCACGTCTGAGTCAGTGAAATCCCGGCTCGTTCCTCGTCTCGTGTACAATGTAAACAGAATATACACAACAATGTCCAACTTGAAGTCGCACCTCGTTTTGTTGCAGCTCTGCCCAGTCTCGGGGGACCGGAGCTGGATCGCGGACACGCACAGACAGAGAGTCCACCCTGTTTATCTGTGGCTTAAAAAGTCTTGAGTGGCCAGTGCTTGCGCAGCAAATGCAGCGAATTGGGTCGACATCACTTGGGGAAGGCTAGCAAATTTACGATAATCATTATATTTCTCCAGATCGTAACAGGCATTCCGGCGGTTACTATCAAGGTCTACTCTGCGGATTTAGATATAGTTGTTGTGTTACTGCCGCTGCTAAGAATGATCAGAACGCATCGACGTTAACTTGAACTTTGTTGTTCGTTCGAAGTTGAAGGATCAAATTGTTTCCACCCAACTTACACGGGTTCCAGTCTCCGATGTCTCAAAACACAGCTCATCCCGATCAGCGTCGGATCCACAGACCGCGTTCACCAAACAATAACGCCGCAAGTTTCAAGTTCAGATCCACCTCATAGCGACAGATGTGTTGACGCCAGCACGCCGGTACAAGCACAACTACTACCAAGGAACCTACAGGATCTCCTCTCCGGGATCGCTTCACAGGCATTGAGAATAAAGTATAACTGAATCCATCAACAGATGTAGTATACCCAAACAGCATTATTCCTCACAGTTGTTCGAGAACTTGCAGGTAAAGGGCGATGCGCACACTGTGCACTCCGTAAACACCTGCATTCCAAAAGTAAGCGGGCTTTCATATGATCAAGAAAGTGAATGCACGCTGCCTCCGCACTGTGCGAACCTGTGTTCTGATTTTAGCACAAGGAAAGACGCGGACAACACTAGCCCTCACTGTGGCAATGTACACCCCGTGCTGCCGCCACCAGTACCAGTCGTTTTCCTGGTCGTAGTAGTCGCCGGCGGCATGGTGGCTGCACCACAAATGGCAGGCTTCCCCGTGTTAGGCTATCCAATTGTCTGAGTCAGTCCGAACCTCTTCACCGATAAACGAAAACTAGACTGACACCCAAGTCGGAGTTGATCGTCATCGGTGGGATCTTGATACTCGCAACAGTCCAGGTCTTGCCACTATCAGCGGTCGTCAGCTGACTGGCCTGCACACCCGCACTGACGCCGAGGGTGGAGCTGAACAGCGGGTCAGCCTTGGAGAGGACGACGGTGGTGTTCGTGTAGGTCTGTGTGGAGACGGAGCCACCGCAGTTGGCGGTGCCGAAGCCGCCCTGAAGGAGCGGTCTGTCGACTATGCAGTGTCTTTTTGAGGAGAGATTGGAATCGGAGAGAAAGCGAAGAGCTCACAGGTTTGAAGAGTACTGATTACTGCACCGTTCTTGGACACGGTGTGCACCCAGGTCTGCTGGTCGGACTGGAGAGTTTAGTCATGGTGATGGTGTCCGTGCATTCGGTTGGCACGCTGAGAAGCATAGTATGTATGAAATTGAAGGAGCTCAACTTAAGTTAATGCCGGTCTGAACCACAGCAGGACTCAAGTCCCACCAAACTTAAGTTCTGCCCCTTGCATGCAGTTGGCCTGTACATAGGACCAGACCCCCTGGAACTTAAGTCCCATTCTACTTTAAGTCCCGCAACACTTAAGTCCCCAAGCACTTAAGTTCTGTCCAAATACTTAAGTCCTGTCCAAACACCAAAAACAAATCCACCAAGGGGATTCGAACACCAGACCTCCCAACTTCATACCAGGAGAAGGTGAAGGTGAAAGTGTTAACCACTACACCAGGGAGGATATACTCTGCTAATACACACAGATAGAATATTAGCCTCATAATGGCCTAAACCTTCTCCACTTGTTTTATTTTACCTCTTCAGGTCCTGTTGGCAAATCATTATCCATAGATGATTCAGAGATTGATCTGTTTCAATACATTAATCTATATAAGAAACATGATGAAAGATGACTAGAAATAACAAGTAAGTCAATACATTTGCAGTACTTAACATGGTAGAGAGAGTGCATGGAAGAAATCTAATAACAGTCCAATTGAGAACTGCAGGTATAGTCTTCCTGGTGTAGTGGTTAACTCCTCTGATTTTCGTCTCCCAGAAGTCAGAAGGTCAGCAGTTCAAATCTCTTCAGTGGATTTTGTTTTTGTGTTTGATATGATCCTTGTTGCAATCACTTAAGTTCTCTATCACTTAAGTCCCCTGGTAGTCTGGACCGCCTGGAACTTAAGATGAGCTAATAAAGTATCTGCATTCTGGAAGCTACGATCCTAAGTTCAGACTCGTTGCTTGCTAGCAGGTCGAAGAGGCAGACCCAAAATACGAGGCACCACAGCACCACTGGTTCACAGCAGCCCCGCAATACCCGCTACATACGCTTCCGGTCAGAACTTTGGCTCTTTACGCAGAGAAGAGAGGAACACTCACGCCATGTTGGCAACATTATCGCAACCGGCCTGGATGAGACCGCTGGTGGCATTGGAGATGCCTATCCACAGAGCCAAAATGTCTTTCTGCAAGGATCGTAAGTAACAGCAATACCTTTGAACAGGAGAGTACGGGAAGAGATCACTCGCACGGACATTGGGCGTCGGGACTGCACCAGGCTGGATGTGGGTGGTAGCCTTCATGACTGCGGCGCCGTTGTGTGTCGGGCCAAGACTCCACGCGCTGCCCCACAAGTCGGCCTTGGCGAGAGTCGCCGCCATAGAGATCGCGATACCAAACTTAAGACCACTAGACAACTTCATTGCCAGAGTGCGTGTTATCGACTAGTGTTTATTGTCCTCTTATGAAGGCGAGCGGCGAGTCATCTCCGGATAGTCCTCGATCCTCTCACGCAATCACTTGCTGGTCCAGTGCATGTTTGGCATCAAGCCAGGGTGAAGGAGGATGGGAATGAAGAAATCTACTACAGTGGGAATTTATAGTGTTGCCGAGGCCACGCCCAAGCCCGCCTATATATTTGCCCAGCCATTCCGACCCTCAAAACAGTGGCTGTGTCATGTGCTTATCCACCGGTAGCTGTGTTCATGCCATAGTCACCTTTCTGAGGGCCAGAACACTCAGACTGATATATAAGAAATGGTTTTGACAATGGCGGAGCAACCAACAGTTTCCGACATCAACCAGATCCAACAACAGTCCCGAGCAGTGGCTGGAGGTGTGCAGAGAGTTCCAGCAAGAATGTGTTCCAATGGCAGTAACCTATGCACAAGGTAAGGGAGGGAAGTGTGGAAGTGCCTTCCGGCTCGCTCGTCGCTCATGCTATTATGTGTGATGCTCACGAGTTCCCCTTCTGGTGTTATCAGCCATCCATTTTTCTACTCACCATCTATTCTCTATCATTTTTCCCTATCGTACAGGTTCCCATCTGTTCCCATCCCTACCGTTCCGAGACGCGATCCAGCTTATACACGAATTACCTTCGACCTTACTGCCGCGCACAAGAGGTCACCTGACCGCGTTGGCCTCGATGCGCTATGTTCTTACGCACCGTCCCGATGGATTGGAGGGTCTGGGTGGATCGTATGGACTCCTTCATCTCCCTAGTATGTTATACTCCTCATCTCTTATTTTTCTTTCCCCTTCCTTTCCACTCGGGCCAGCTTCTGTGAAGCGTGGTTCCAATGTTCCTACCCTCTCGGCTCGCGCTGGAGATCGACGCGTCCGAGGCCTGGTCATCCTCTGGACAGATGTTGAGGCGGCAACATCGTCTCTCTATTCGTCTTTGCGCTTGTCCCGGTTGGTGTCTCATTGGAATCGTGTTAACAGTTGGTATGGTCTTATCTCGAGCTCTTTATGCTCATGGACACAGTAATTAAATTGCATTCATGTATTGGATCGTTGTGCAGGGCTCTGGTGACGCGAGAGCACGCGTGACGACCATCCCGATCATGTATTTAAGATCGAGACATGGATGAAACAGGGACTTCTCTTTTGGTTTCCACTTTCATCTCCCTCAAGCCTCCTTCGAGTTAGGACGACTTGAGCTGAGTCTCTACAAGTGATTGAGCGCCTAGAGTACAGGCACGAGTCCACAAGCTGAGTCCAAGTCTTTATATCATTTCCTTCCCTGTCTATTACAGCCTTGCAGCGTAGTGTAGCACAACCTTCCCTCGTTCTCAGTCCACCTCTGGACTATCTGTTACTTCGACAGAAGAAATGCCTGTCACCTGCTCTCGAATGCTTAAGCAAAACACATCGAGACATGCAAGGTTGCTTAAGCTGTTTAAGCCATTTGGATATTGTACATAGGCGTAATATATAATACATTTGCGCTGAAAGTATGCCGTAGAAGAACCTGCTGAAGCAACTTGATCTGCTTAAGCAGCTTGAGAAGCAGGGATAACGGAAACCACTTAAGCCAGGCTGCTTAAGCACCTTGGTCTGCTTAAACGATATAGGGCGGGGAAGACCCGTGCGTGGGAGTGATCAAGCCAGGGCTTAACCTGCTTAAGCCTTAGGAGCCTGCTTAAGTGGGTTAAACTAGGGAAGCTGTTTAATCAGGTCCTGCACGGGCATCCCAACTGTATGTTTATGCTCCAGAGAAGTCCCCCGTGACTTGTGAGATAGTTGTGCTGCAGCCATGCAAAAAACAAGTGGCATGCCCAACTCCGACTTGACACATAAAGATCAAATCTGACTGCACCTTATGTTCCACAGCATAATACCAGGCCTGCATACACGCGGGGATGGGAAGAGGATTGCAGAAACTGGGGAAAATGGAAGAAGGTGAAATCCGTGCACAAAGAATCCTGAGCAGGATGGCATCGGCAGGGTGGCATTGAGGAAAGAGACAGAATGGCGTGAGTGGCAATGTGCGAAAGCACGCGGAAAACCGGTACAAAGGTTCCAACCCTGGGCTCTCGAGTCCACAGGCCATGGTAAAAGTTTCAAGAAGCACACTAAGGCTGAAGGTGTCGAAGGAGAGGAAGTTTGAATGCAGGAGATGATAGTCAAAGGACAAGAGTGGTCCAAGCATCACTGATCGGTGATCTTGTGTCAATCAGTGGCAGAGCAGCGCTTGTCTTCGTATCGACCACCATGTCGCCACCGCTTTCATGACACCCAGACGCAATTGCGACTCCCCGCAACGTCTACCCCGATTCACCCATATACTGGCTGTGATACATCTACTCCTCTCATTCTTTGGCGCATGTCCCTCCATGCCGTGGCATCAAACTTTGAGTGTGAGTGCCCCTTGGTTGGCGTGCAAGCTGTCATCTCCATTGACTTCGTTACTTGTCAGCCTTTTCTCAGGCTTATTCACTGGTGACCCCAATTCTACTTCCACACCACATTCACAACCGCTGAACTGGATTCACGCATGCAGCCGTGACTTTTCAATCACATCAAGCTGCTTAAGCGTTGACTGGCTTAAGCCGCTCATTTCTACTTAATTATCACCTGCTTATGCTGTCTGTGATTCTGACATCTCGGAGACTTGGTGTGACATTGAGGGATGAGCTTTCCATATTGCTCAAACATTGAGCTAGCTGAAACGGGTTAACACTGATTTTATTTCAGGTGGGGGGCTGAATGCGTCGTCCGCATCACGACACCCTGCTCTTCAGTGTTCTCAGCGGCATGTACTCCTTTTTCCTCGCCAGCGCGTGGGTTCTCTCGGGGCTTGCTGTGTGAGGCATTGATGTCAATTCGGGCAGGTAGGAGGCGGCTTAAGCTGCTTAAGCAGGTTAAGCAGGGATATGGTGTCTTTTGATACTGTTCAAGCCGCTTAAGCGGATTATTCTGCTTAAGGAAAGTCGCACATATTGTAGTTACCTCAGTTGTATTGTTCTAGGCTTAATACAATTTATATTATGCTTAAGCAGGCCCGCACGTCTCAACGTAGTTTGCTTAAGCAAACGTGAGCAGGTTTTATGAAATGCCGGTGTGAACAAGAGACATGTACTTTTTCTGTCTCGACGGGAGGATTGCGTGGCCCTGCGACTGGAAGGAATTGAATCACTGCATTCAGACCCCCTGTTACGATCATGCACTTTCCGATCTGTTCTGGTCTTTCTGGCCATTCCGGTTACGGCTGTTACATCCTATCCAATCCTGATGTGTCCGGCTAGTTCCACTGATGCACAACCTTTGGGGTTTTTGCAATGAAGGTCTTCTGAGTGTTCCCCAAAATCTATCATATGACCTATGCACTATGCTTCTCTCTTATTGTTCTTATTGTACTTATTGTCTTTTATATACTTCTTTCCGCATTAGACTTATCTCCGTATTTAGTATAAATACGTGTTATGTTCTAATGTATCTTTAGTTGAAAATTAACGTGCTTTGCCTCTGCATAGCTCCATGGTCTGACTTCTGTCCTTCTGTCCTTGAGTCAAGTTAGTTGGTGTACCCACTCACCTACGTGGTATCACTTACGGCCATATCTGACTTCCGGCTTTACGTCTTCTGGCCTTCCATCCCTCCGTCCTTTCCCGACACGGATATAACACCCCCCCCATAGGCACACATGTGCCTATGTCAGCAGATCTCTGCCGAGATGCACCTTTCCAGGTCTATATTGGTCTATGTTGGTCTAGCATGTCTGTCTACGCGAGGCCTGCCCACGTTGGCCGATCCGGGCCGATGGTGGTGTGCCGATCGTGGCCAACCCTGGCCAAGGTAGGTCCGCCTAATCCGGCTGGAACACGTAGACCAACCTCGCCAGATGGATCGGCAAAGATCGGTGTGGCCTGCCCACACATATGCCTACTGGGATCTGGCAGACCTGTGCCTACAGGGGGGCCTGAATGCAGTGAATTAAACTGTGGCGCAGGTGGCAGCAACTACTGCGATCCACTACGTGAACTGCGTGCTCTGTAGAAAAGAACTGCGCCCGGGTCACCTATTCAGTCGTAAATGAAAAGGCTGTGTCTCAAAGCCCAGAAAGTCGAAGCTGGAAGGGGTTAATCTAAGAGGAAGCGCAGAGAAGGAGCAAAAGGAGGATGGATATACGGGTATATAGCACAGCCGAATGAGCAAAATCTTAAAGAACGGTTAATCAGTTCAGTGTTCGGGTACGGATTAGATTGAGTCGTGGGCTTACAAGCATCTAAGATTCAACCCTTACTGGTGTCCTGAAATCACAGCTACTGCTCTTTAATTGACTCTGAATGCTAATTGCGTGACTGGACTCTGGAAAGCTGGGAACTGGGCCCTGGCGGTCAACTCTCCCCATAGGGCCGTAACAGGTGACCGTGTTCTGCTATCGACTACACTAGACTACACTGAGGTTCTGCCGGCTGAACCTCAGTGTAGTCGATAGCGGAACACAGTGAGCAGGGTGTCTGATTGAAGTTGTTGGTCATAGCCAGCGGCGACGTCAGCACAGCATCGCTTATATGGATGATTATCTGAAGATTCTGAAAATGGTCATGATCATGTATCTTGTCGGCCGCAACTTAGCGGCTTGACTGCGACTGCAGTCCCGATTAGGCGATACTCCTGGAAGATCTCCGATGTGGTGGCTGCAAATAAAAGCTGAACAACTAGCCTCTAACTTAGAAATTATCCCTTTCAACTTCGCTTTGATGCCTACCTAAAATCCTTTCATCCCCAATTCGTTTGGCTCGATGGCCCTGTTTCTATTTCTTCTGTTTCTGCAGATACTCACACCCACGAGTGCCACTGCTCTTCCCTCCACCGATCACACGAACCAGACGATTCGCTGGGTTGACTGCCACGACAAAGTGCCAGAACTGCTCGTCCCCGAACTGAACCTCACCGATACAACCTTCCCCGGAAATCTGCCGTCCAACTTGTTCTGCGGGGAGATGGACGTTCCAATAGACTACACCAAGCCGTTTGACACGGCCACCAATAATATAACTATTGGGTTCGTGATGAACCGCCCCCCAAAAACTGCTTCAGGTCTCATTTTCTAGTGTGTTTTAACCCTTTCTGATGTTTCCGCAAATCCTAATATTCTGTCCAGCCATGCAGGAGGCCCTGGAGAAAATGCCGCCGCGCAAGCATGGGCGAATGCGCTGAATATCTCCTCGGCCTTTTTCGGACTAGAGGACGTTGATTTCCTTGGTTAGCCTTTTGAGAACATCAATATTGTCGTCTTCAAGCTAAATTCTATGCAGCCATCAACACACGTGGGATTCAGCTCTCGAATCCACTCAACTTGTCTTCGGGTGTTTTCTTCAACAACATCTCCTACGCCTTGTCAGTCATTTATACATGTCGAGTGACGCATTCTCCTAAGCGTATTCATAGTCCGACGACCCAGGACAAATTCGACCAATACCAAGCCGCAATGACCAATTTTTATTCGGCGGCCATCAATGATAGCACCCCTGCAGGGATCATGGAACACGTCGGGACGATCGCGGTGATTCAGGATTGGGACTCGGTGCGAGCTGTGCTGGGTTATGAAAAGGTCAGCTTCAGCAACAGCATGGTTTAAGTTTAAACCACATCGTCTCCAACGAAGGCATGGTTTAAACCATTCTGGTTCAAACCACCCCTTTGGAAGCTATATAGAAAGCAGGTTAAGCCATGGTGGTTTAAACCGTGGTGGTTTAAACCATTTGTAGGTCCAACTATGGTGGTTTAAACTGGTTTAAACCGTGATGGTTTAAACCATTTGTAAGTCCAACTATGGTGGTTTAAACCGTGATGGTTTAAACCATTTGTAGGTCCAACTGTGGTGGTTTAAACCGGTTCAAACCGTGATGGTTTAAACCATTTGTAGGTCCAACTGTGGTGGTTTAAACCGGTTCAAACCGTGATAGTTTAAACCATTTGTAGGTCCAGCTGTGGTGGTTTAAACTGGTTCAAACCGTGATGGTTTAAACCATTTGTAAGTCCAACTGTGGTGGTGGTTTGAACCGGTTCAACCCATCGTGGTTTAAACCATTTTTAAGTCCAACAGTGGTGGTTTACAGCTAATGTCGGAACCGAAGGCGCGACCAAAAATTTCCTCATTTGGACACATTTTGGAATCTGCGACCGATTCCCTCATATCTCCCTCATTTCACGTCGGATTACCATGGTTTATGGGTCATTCTTTCAGAATAATTACGGTGCAATTAGTGATAGAGCCAGATTTTCCAAGTATTCTTTTCTTTCTACCACATGGCATGGGGTCCTGTTTTGAGTTTAACATGTTCTACAGCAGTAAGTTCTAGTCTGGATAAGCTAGAAATTTGGGAGGGACGACTCTAACGCAATCTAAAAAGGGTTATAGAGTCGGATTTCCAGACTTCTTGTCCAGAAAATTGTTATCACAGGGCCCTGTTTTGAATTCAACACGTTCTACAGCAGCAAGTTCTAGTCTGAATAAGCTAAATATTTGGGAGGGACGGCCCTAACGCAATCCAAAAAGGGTGATAGAGTCGGATTTGCAGATTTCTTGTCCAGCAAATTGTTATTACACCAAATGCTCTACAAGGTTCAGATGCAATAACTCCCTCAGTTTTCAACTAAAATCATTGAAACAAGGGACTATGGTGTTGTTCTAGCAGTGTTTCCTGGGCATGGTGATGGAGTACAACAGTAAGATATGCGACAGGCGGCTGATGTGACCTTTGTGACGCCACGCGTGGGTTACATACGATGCATTTCAAGACGCGACCACAACACGTTGAAGGTTCGGAGCAGAGACATTTATCATTGTACTTGGCTGATATCTTTGAACACAAGAAACAGTAAGCCAGTGTGAATCAAAGTTCTACACCCAGACCAACAACTAGAAAGCGTTAGATATTCAAATCTCTGAGTCGGCCAGCAGAGAGTACCTTCGGAAGCAGTAAGATCCAGATGAGGATGGCTATTTAGAAACAGAGAATTACATACTGCAAACCCCTCACAAACGCAACAGGTACACTTGAGCCTCTGGATGTGTCTTGCTTGTCCTGCCGAGCTCGAAGCTAGAAGCAAGGGAACTTGAAGCTTTTTATCATAGATTTAGTATATGTTCAGTGCGGGACAAGACATCTGCAAATCCGACTCTATCACCCTTTTTAGATTGTGTTAGAGTTGTCCCTCCCAAATATCTAGCTTAATCGGACTAGAACTTGCTGCTGTAGAACATGTTGAATTCAAAACAGGGCCTCATGATAACAATTTTCTGGACAAGAAGTCTGAAAATCCGACTCTATCACCCTTTTTAGATTGCGTTGGAGTCGTCCCTCCCAAGTGTCCAGCTTATTCGAACTAGAACATGCTGCTGTAAAATGTGTTGAATTCAAAACAGGGCCCCATGATAACAATTTTCTGGACAAGAAGTCTGGAAATCCGACTCTATCACCCTTTTTAGATTGCGTTAGAGTCGTCCCTCCCAAATTTCTAGCTTATTCAGACTAGAACTTACTGCTGTAGAACATGTTAAACTCAAAACAGGACCCCATGCCATGTGGTAGAAAGAAAAGAATACTTGGAAAATCTGGCTCTATCACTAATTGCGCCGTAATTATTCTGAAAGAATGACCCATAAACCATGGTAATCCGACGCGAAATGAGGGAGATATGAGGGAATCGGTCGCAGATTCCAAAATGTGTCCAAATGAGGAAATTTTTGGTCGCGCCTTCGGTTCCGACATTAGCTGTAAATCATCTGGTTTGAACCAACGTTGTTTGGACTCTTATTTTTTGAAACCACAGAACAACACAAACAGAATTCTGTTCTTTGTTACCACCATCCACATCGAAAGTAGAGAGAGATTGGGAGAGCTCACCGGCATCGATTCCGAGGGTGGCTTGTGATGCGGAGGCCCCAGACTCCAGAAGAATGAAAACACAGTTGGAACGATATCAAGATGATCTGTTGGTTGGCTGAGTGATTTCAAGGTCTATCTTTTTGGAGATAGTACCTGGTTTGGGTTAAACCCAGGCCAATTGTTTACAAAACATGCAGGCCATCCTTTGTGCTGCTGTGAGCCATGCACGTGCCACGGCCATCCTTTGTGTGAATCACACCAAGTTCATTTCTTTTTGCAACTACAAAACAGCCTGCTGCCACAGTTGTGCCTGGCCTGAGGCCTATGGGTGCCTTTGACTGTTCAACAAGTACATCCTCCAGTTCTTTGCACCCCTTGTTGCTGTCTCAGATAGTGAAGAAACCTCCAGCGATTGACCTACCCAGAAAATCCATTGACTCGGTGTGGAAGCGTGACCTGACTTGCACGTCGCCTTCGATTCCCGAGCCCGCTATTCTCATCCTTCTTTTCTCAGATTTGTTTTCTAGCTACTTGACTACAACTTCTTGCATTTTACTTCCGAATCAATGTACCGCCAATGCGAGATTCAAATCAAGTCCTTGGGCATCTCGGCCTACACTGGGGATCGATTCAAAGTGGATTGGGCACCCATCTTCAGCGCTGAGCGGGGCAGCGGTAATCTCCCTATACATCTTTGCATACCTCCCGGATGACTTGTTGGACGCAGGTTCAATTTTAGCAGTGGCTTCTTCACAGACTCATTTACATATAGGGGTTGCATATTTGTTTGCACCGGACTCATTTTACGTTAACTTTTCCCTTTGTCTCTTACCGCCATGTCAATTGACATTTTTCACTTGGATTCCTTGTGTCTGACCCCCGAGATTTATCCCATATTGAGCTGAGTATTTCCTCACCTTGTGGTACTGACTACCTTTTAGCTAGAGCTCTTATTTCCATCACCCATAGGGGGATATCGACTGTATGACTCAGCGCAGTCACCAGCACGACCTGGACACCACTTGGTCCACCACCAGACCACCCTTCTCTTCAACATCGGCTGACACAATCACAGACAACATGCCTGTCCACTGAAATTCCATGTCCATCATTTGTTGCCCTTACTCCTTTACACTCTTTGTATGCACTCTCATCCTCTCTGGCATGCCCTGACACAATTTCAAATTTTTCATGCATCCCATTACAATAAGTGCCTTGTCTTCAAGTGTGGATGTACAAGTATCATTATGAATATACACAGTTAATTCGACTCCACAGTAGGATTCAGATAGTATATTTCCTGTTCTGAGCATCTTGTTCTTCAATGTGCATCAGCATTAACAAAGATCGTGACTGCCTCTCCCTTCACATTTATATTCCCTCCTATATTGTGCCTCGGTGTCTCTGCAGCCCTTCCAATTTTATTCCTACCAGTAAAGATGACCAGACACTAGATAGCATGCTTGAACAATAGTGTCTAGGGGCAGATCTCAAGAAATGGCATCAGCAAAAAAGGCACATTTGTCCTCAGGTTGTCCCATATGTGATTGCAGAGTCCTACAAACCGCCTCAATGGGAGAAATTATTCTTGCCCTCTGACTTCACCGGTTCTGAGTGAACCAAACTTGTGGTAGAGAGTCTGGGAGCAGAAGAACTCAAACTGCGACAGGGTGAAGCAAATGAGGTTCTTCGTAGCCTTCATGAGCACATCCAACACTGCCAGGCACTCAGACCACACAAAAATGCCTGCAGTAATGTGGTTCATGGTCAGGAGAAGAACACGCATGCAATGCAGAGAATCAAGGATGTCCAAACCAAAATCCAAAGTTATGTACACAAGTATCAGCAGGCTTGTACTGCAATAATCGCACTTAGATGCAACCCACAAGACCCTAAGTTTGGGTTTCCAGAGTTGAGGGATGAAGATCTTTACACCAAAAATGTAGATCAGCTGCACAATCTGGGTGATGGAGGGAAGGTTGAAGGCTGGATTTGGTGACAGGGCTATCATGAAAATTTGTCTGAAGCAGAGGAAGCTGAATATGTCCTAGATTGTGAGTCAAGTTGTCTCGTGGATTGTTTCAGAACTTATTATTATACAGCAGCATGAGTACAATGGCACCGTGCTCATGCGGATATGGAAGGATGGCAAGAAGAAGTTGAAATCCTTGCACAAGAGTTCCACCATGCAATTCAAGGATTCAACAAAATGGAGACCGTTTGAACTGCTCTTGCTCATGACTATTGAGAAGATTCAGGAAAGAAGGCTTATGCATTGAAGAAGGCGAATATGTATTAGGAGATGGGGAAAGATGTACAGGAGAAATTTGCAAAAAGTAGGTGGCCCAGAGGTGGAGTTGGTCTTGCCCAACACATCAAATCTGAGTGCCCAGATCAGAAGATTGATTGGGATGCTAGCATGGCTGAGGAAAACAGAATGCAATAAACTATTCCAATTGCTGTATTCCATTTATTCTTGTGAGAAGAACAATCAAGCACCACCCAAGCTATGGATCCGACATTTTGGCTCCACTACAGAACAACAGACAGCCTAAAAATGGTTTGAACTGACCTTGGTTCCACTACAGAACAGCAGACAGCCTGCAAATGGTTTACACTGGGTCAAACCACCCTTGGTTTAAACTGGTTTAAACCACCACTGTGGGACTTACAAATGGTTTAAACCACCATGGTTTGAACCGGTTTACAGCAGTTTGCAAAGTTAATGACAGTTGCTGGATTTAGTAAATAAGATCAAACTGCCGACTTCTTCTTTTCTTGCGCTCATTGTGAGCTCAATTCTTGGCCGTTCTCCTTGAAAATAGGTGCGTTCGAAAGTGTTTCCACCGCGCCTTTTAGCTGATGTGGTCTGTACGCCTATTTGCGACTATTTTTTTTCGACCTTATTCGGCTCCCGCACCGTGCACTGCGCCTCTCTTGCATCCGTTCTTTCTCGCTCAATTCCGCGTCGATTTAGCTCGGAGTAGGCGCGTTCAAACGGAACTCTCAGCCGCTTCTACCCTGCACCGCACTTCCGTCCTCATTCCCAAGAAAAACACGGTCTTATTCAGCTCTGAGCCTTCAATCTTTGTCCACTCTCAGAACGACTCTCTCACCGCCAGTATGTGCTCTGGTCTCTTTCATACCAGGCAGCCTACGTTTTTTTAGCATTCTTGACGGTATTGCAATCCACGTCATTCACCATTCGCTGCAGCCTGCCTCGAATTTTCTTGCTACCTGAAGGCGTGTCTTGCACATACTCTGTGCACCCCTTTCACTGATTCCGCTTGCCTCAGCTCTCATTATTCTTTATTCCGCATCAATGGCCCCTTGAGCTTCTTCTAAGATGATTTTGGACTCGATATCGACACTTGCCGCACAAGACCTTGTTCCTTCTGACGACGAGATGGATATCACACTGGTCGGATCCACGGGTGACGAAGAAGAAGAATATCATAACCTAGACTGGCATGCATTCGAAACTGATTCTCATGATGAAAACAGTGGTGCCGAGGAGGACATTGGCGAGGATGACGATGAGGAGGAATCAGACGACGAGGATTCCGGATCGGACTCCGATGATGATTCCATCATCGTCCCAACGAAACGAAAGCGGAAGGAGAAAGCTGGTATGTCTTGCCATCTTCGTTGTGGAGCAATCGGCTAAATCGTTGCAGTGCCTGAGCCTTCACCCCGTGAAATCCAATACACCACTCCCGTGTACACCTTCAAACAAACCAAGAAGTCTAAAAGCTCCCGTGGATCCCCTATCTCGGATGTGTTCACCATTTCCAGCGACAAGCCCTGGAACACGCTGAAATCCCGCATTCGCACCAACATTCGCACCGCGCTGCATCTCGAAATGTTCTCTATTGATGACTACACTATCACTTTCACCGTTCCACGTCAGGTCACTGAATCAATTCCCTTGACCGATTACAAAAAATACAAGATTCTTGTATTGAATGCACTCAAGATCAAGGGAACGCCTTCGGCCAAGATCGTTATCGAACCCAAAGTGGTATATCTCCCGTCTTCATCGGAAGTGCTCCCTGATTCTCTTCCAGGCTTCAAAGCAGAAGGAGAACAATGTCACTGACAGCGGCACGAAGGGGAAAGGAACCAAGGTGAGTTTCGGTGTTTTCTGATAAAGTGTACTCTGACTCGCTGTAGATTCGCAAGGAACGCGATATCTTGCCCGCAAATGTTGCCTTGAATGCCAAGATTGGCGCACTCCGTGAGCGATGGATGTGTCCGACCCCAAACGGCCAATGCGGAAGTGAGCACTGCTTCGTGCATCCTGACGAAGCAGACCATTTTGCGCTAAGCCATGCTCATATGGAGAGTTGGGCTGCTGCGATTGTGAGTTCCTTTACTGCACTTTCATCCGGAAAACACTGATTCCCTCCGCTAGTTGAAAGGCGAACAATTTGCGACAATCAACAAACCTCCGAACAACGCTCTTTTCGACAGAATCAGCCCGCAGTCTCTTGCTGCCCGTTCTCCCCTCATAGCTCGTCGAGCTGCTTTGAATGCGAACGCTAACGCACCACCTGCACCCCAAATTAATTTCAACTTTCCTCCCGAAATTCTTGGTCTCTTCTTCGGTAACGCTCATGGCGCTGCTCCCGCTCCTGCTCCTGCTCCTGCCCCTGCCCCTGCTCCTGCCCCTGCCCCTGCTCCTGCTCATCCCACCAATTCTGTTCCAATGCTCCTTCCATTTGGCGTCGTTCCTGGTCCAAGCCTCACCATTGAGGCTTTTTGCGTCCAATACCAGCTCGATGACGACATCTGTGCCCGCTTTTGCCAACATAAATTCAAGAAGACTGACTCGTTTGCATATATTGCTGTTTCACAACTGACGACGATGGAGTTTATGGCGGGAGAAGTTGCAGAGCTGCAGGCGGCAGTTGCGCAGTGGGCTCAGCCGTCGGTATAGTGCTTTTACAGGTCATGGTGTACATAAAGCTTTCAAATTGTGCTATATCGGTGTTGTAAAATTGTGTAATGAGTATAGACAATGACTAGAAGTAGCCTGCATGAAGGAAATAGCCAATTGCGTCTGCCTCCGTAATAATTTGCATCGCCTGCTGCATGTCGTAAATGAGTGCATGGGGTTCATCGTCCGGGCCGTAGTAAAATAGGTCGTTGTTCCGGCGAATCCAGCTTTTGATTTTGGAAAAAGCCTCTTCGATCGGATTGAAGTCGGGTGAATACCGGGGGAGATACAATATACGCACGCCCACAGAGGAAATGAGAGGCGTGGACTTCGAACATTGATTACACATACCGAACCGCTCACAAAGTTCGCGCACTTCCTCGCCGTGATGAATGCGTGCATTATCCATAACCAAAACACTAAGCGGGCCAGGGTAAGGTGAGCAGAGAGGGAGCTAGACGAAAATCAATAATGTGGTAGGAATACGAAATAAAACCTTACCACCTGATGTTCCAGAAACTCAAGGTACTGTTCACGATGCATTGAGCCTTCAACGACAGTGCTAGCCAACATTCCATCGCATGTGAGCAGACCTGTGGCTGTGAGACGTCTCCCGCGAACTATCTTGCGCCGTTTAACTGCCCGCTTGCCCTTCTTCCCCCTTCCATAACGGCGACCAGGAGTTTTGTCGTTCTTGGATGTTTCGTCAAGAAATCCAAGGTAGTGAGCCGGATACTGTGCTGCTTCTCGAACAAAGTCCATGCGGCAAGGCTCGTTGCGTTCCATCGCAATTTCTTTAAGGATAGTGTAGGACATTCCCGCCCGCTCGAGTTCTCGATGAATAGTAGTGAAATGGACAGAAATGAACCGATTATGTTTTTCGAGGTCTAGGAGTTCGTCGAAGAAATAGTGGATGGTGACGGACCAAACGCAAGAGGTACTGGAGATCGTCATGATGAAGAATGCGGTGGCGGCCAGGACGCTTCCGCGGACGAATGACGTCGCCGGTCGTGCGCCAAAGACGTAGAACACGATAGAAAGTGCTTTCCGAGAAGCCCACACAGGCTAGGATTTGTTGTAGAGACAGATGTCCTTGTTCGTACAAGTTGATAGCGGCGATCTTGACATCACGACTAATGGAGCGATTGCCCATGCTGGCCAGGCGCTGAATACAGGGAGCTATAGTCAGTTGGAGACACCATCTCCTTTCAAACGCACCCGGTCAAGCAAGAAAAGACCCGGGGAATGCGGACTACAGGCGCAGAGAAAGGTCGGTGAAGGCAAGGTTTTGGCAGATGAAACTTTAGACTAAAGAAGCGGCCGAGAGTTCCGTTTGAACGCGCCTACTCCGAGCTAAATCGACGCGGAATTGAGCGAGAAAGAACGGATGCAAGAGAGGCGCAGTGCACGGTGCGGGAGCCGAATAAGGTCGAAAAAAAATAGTCGCAAATAGGCGTACAGACCACATCAGTTAAAAAGCGCGGTGGAAACGCTTTCGAACGCACATATTTTCAAGGAGAACGGCCAAGAATTGAGCTCACAATGAGCGCAAGAAAAGAAGAAGTCGGCAGTTTGATCTTATTTACTAAATCCGGCAACTGTCATTAACTTTGCAAACTGCTGTAAACCACCACAGTTGGACCTACAAATGGTTTAAACCATCACAGTTTAAACCGGTTTAAACCACCACAGTTGGACCTACAAATGGTTTAAACCACCACGGTTTAAACCACCTCGGCTTATCCTGTTTTCTATATGGCTTCCAAAGGGGTGGTTTGAACCAGAATGATTTAAACCAGGCTATCGTTGGAGACGATGTGGTTTAAACTGAAACCACCCCACGGTACTCAGCTTCGCCGGAATTTCATAGTGAGTTCCCTGTCGCCACAAAGTTTTCAACTTACCAATGAGCGCCTTCAGTGGGTCATTTGTGGGGATGGTGTACGCTGCGCGATACCCTGAGTGTGTCAACCAATTCGTCATGAATGCTGTGTTTCCGCACGGCATGGTATGAGGTCCATCCGCCTGATGATGGTACTGTACAATGACAAAATCCAGCCAGACCAGGATATGGTCACAGCCCAAGTTGCCACGGCGAACCGTCTGGTGCAGCACGCTGACACATTTTGTCTTTACGATCCGACGTGCCCCTTCCATGGGGAAGGAAATAGTAGTGTCACGAAGGCCTGGCAGACAGTCCTCGAGATGACTGAGCAGGCCCCTCTCTCCGCCCTCAACTGTGGCCCCAGAAAAGGTTGCAACTCTCCAGTCACAGCGAGGGACCTGCAGAAAGGTGCGGCCGTCCTCTTTAATACGATTCCTGACTTCCCGCGATTTAACATTGGCCTAAATGCGTCGCTCAATGGGAACACCAGTATTTTTGCTTATCAACCCGATGTTGACATTTGAGACACCATTTTTTCGCCGCTCGTCTGTTCGGATCTCAGTAAGTCGTTCGTATGTGGGATTTTACACCAAATTAAACTCTTACCTTTCACAATTCGACGGCAACCTGAAGATATTCGCTGGTTTCAATAACCTCAGCGTCAATTCCCAAAGCGTAAGTATGATAGCGGACATGACTTCATGACAACCCAGAATTTTGGCTCTTCCCCTCCAAGATTTGAGATTCAGAACCAGAATGGGCAGGTTTATAGGTAAAATTTTCATTTCAGAAAAAACGGAGGTGGTTTGACCGTGGGGAAAAAAAGCGCGAAATCTTGGCCAGAAATTTCCAAAGTCAATATACTCCGTGGCCTCCAGCATGATCTTGACCTTCCATTTACTAAGACTCAGTGAATAAAATGAGCTATTGGCATTCCTGTGGCCCTAGGATGAGTGTTTTACAACTTTTTAGATACCAGAATGCATGCCAGTAAACTCGAAAAGGAAATTGATGCGACTAAATAGCCACCGGTTACTTCGGCTACTACCGGCCCGCCATCAAAAGCGCGAAATTCGTTTGAGAAAAGAATTTTTTTCAATTTTCAAACTTTTGACCCGGGGAATATGTAAAGGGCCTTCCTTTAGTACCATTTACACAGTTCAATCCATACTCTGGTAAAATCTGAGTTACTAGTAAGGATTTCCAAATTGGGACAAAAACTTGTCACAAAGTGATGTCTGCTATCATAGTAGCCCTGATAACTTTCTGTGGTCTAACCACTGTCTTCTCCCAGAGCAATCCGCTGCACATCGCCTACTCGGCGATCTGGCAATACTCGTTGCAATGCTCGGTGTGGCCATTCTCCGTCCCCGAACGCACCACTCTGTCAACGGACCTCAAATTTATGTGGATGACATCAGACTTCGACTTGAAGTGCGTTTCCCATTCCAGATCTGCGTTCTGCATTCTAACATATTTCTTTCCGGATATATACTATCGTCCCCCATCGTTCCGGACACACCTACAACTCGGACAAACAACAATTTCTCGCCCAGTATTTGACCGTTTCCCGGGATTTTGGGCTTTAGACCATCCTTATACTTCGGTGTATGGAGTATAAGCTCGAATTCCCCGGAATTTGGGATGTTCCCATCCACAATACGTGCGAAGATCCAAGGTATCCGCAATTTGGTTGAATTTCGAACTTGGAGCTTTATGATGTTCCAGTCATAGCCATAGTGCCCAAATTTGGCCTTGTAGTTTAGCTATATACCACATTGGTACCCATGCAAAATCTCCTGTGTCCAGGTGCCTTGTGCATTTCACAATGATCCAAAATGAGTGATCTACGTACCAAATTTCTTGCAGGTTTGATCCAATTGTTGTCAAAACTGTGTGATACGAGCCGGCTATTCCAAGACCCAGCTAAACTTGTCCTGTGCATGTATTGTATGGCACATATGTAAGATTCATCATACAAAGTTTCAAGCCGCTACAGCTAAACAGGCCTTCGGGCGAGCACCGGCAATCAGAATTTGATATGTTACCTACTACTCGGACACCGCTCCTTTCCCGAAAGAAGACTGCCGGTTGCTCAATTCGTAACCATTTTCCTTGAAGTAAAGTCTGTGAACGGGGTAAAAGTCAATTTCCTGACGATCTGGGTACTCAGAATTATTCCAAGTCCTCTGGATAAAATGATATTGATCACTTTTGCTTAGGTGTCCGGGTGGTGGGGGAAGGATAGTAGCCTCCCCACGGAACCGGCCACTTTCGCATGGCAGCAGGCTCCCAACTCCACCTTGGTCATCCGCCACGGCGATGACCATACCAGCATTCTGTGTGCGTCCCAGTTCACGTTCAATGATCAAGAAGATGCTAACCAGAGTATAGTCCCGCCTCCTGCTGCCACTGCAGGGGACTCGCAAGGGACTTCCTACGCACTGAGGTGATGCCCGGGTTGCGCGAAGACGACCAGGTTACCAAAATTGTTCCAGGTCGCACTCGCGGGCCAGTGCTTGGCGCGTACGACGTACCCACCGGCGCAGTAGCAGGAGATATGAGGGCGGTGGAGAACATCACCACCTCCTCTACGCTCAGCGGAAGTGGGAGTGGAAATGGGAGCACGGACAAGCTGAATGGAAGCGTGCGTGGATCGGCATCTGTGAACGTGCTGGGGCTGATGGGGTCGATGGCTGCTTTGTTGGTGCAGCTGTAGGCGTACAGGCATTTAGGTACGGACAGTAGTTATTTGCTCCGCATTTTACTTGGAATTTATTGATCGGGATAGGACTCCGATACACTACTTTGGGATATAAGAGTACAGATGCGAAGGGAACAGGGAACCTTTTCCCATTAATATCGCACGCAGTATGAAGCCAGGTTGGGTTGAAATTCAACAAGGTGTAGGCTGAATGACACCTTTCAAGCTCTCTTGGATGACACCGACCTGTGGGGCAGATCAGTTTCCTATCTACGTTTTGTCAATCGTCAAGATCTTCGCAGATAACGGCTTGTGGGGCGCCAGAACCACACAGAGTGGCTGAGAAAGATAAAAGAAAATTGTCTCGAATTACACGTATCATTATTCGATCGATGTGTATCTTTAATTTTCTTCGTCTTGTGTACTGCAGTGTGTTGGCGCGACGACCAATGAAGAACTCTGTGGACGGAAAGCATCCAGCTGAATGATGATGATGATGATGCTGAGAGCAATTGTATCCCACCGCTGTAATGTACCTACGCTCATTTCCAGCATGCATATTTTTTTAAAGCTTCTTTTCAGCTTCACCAGATTTCTAAATGCTGGATAGGGCAGAGCCACTTCGACCTTGCCTCGGCCACGAGTGCCATTGATCGCCATAGATGCCGATCAAGCCGTTCGTCAATGATTGATTAATGATCATTGATTTTGTGATTACTGTGTTCATGCCATAGCCACCGTTTTGAGGCCAGAATGGCTGGACAAATATATAGGCTCTTGGAGGAGGTGGCGCCCCACTAGCGCGGGAGGAGGGTGAGGGAGTGGTTCTCTGCAGATCTAGGGCTTCAACCCGTCCGTTAAACGGGACGGCCGTTTTTCTCGACGGGACGGGTATACCCGTCCCGTCAGAGGGTAGCTGAGGGCCCTGAGACGGGCGGGTCCCACCCGTCCCATCCGTAACGGCCGTTTTGACGGGTGCTGGAGGACTATTTGTGCAAGTAAGTTTAATAAATTACCAAGAGTCTGAGACCAAACTGGGAACTTACAAGGACCTCTAAAGTATCATAAAATATCTCAAGTGCCCTGATATAAGACCAGACAAGTGTTTGTGAACGGTTAATCGCTCGGTTAATCAGAATTTGATCGCAGATCAAATATCGGCAAGTCCTGGCAATGCCATCCAGGTGCTTGTGGCGGGCAAGAATTGATGTTTCAGCAAAGGAGTTTCCATGTATGGGTAAGTTTCACCTCAATTTCCGGAAATTGGACGAAATTCATTTAAATTTGATGCATATTTCCATCTAGGAAGAGTGACCCGTCAAACCCGTTAAACGGGCGGGGACGGGTACCCCGTCGACGGGTCAACCTGTCCCGTACCCGTCCCGTCCTGGCGCTGGCTCGAGGGCCCAGATGGGCGGGTCTTTGCCCGTCCCGTCTGTCGACCTGTCAAAAACGGCGACGGGTTGAAGCCCTATGCAGAGGATGGGACACCGGTCTAGGTGTGCAGGAGCGGGGTGGTGTGGCCCGGGCTGAAGACGTCGACAAGCGAGGGATGAGCTGCAAGCACATGGGCTTAGACTTGCAGACAACATTTGAGGGGGATGTGGAGTCGAAGTCCCGAGGACGAGGACAGAGTAGACGGCTCCGGTGGCGCAACATAGGAATTGTCAGTGCTAGTCCGGGAAGCCAAAAAAGGGGTGTACTATGGTTGGTGTGGTGCTGTCTGCTGTGCGGCGGGCCATGCTGGTGGTTAAAGCATCAATGCAAGCAGAGTGGGAGATGGGGACGCGGCAGCTGTACGCGTGGTGAACATCACATTTGAGATTCGGGATGTGGATGAGCGGAAGGGGATGTACCCTGATCGCGATGAGCAAGGCAACAGCGGCAGCATATCTCGTCGCCCTCCTAGCCCCATTTCCATCACCAACCATGCAGTCGTCGAACTTCATCATCTCAAGGGACCTCAATGCCTCTCCTGCTGGTGCTTGCGCATACCTTCTCCATCCTCCACCAGGCACCGAGAGTGTGATTACCCAAATCGTCCGTGGTGTGCAGAGGTGAATGGTACACCAATGGGATTGACGAACAGGCGGGGTGTGCAGAGGGAGTGGATGATGATGGCCACCCGGAGGTAATCAAGGGGTGTGGTGTGAGGGACTTTGTGGATGTGCAGCGCAGATAGGTGTGTGTAACACACATGTGGACGCAGCAACTCATGGTGCAAAAGCGTAAATACCGTGAGTGGTGCAGGGGGAGCATGTGCGGACCGAGGGCGAGGACGTTGGAAAGTGGGCACGTTGACGCCAGTGGGGACGCAGGGAGAGGGAGTGGCCAGCGTGGCGACGGGACAGGACGCGCATGCGAAGGAGGGGCACAGGAGGTGGCTGGCGTGAGGAGGGACGGGATGGGATGGGCAGCGCATGGCGAGAGAGCACAGCAGCAGCGAGGCGGGACAGGATGGGTGTAGTGGCGCCGATGTAGGCAGGGGCGCAGAGGCAGGCAAAGCGGGCACAGGTGTTGGGGAGGGACTAGGGGGATGTGTGGAGCTGGTAGGGGGCGCCAATGCGAGACGGTTGTGGCAGCGCGAACATGGGTAAAGCGCAGGGGCGGGCAAAGCAGGCACAGGTGGTGGGGAGGCAGCAGCGGCGGTGGTGGGAGCCCAGAAGGGTCGGTGGCGAGGGAAGCTGTGTCGAGGCAGGCAGGGGCAGGGAGCTGGTGGGTGTAGCAGACAAAGGGTGATACTGGTGCACAGTCCATTGATCCACGCGCTAAGGTCGGAGCGAAGGAGGGCATGATTAGCTCGGTTTGAGGAGGCTGCATCGGGTGATGAACAGTTTTTGGGGTGAGTTTGTTTTAAAGATTGATTCTGTTCCTGCATTTTTGCGGCAACATGATGTGACTTGTTGTGGGTTGATTATTCGTTCTTTAATAAGATAGTAGAAAAGCTATGCAATATCCCGGGATAATCTTACTCCTTTGGTCTTGCTCTTATTTTCCTCCACACTCAGCTCCAGACACTTTCTGAATGGCTTGGTCTCATAGTGGCCGAGCTCCATCATCAGCTACGGGCTGTGTATCAAACTCTCATGAAAGCAGCTCAAAGAGAATGCACTTTATCTGCACGAACTTTGGGTCAAATGGGGAAATAAATGACTCAGAGGGTCGCAGTACACCTATCTAGAAGTTTGCAAAAAAATCCACACAAAAACGAGTGTTGTGCATGCTAATTAGAGCACATTGCGTTGCGTCCATTTTCAGCCACCATCATCGGCTGCTGGGATTACATCAGTCGCGTCATCACTGTCGCGACGCACATCTTTCTTTCTCTTCCACCACTTTGTTCCCTTCTACCCCAGTTTTGAATTCAAGCATGACTCAAAGAACCCCAGAACCAGTACAAGTCTTCACCTCAACTATCTTACCCTCTCTTGCGGCGGATGATTCCTCCAGGTTGTATTCACCAGTACCGTCAGCGGACCTGGCAGATATTGTTCCAGAGACAACCTCTGGGCCTCGTGGTTGACTCAACTTTACCTGCTTTCTTTGTTCGTGGTTCCCGGTGTGTGCATTTTGCCATTACCTTGAGTTTAGACTCATTCCATCCAGTTTCTCGTTTCTAGCACATGTCACAGGCCCTGCTACTGGGACCTAGAACCTTCTTCAGCTCTCAATATCTCTTAGATTAGAGAAGTGAAAAATGTCCATTGAACAATGAACCATTAGCCATGTGATGAATGAACCATGTTTCTCTTGCTAGTAAACCCAATATACTTCTGCATGGCTCTGGAGTCGACGGAGATTATTCGTTCTTTGCTACTAGGCTTGATTCCCGAGGAATTTGTCCTCCTGGCAGTCTGCTCCTAACTCGGACGCATCATGCCACAAATGACAATCAGAAGACATGTATCCTTCTTTCCGACCTACTTCTCACTCCCATGGGACGAAACAGCGTGCAGTTCCCCTCAGATGCCATCCATCTGCGACTGAGGTAAAACGATGCGACAAACGACACGACACAACTGATGAAATCATGGCAGCCGATGATGGTGGCTGAAAATAGACACAACACGATACCCTCTAATCGGCTTGCAGAACACACATTTTTGTGTGGATCTTTTTTCAAACCTCTAGATAGGTGTGCTGCGACCCTCTGAGTCATTTCATTTCCCCATTTGACCCAAAGTTCGTGCAGATAAAGTGCATTCTCTTTGAGCTGCACAAAAGTGCCCTCGCAAGAGGAACAAAGGTCAGTGAAAAGTATATTGATACTTTTGGCCCTATGACAGTACATTTTGCACTCACGCGTAGCCTCTCCCAAGAATTCGCCTTGTTTGGATGAAATTTGAGCTCATTAATCGGATTCAACGGTCAGAAGAGGCCGATATGGTACACAGTGAAAAATAAAATAATTTCGCTGATATTTTTCTATCACTAATAGCGTATGAATTAGGCCGAATCATCTGGCTAATTTTCAGCTCATTTGGTGAAGATCCTATCGAGTTATGGGCAAATTGGTCGCACGAATCGAAAATGGCCCAAAACGGCCATTTTCTGATTCGCGCCTTCGGTACTGCCAATTGCTGTAATTGTTCTATTGACAATTTGAGATTTTGTGCCCAATTCGTTTGGGAGTGTTTGGATTTATCCCTTGCAGCCTCCCGCATCCCGCCTCTCGCTCTCTACGCTCTGGTGCTCGAGATTTTACAGCTTCCTTTTGAACAACACAGCTCCCAATTTTAAATCATTCGCACGGTGTCCGCAGAATCCGCTCTTTCCGAACATGAGAGATTGAAATCCAGACGGCTTGGTATGACGAGCGCATGCCGCGGATTGAAATGTTGAATGGCATGCTGTGCGTTTTAATCCCAATTTGGTTCGCTTTGCATAGCAAGGACATCTCGTGCCTACACAGCTTTCAACTGCTGTTGAGAATAGCCAAATTTGGTACATTTATCCATATTTCGCTGCCGCACGGCACGGTGACCGCGTACACTTGCCTTCTGGTATAAAGCCTACACATTTATGAGTACTCGTCTGTCAAAATCCTCCTATTCATTGTGTTCCCCTCTATAGGTTTTCTCAGTCCCTGATATCCAGTGTTTCTTTCTTGGTGACACTGCGGTTCTGCTTCAAACGAGACCTGCCGGCTTTTGATTCACTGGCTAACTGCGGTTGTGCCTATCCTATGTAATAGTCTGTTCCGGTCTGCTGTGGTACACTGTGGTTGCTTCTAAAATCCTTACACATTAACCTTTTTTGATTCTATCATGCATCATTTGGAGGACCAATCTCCTAGTGTTTGAATTCACAATGAGCTCTTGCCTCATTTTCTCACCTGTTCTGTTAACATCATGTTACCACTTGATCCCGTAAGACAGTTTTGCGCGATACGCTCCATTGTTGCATTATTTCTTGACCATGTTGGATTCAAATTTCCTGCCGTGCCATACATTCACTCATTTAATTGTTCCGCGCCTGCCGCCGAAGCGACACCGACTTCTCCGTAATATTCGGGGGTCGTTTCTCGAGTTCTAGTAGGTATTCCCTCTGAGTTGGCTCGAAAAGTCATATCCTTACTTTCAGACCGTTCTAGCTGTCTGTGAATCTGGCATATCTTCCTCTGCAGGGGTGATTGGTCCCCCAACTCCTACATGTGTATTTCCAATGTGAGCAATGCCCTGCTACGCAGTTCTTTTCTTTTCTTTTTGAAAATGTGCATTTCCTATCGCCGCACGCCCACATTTTCGTTAACATCCCGTCGCTGGTACCGCACGAAAATTTGGTATTCTGTTTTATTGTGTTCTCGTGAGTTGCCCAGCATATTTAAGGTATGCTTTGGCTCATCCCTACCTCTTCCTAAGCATCGCTCACGTCTCCTTTGACCTCGCACGTCCCGAACCTTCGCGTTCAATTTTTGGCCTCGTGCGAGCGGTCGTCGCGTCCGCGGTTCGCGTTCCCGTAACCAGGATACCGGTTTGCTATCCAGGGGCGGAGTTTACTGCAGCACCAGCCTTAATACGTCGTCATCGACCTCGAGGATCGATCGAACTCCATGCTGTCCAGCATGGACTGCAATGACGAACAGGGTGTGTTGTCAGTGGGTTACCTAATATGCTTTATTCTGCAACACGGATACTAACCTATCCTCGCAGTCCTCACGCCTTGACGCACTACGGCATGCCCCTACTAGCACCAACATCGCATTTTCATTCTCGATTTTTTGAATGCCTGGCAAGGCCAGTTTGACGGTAGTTACATGTGTGCTCGTGCTTGACATCAACATAAGAACTAATGCATAGTGTTGTAACAGGTCACCCCGAATTCAAGCTGCCGTCTGGTAAGTTGTATGTCTTCTCGCATTTCGAGTTCTCGCACTTTCCATTCATTTTTAATTTGGTTGTTCTCTGACCGTTATTCATTCGCAGATGGGTGTCGAGTAATTATTTTACATTCCTCTCTAATCTCATTTGCAGTGAGTTGTTTAGCTTGGAATGAGTTCTCGCATCGAACTGTAATCTGATATATGACATCGATACATGTGTACCTGCACACCTCGCGTCAATGGAGTGACTTTGCGAATACCCTTAGAGTTCGATTCTCTGCCTCGAACAGAGTGAGCCGTCGTTTGTTACGGAGTTGGTAAGCATCAGACAGGCCAAGGACCCTCATGACCCGTTTGACTACAGTATATATATGCCTTGAAAACGTTTTTCCTTCGGGTAACTGGTTGCCTTTCAACATGCCGCACGGTCTACACCTATGCCGGAGCGAAGCAAAGGCATGTCTTGTTCCATTCTCGCATTTTTGCAGGAACGGTGGCGGTGCAGAACAAGGATTTCTGATAATGAGTGTTGAGCTGGCGCGCGGAATAGTCTTAGTCTTGTTTTTGGGATTCCCTGCAGAAAGAAGAATCCCTTGCCAGTATGGATTGAATTTATTCACAGTTGTACGATGAAGTCCCGAGATTCTGTTGAAAATCCGAGAGGAACCTCAGAGTTGGTCTGTACGAGAGGCGAAGCCGCAGTAAACCTGGCTGACCTTAATTTTGGAGATAGGTGGTCCTAGAAACAACGATACTGAGTCCTTGCCTCACTCATGATCATGCCCGGAATAAGAAGGTGGGGACAAGGACTGGACTTGTGCCTCCAACCTTCGCACCTGCTCCTCCAGCTCCTCCTCGCGTGATCGTGTCGATGGTCTCTCCGTAGCGGCCGCTGGAGGATCCCAACGTAGCACGATGAGCTCCTTGGAGTCATTAGCTGGGATGTGGATGGCCGCTGCCGATGTCGAAGCTGTTCGGAAGGAAAGAATATGAGTCCAGTCATCAAGTCGAATGGAATGGAAGATCTCACCGGGAAGAGGAGTGGAGGGCCCTGCTAACGTCGCGGTCTCTCCCCATGGCCTGAAAACATCCTGGCTATGCGCTGCAGTTGCCCTTATATGAGTACCGGAGTTACACAGACACACGACTTACGTGGAGCGAGCATGGTGCTCACGGGGGCATCCAAAAAAGCCGGCTTGTCCGTGACGCCGAAGGGATCCACCTGGTTTACGGCGGCGCGTCTGTAACGCATGTACCACCATCTCAGGAGCACCAGAACAATAACAAGCGTACCACCCACAACGCCCCCAGCGATCGCGCCAGCGTTGCTGTGGTGGTGTATGGGTCTGCTGCGAGGATCCGATGGGTCAGTTCGGGGAGACACAAGAGGGAACTACGGCGAATGGACTGACGGCGTTGGTAGGATGCTTCCAGTGGGGGACTGCGAGGTGGATGAGTTCGTGGTGGTCGCAGCAGTCGAGGACGACGCGATGGGAACCGAACTGCTAGCATTCGCATTGCCAGTAGGGATCCCAGATACGGCTGAGGTGCTGGAGCCACCTGTTGGTGGAGGGGAAGCAACGGACAGGGATTCGGACGAAGTCGCCAAAGTGGCCGAAATGGCTGAGCCAGCGGCAGCGATGCTGAAATCGGAGCTGGTGGCCAATACCTGATTGATGTTCGTGATGCTAACGAATTGGATAGTGTACTTGTCGCTGTTAACTCAAGTTCAGCAACTTAGTAGGGTAAAGGGCGAAGACCCCTACCCGGCTGGAACTACAGGAAGAGTGATGTTGATTTGGTCGGTCGTGGGAATCACATTATTTGCAAGCGCAAGACCTGCGTTCTATGGGGAAAGGATGAGCGTTCCACTGAATTGTGGAATAGAATCGCGCACAAAGGATGGAGCCGACAACTCGATGGAGAATGACCTATCGTTGGTCAGTCCACACACATCACAGTCGAGAAACCAGGTACGCACGGGTCGCCAGAGCTACTAGTCCAGGTTATCGTCATCGCTGCACCAGCCTGAGCCGAGCTGAGTGGGTTGATTGTCAGGGAAAGAACACCCGTTGGTCCGAGAAGAAGCCCTAAACTGCACTAAATATTTAGCACGGAATTATGTTGCGTAACAGGTGGGATACGAGACTAACAGGCCTTTGGTGAGGGAGAACATGGCAGGGAAGATCGTCTTGGGTGAAAGAAGTGGAGGGTGAGTTGGAGTTAAGCAGTCAAGGGTCAAGGTGATTCCCAGGGATACAAAAACATGCATCCCTTTCTCGTCATAGGTACCCTAAGACACCACAGTGAGAATAGCCTCCGCTTAAATCGAGAACCCAAGTACATGGCGCGGTACCCCGCGTTCATTTCTAGCACTGCGTAGCCATTCAAGATTCCATAGGTACGTGGAGATGCGGAAAGACATCTACTGGTCCGTGGATCATCATCTACGCGGACCCGAAAGCTCGGTCCTTGCGAGGTCGGGCAGGTAGGAAACGAATTCATCGTGTGTCAAAAACACCTGTATCAGTTCGTTGCCAACGTCCGGGATGTGTGCGCGATCAACTGTAGTTCAAGACGGAGTAATTGATGCTGATATCATATTGTCAAGTTGGTACCATGGCAGAGACGGGGACAAGCAAGAGTCTGACAAGAGGGAAACTGTCACAGCGGTAGAGTGGAGGGTGTCTGTAGGATACAATTAACGTCGCGTATGTAGTTACGGGCCCTACTATATTTCTTGATGGGATCTCTGCGGTTAAAATATACTTCCTTCCTTCCTGTATCAGTTCGTTGCTAACGTTCAGGATGTGTGTGCGATTAACTGTTCTAAGGTAAACCCCGTGGTAGCTGATAAGAGGCAGATGCGCCAGAGCATGCTGAAAGTGCGCCGGCAGCATGGGAGGCAGTATGGCAGCATGGCAGCAGCGCGGCAGGCACGAAACAAATAGGGTCGGGCGCCGTTCCATTACGGTATACGGCCGTATACTTTACGGGTGTTTACGGGTACGGCAGTGCCGTACCGCACCGTAAAATGTCTCGCCCAGGGCCCCACGGTACGGGGCACGCTGCTGTTACGGCCGTATACGGTGTTTACGGCCGCACATTTTTTCCTGAGCCAGATATATATTTCCAAATGATATCTACTCTTCCCCGAGCTCCACATTAAGTGTGTTCCGCTGCATACGAAGCTGATTCTTGACAAACATCAACGTGCTGATCGTCTTGGCCTTCAAACTGGCACGCCGCAGGAATATGGTGTCCCTTCCGCCCGAAAAGATCCTTCCAACAGCAACAGCAGATCCTAGGAGCCAATTCAATTGAGCAAAACCGAAGTACCCGGAAGAGAAAGGAGATTGAATATACCTGGGATAGGGAGAACACCAAGGGTGAAGCGGTGGAGTTTGGGGAACTGATGGCGGCGCGTGTACTACCAGTTAATGGGATCACAAGTCTGGAAGCTTTCAACGGGCAGCTTGAAGTATTCCGTGAGCTCATCCATAATAACACGAGAATGAACCTCATAGTGCGCAGTGAAGCTGAATTTGGGAGCCAAAGGCGCAGCAGGGGAAGAGGATTGAGCCGTGGAATTGGTATTAGTGGGATAATGCTTCATGAGATGAGCACGTGGACTGTTTTTACACACTTCGAGATAGCCAGCAAGCTCAGCGTCCGATGATTAATCACGCTTCATCCCTTCATACGAGATACACGGATCAAGTACTACAGTGTTTATGAGTTCGCGAGTGTGAGTGAATTCCTGGCCAAGTGTAGAGAGGGGATTCGTCGAATTTGGTGTAGTAGTCGCTGAGTTTTGTGTGAGCTGAGATAATGCCCTGCTTGAGTTGCGGCGCAACATTATCCGGCAGAGTCCCGAAGAGTTTCCGCAACTCCTCCTGAGGACCGCGGAAGACAGCATGTGTCATAGAGATCATGGGGGATTTAGTTACGGACATCTGAGTAGTCGCAGTTCTAAATGCCTCCAGCCGCTGGGCAACGAGTTCAATCGCCTCCCAGTCTTCTTTCGACAGCTCGAGAGCGCGCAAATCCTTGTTCTTGGCAATATAGTTATCGACTGCGAGCTTGAAGTCAAGTGCACGCCCTGCTCATGATATGGATTGCGTGAACAGACAGGAATTTACCAAGTAATAAGTACATGTCGGAAAAATCTTGGTTTGATTTTAATGGCTTATATTACAGTACAAGCCATTATAATCCCGTAGTACTTAAGGGGATTACAATGCACAGGTGTAAACCTCGTAAGCCGTTATAATCCACTGTAAGCTACCCCCGTGCTTATGGCAATACCAGCCATTACATTACATTTCAATCCATTTACTTAGAACCAGCTTCATGTAGCGTAAGTTATTAACGTCCCGTGTCGTGTTTGGTTCAAGCCCGGCACTCGCAATTCTCACGATTGTGTGGAGTCCGTAAAAAGTAACTTGTGAAAAGTAACTTGTGCGGAACTTGCCCCTTTTGGCATGTGTGCCGCAAGTTAACTGAAGTTTTCCCACAGGCTCGAAACTAACGGGTGTAGGTCACCCAAGTCCCGTTTTCATAGGATTCCTTTTAAACACCTCTAAATGCATTCATGTTTACCTCAACTGCATGTACTGTTGAATTAAATGGTATATAGCTGCCGGAATCCTCGGACTTAACATAGAACTACTTTAGTCCAACTTGTTTGCAGTGCCACAAGGAGCAGTGATAACAAAGCCAGCAAGGGACAAGTCCTATATGAATATGAGCCCAAATAGCTCCAGTATTCCGATGGTGTAGGATTTTTAAGCTCTGTTTGCAGTTGAGCCCACCTCAGCACTGGCACAAACCCATCAGTATACTAGTAGTCCATGCGAGGCTCTATGTTGATGCTTCCCTCTCAATGTGATAGAAGCCGATGATGTTTTTACTTTGATGTTAACGGACGGTACACTAGCAAATATAAAACATCATTGTTGGTTCGAATGAAAAATACTAACTGTGGGGGAGTGCCCGTTACATCGGCATCATTCAGCTCTAGGTTCTCGTTCTTGTGCTCATCCTTCAAGCTTCCTATTCATAGAATAAATACTCACCAAGTGTCATTTCTCCCATGGTTCATTGCACATCCAAACTGACAAGTTGTCAGCACTGAGCTCAAGGCTTGCTCGGCTTGGCTGGCACAGCTACCTGGGCATCTTTGCTAACCTAAACAGGGAGTCAAATGAATGTCAAGATCACTGTCAAGAATTGTTTACTTGAAGTAACTTCAAGTAAATGCAAGTAACTTGGAGTAACTTGCAGCTGACTGTAAGTAACTTACAGTTAACTTACACTAACTTGTGCGCCAAGTTAGATCAAACAAACTAACTTGCGATCAGATCGCATCAATCCCCCTGCCAACGTTAACTTTTACAATCAATTAGCACAAGTTGACATGTTGCAGGTCACTGGTGCACTCAGGTAATGAGGAATAAATTCTCTTGGACATTTTTATGGTGCCTAATTTGAGCTTTCACACCTGCTAGGCCTGAGACATATACAATGAATCCTTTTACACTTGTTCAGGACAATCACACTGACACCGCCTCTAGAAGGTCATGGGAGACAAAATTACAGATCAAGATCAGGTTTCTATGTCAAGTATGTCTCACGGACTTCCCTCTGTACAATCAATTGCTCTCCCGGCCTGACATTATGTTCAAGTCACTGAGAAATGGGGGGCTCAACGGTTTTCATCAGTGGTGAGGCTGGATACTGGCCCAAGACCTCATATAAATGTGTCACTATATGAATTGAAGAATTTAAAGCCTATTTCCCCTGCACACACACACTAAATGCCCCTTCAATCGCCCCAAGTTAACTACCAGTTAGTTGGGCCAAACACAACCAAACTTACTTTGATCTAACTTGCCATCACCTTGCAAGTTACTTGTGCTAACTTGTGCAGAACTTACCTGGGAAAAACTAACTTGCTCTGCCACAAGTAACTTACAGTTACTTACAAGTTACTTGTGGCAGAGCAAGTTAGTTTTCACAAGTTACTTGTGGAACCATCAAGATTTCAAGAAAGCAAGACATACTGGGATGATTTTAACGGCACTCAACTTCTGCACTACATCAGCGATAAAATTACAGACAAACATACCGTGGGTGATTTGCGCATTTGGGGATGAAACGGGTCCAACAGTGAGCACACCGCAATGTGATGAGAGGTGTGGTCATCTACCTTTGGAGACAACACCGGCAAAGTACCTTCCGTGTTCAGTTTACCACACTCATCCCAACCGCATCAACTGGCAAACAGGAAAGCTGTGGACCCGCGACCCATGCTGGTGAGCCAGTGAGTGTCAGTGATGGAGGCGGCACATTGAGGTACGAAACGGTAATAGTGACGGTGGTGGTTGGGCAAGACGCGCATATGAGCAGAACCGGATGTTAGCAATAATGAAAGGAGCATTGAGCTTCAGGTGCAGGCGATGGTGGTGGTAGGGAAGCAAGAGACACGAAACATGGTGCACAGCACTTAAGTGACAGACACTGTAGAGCAGCGGAGCAGTGCCGTAATTCCAGAAAATTTGGACTATCTAACGGCGACCTACTTAAGTTTATTCGAAAAGACTTCAACATGAAGGCAGCAGCAACGATATTGGGCACATTACCTGAGTTATTTTCCCCCATACTGGTGAAATTTCCGACCCCTCAAGCCACGGGCATTACAAGGTACGCCTGCGTGGCTCGTAATCCACCTTAATCCCTTACAATGCCCCAATCCCGGTGGATTCCTTGTAAGCAAAACAAGGTTTTTCCGACACACGCATGCAACATTTGGTGAGTGGAGGACCATCGGGTCTTGACGTCGAGGATTAGCATATATCCTGTCAGCTTCCAGGCCTCCCTGTCCTTGTACGACATTTTAACTTTGTCTTTCCAAGCTGCTCGTTGCTGTGGACTCTACCTAACGGCTCGGACAATGCGCCGAAGCTTTGCAATAAAATTAGGCTCGGAAGTGTGGATTAAAATGATTCAGATACCTTTTGAACAGCGGCGAGAAGTGACTGGTTGGACGATGGTGAGCCATCCTCGTCATCTTGCATCACCGCATCATCGTCGAAGTCGGGTTCCACGGGAATAGAAACAATCTCCTGGTAGATATCTTTCCGTGATTTAAAATTTTCAACCGCACCGATGCTTTCCAGCAACTGGTTTGAACAAGTATATGTGAGTGGTGTTCAATTGGATGTCAGGATCCTCGCCTTCAGTGTCACAGCTCTTCCGGCGAAGATGGAACAACTTACTCGGACATCCTCGGTATTCCCAATGACGGCAGCCCGTCAATTTGGCTCAGAACAGCAATAATTGGATTGCTGAAGAGAGGCAAACCCGGCGAGAACCCTGACAGCTACCGAAGAATCACCCTGGAAAGTTGCTGCTTGAAGGTCATTACCCTGCTCATCCATCGTCGAATCACGCAATGGGCGGAAGCTCGCGGCCCTATTCCAGACTGGCCAAACAGATTCAGATCAAAATATTGTACCAACAACAATCCATTCGTACTCCGGTGCATCCGTGACTGGGCTCGAGCACACCGCAAGACGATTTATATTGCTGCTATTGATGCTACCAACGCGTTCCCTTCAACAGACCACTCCACCATGTGGCTGAAACTCTCGAGAATGGGAATGGCAGGTCCTATCTTCGACTGGCTGTGGAAGACCTATATGAACATGGGCTACTATGTCAAGCACAGCAATGCAAACTCCGCGGAATTCAAAGCTTTAACACTGTGGGGAGGATATTAAGTCAGCCTGAGATACTGGATACCCTCACGGTGAGAGGGTCAATATATCAAGGTGAGTGGGTCGACCTATCAACCCGAGTGGGTGGCCCTCTCAGCCTGAACGTAAACCATATCTCAGGCTGTGGGAAGTTTGGCCATTTTGGTTAGGCAGCCTGAGAGGGTCACCCCTCACCTTGACTGAGCTCACCCACGCAGGTTGATTGGGTCGGTTCGGTCAGGCTGATTCTGCATTCAGTCAGGTTGACAGGGCCAAATCATCATATTTCTATATACAGATACAAACATTCCCGTAGCTACAGTTGCCGGTTACAAGGCCCAAGGCAAGTGCCCGGGATGTAAGGAAGCTTATAAGATACAAGATCAATCAAAATGGAGTTCTGCAACTCACCATACAGTGCACCTCGCGACATCTCCGCAACCTGTTTTTGAACCCAAAGGAATTTTTTTGATTTTTTTCTGATTTTCTGGAGAAGAAAACCAGTGAAAAGAATGCATTTTATGTCGAGATCTCATTTTTTCCCACGATGTTTCACTTTTTTGGTGAGAATCCAAAAAAATTCAGTGTACCCCTTTTGGATTTTGAGCCGTTAAACCTGTCGCAGACGTAGCATCTTATGCATTCATTGATTCTTCCCAAAGATGCCACAGAAAACTGGCAAATAAGCCACGGCATTGCGGCGCGAAGCTGCAAAACAGGGTGAGGTGCCTTTGATGCCTCTGGTCTGCCCATCTGTTGCCACTGATGCAGCCTACATGCCGCTGCGAGAAGATTCAGAATCAGACACCTGTATAGCTCCCATCGCCGTATTCCCACCAGTGCTCACACAAACCCCAAAATTCTCGCTTGTGCGAGTGTGCCAGCAGTGTCGGCTGGCGGTAACCCTACCTAAAAAGGAAATTGATGCCATCATTAGGGTTTGTTTCACTTTTGCGACAGCTCAAAAATAAAATGTTCCTTTTTCGCTTTGAGAACCACACCAGAGGTACTTTGGGGTGAACAGAGTGTATTAGATGTGTTTCCTCCTCAACAGCTCCTGATGTTGAAATGTAGAAACAGATTCAATGTTGTCAGCTGTTTACTGCCAAATCAGGAGGCGTGATGTGATGACAGGCACTGTACATACACCAACGAATTTGAAAAACCAAAAATCTGACAAGTCCTCAGAAAATGGGGCAAAGGGATTTTGCTGCAGCAGTGCTTTTGCCGCATGCAGCAGCAGCGGCAGTGGCACTGCAGCGGCAGTCTGCGGTTGTTGTACTTACGGCAGACGTCGAGCTGCTTGGTATTGCAATAATTAGTGGTTTTGAAGGTGTCAGGGCACTCTACTGTAGCTACCCTATCCTTTTGACATTGCCCTGGGTTGAATAAAGTCTTGCCTACAACATTAAAACATGAATTATTTTCGACGCAGCGGCAGTCTGCGGCAGTATGGCGGCACCTAAACACATGCAAACATTGGGCAGTGGCAGTCGGCAACACTCTGCAGCGGCAAAGTTGGCACTTTGCAGCAGCAGTAGGGATATTTCAGTGGCACTAGGCCGTATGCTGCGGCACTTCTGCAGCTGTCTGCGGCACTCACAAATGGCAACACAGCGGCAATGTAGCCGTACTGCGGGCCGTCTGTGGCAGTTCAACAGCACTTCAGCAGCAGTTTTTTTTTGGTCTGCAGCACTCACTTCACTGCATCACAATCAAAATACAAATACATCTGGGTTATTTATTCCAGCCAAGGAACAATAAGTCCATCTCCTCTTCTACGCGATTGTCCATCAAACCGTTGACTCCCCTTCACGAGGCATCGACCTCTCCAAGAATCTGATATCAGATATACACGAGCTCGAACTTGTGGAGCCAGCCTCTCCAAAACACCAGGGGCACCGCCTTGTGTGCGCTGACAAACTACCTATCCCGCAGGTGTTCTCTGCATCCGGTGAGAGCGAGACAACGACCTGTAAAAATCCGGCTTGATATGAGGGGACTGGAAGATGAACACGGAGAAATCTGACCTCGAACCATTCCTGCCTTGGACGCTTCTGGGCCAAACACGACGAAGTGGAGCATCTCAGATGGTTCATTGGCCAATGCGTGGAATCGTCCGTGGCCATTCAACCTGTGGAAAAATCTAGTTCAATGCATTAATATGTGGTAGGTTGGTTGACTAACGAAGTGAGCATCGAGTTTGAAAATACTACAGCAAGGTGAGTGGACCGGAGGCAGGAAAGGAAGGTGATTCATGTCTCCTCGCGTTTTGTTTGAATAATGAAAAAGATGGTCCAGACTACTAGAGACATCAGGACAGATGACTCATAGTACAGGAAAAGTCACAGTCAGTGTGTGTCGTGAACGAACAGTCATCTTTAATCACCGAAGGAAGTCTGATAGAGAAATGTTCTTACAAGAATTATTTGCATGATGCCCGTAACACTGTGCAGGAATCAATACACATGCAAAAGGCCTGTTTTATTTTCCCACCTCATCAATAGCATTTCAGGGGACTGATGAAATTAGACTTTCAGGATAGCAGAGCTCACGCACCAATACTCCAGACCATCAACGTCTCCATTTTCCTTGCCCTAGGATATTCTTCAGGGTCAGAAGTTGATCAACCAAGAGTTTAACACTGACCGTGTAGACTCTGTTGACCACCGCATTTTCTGGAATCGTCATCCGGGCATTGAGGTCCACACCGTAGACTCGTGAACCAGTCGACGTTAACGAAGGATCTCAGTCAGAGGCGGGGACGTAAGCCTGAATTACTAAAATCACACAAACAAAGCCAACAATCAGACAAAGAGTGCACAATGGGGAGATCGTCATTAACGGACTGGGCCCTCTGGGTACTGTTTTAGCGGGGTTTTGAATGGCCCGCCATTTCAGAGGTCCTGACTTAGAAAAAATCGACCTGGGAGCTTCTGAAATGTTCTGAAAAAGTGTCAAAACTTCCTATAACAAAGTGGGGCAGAATTCAATTTCAAGTCGATTGAGCTCACATTGTTTTGGGATCTTACACCAAGTCGAGCTCGTCACCACGCACGGACCATTTGACGACGACGATGGCATGAAATCTGCCATTAAAAAAACATGCGGGGCTCACTGGATAGAGAATTAAAAACCATCAATTATTCATACAGGAAGTTTGAGCACTTTTTTTCAAAGTTGGGGGCATATTTTTCCAAAGTACCGACCTCTGAAATGGCAGGGGAAGTAAAACCCCGCTTAAAGTGCGCCGAGAGGGCCCAGCCGGTATCCAGGACTGTCCGAGCGTTAGCGAGTGATGGATTTGGCTCTATTTACCTGGATACCGGATGGGGACGAGCCTATCCACGCCGTAAGCGTCTGCGCATTACCAATTGGTTGCAGTTCTGAAATCGAGTGCACGCCCTCACTCAATTTATCCAGATTCTTTGTGTCTTCCTTGAAACTTTCATAGCCGACGATGGACACCAGTGCGAGGAGGACCGCAGTTGACGCAAGAAATACGGTCATCCAAAGGGCGTTGAGGCGGCAAGCATGGTGGGAAAGATAATGTTGAGTAGAAGATAGAGTGCATAGTAGCATGTGGCAGCACCCTAGAGGCGACGGCAAACTGGCTGCGGTACTGCAGTGGTAGCACTGCAGCAGTACGAAAGTGGTGCGGCAGTCCAGCGGCAAAGATCAAAGCGGTGCTGCGGCAGTCCCATGATAACCACGGCAATTTGCAGCAGCGGCAACGGCAAAGCTGCACTTTCACCGTGCCCGGGTGAATTCGTCGATAGCTGAGCTGGAAAATCTCAACATCTATGAGGATGATGATGACATAGTGTTGTGGATTTAAGAGCTTTGGCAGGTGTGCGAACCTATGGTTGTAATAGTGCACCATAATTATTTGGTACACACCTTGAGTGCTTTTTCATCTTTTTTTCCCCCACTCAACAATTTCACCGCCAATATTCACCACCTCATGTGACTGGCATAAAAAATTCACATCTCAATCGTTGACAGCACAATCAAGAACTGCCATACATTCTGGAAAAATTCACACCTTGATACAGCATGGAAAAAAATACACCACCTTCCAACTAAGAAAAAGTTACACCGGCCTCACGCTGAGTTTTTTTGCACACCCTCCAGCCTCGCCTCAAAAATTCATTGGTAAGATTCTCACCTCAAAGATGCTCAGCACTGGCACCCCACTGTGTGCTGCAAATAATCCGGTGCGTGGAGATCACGCTAGCCTGCAGAAAATAGCGAGTCACTGCAGAAAGTAAAGAACCTTAGGCACTGGAGTACCCCAAAAGCGCTCAGAAGTAGTGCCCAAGTTTAGCGGAATTGAATGCATCTATGCTTCGCAGACTATCTGAATTGGAGGCCTACCGCACGGAATAAAAGCGAGCTTTCGAAGCAAAGCCATGAAAACACTTGACCTTAGCGATGAGATCAAAGTCTAGCCCACCAGACGAATTCTCGCAGCGAACAGATATTGAATGCAACAAGGTCAATGCAATGCAAGGAATGAAAGCGAAGAAAGACTCGCTTACCTCCACAGCACGCCTTGAGTCGAATCAAGTTGCACCGACCACTAGCAAAAACTGCGTATTAATGCAGGCACCTCACACAAGATAAATGACACATGAACTAGACTCGCTGTAAGTGTAAAGACAGAACGAGCTTTTCGGGCTGGCGCAAAATGCCAAGCAAAACTTTCAGAAAACCAGAGTGGTGAGTCGACACTGGCGCGGAAGCACAAGTGAACCATCCTACATGCAAGGCACTGGTGCTCCTTACGAATGCGTGCAGTTTTTGCGAAACATAAGTCGTGTATGGACTACCCAGTATATCATGGGATCAAATATATCTCAAGTGCATCCCTGCAGATGGCACATTGAAATCGAGTGTTGTCAGTACTGAAAAAGAACAAAGATGAATTGGAATATGCACCAGGCCTTGCTGCTGACCGGAAACGTCGTGATAGCAGATTTTGCGACAAGAAATTCGGAGCATATATTAGACAGGGAACAGCACCGCAGAAAAGAAACAGCACATAATAAAGAACGAAACATTGTCAGATGAAACACAACTCACAAATGATTATGCAGTTTGATCCTCGTTAGTAATGACTTCAATACCCCGCCGGCAGCAACCGCACGGTTTGTGCTTAAATAAACTTCTGTCTGATTGGCATCCTCGACAGGTATGTCGAAGGCCATGCCCACGGCTTCCACCTCTTCCGACAGCCTCCGAGTGTTGGCCGGATCTGCGATAGAAGTGGTCCGCTTCATTGTACGATGTTTCCGAGACATGTCTATATAGAAAACTATTAGCCAAAAATTATGAGATTAAAATTGCACCCGGGTGATCAGTCCGAGCGTGAGTGAAACAAAATAAAGGGTATATGCAAAAAAATGTGAGGTCGCCTAGTTTCAAAGCTTGATGAGTCTTGAAAAGTCAACGACACATGAGAGATTGAGATGTTGGGATGTCGAGATTCTTGAGAGTTCACTGATGTGCGTAGTGAAGAGTCTCGATTTAAAGTATGTTACTTACTACTTACTATCCTAGCTGCTTATATACTAATGCTACTGTCCTTGTTCATGAATATGGAATAAGGGATGTTAGAAAGACTATGTGGTTCAACATGTTTGACACGAGTTGAACACGCATATAGGCAGCTTCGGCAATCAGGCCAAAGCGGAGATTGAATGTTGGAACTCTATCCCTTACACCCAGATTACCTCGGACACCAATCCATTTCGCTCCAGATTCAGGCGGTCATGCATCTATCCTGCCAGGGCAGGCAAAAAATCCCAGTGAGCATCGTAGAAGTCAAAGGGGCTGGGCAGGGGGTCGTGGCGAGAGAAAGACCAGGTACGCTACAGGTAAGTATAAGAAATATGCAAATGGGATGGCAGTTAAGATCAAATTACCTGGAAAACCAAGTCAGAGCTGAGAAAGTCGAGGACATAATCTGTGAAGACAAGGGCCGTGCCAACACGGAATTTTCGGATCTGTATGCTGGATGAATTCAGAAAGACCCAAAAGAGACATCCATACCTTCTTATCGACAATCTTGATGGTGTTCTCATACACAGTGCGGGAATACAGTTGGATGGACATGTGAGTGAGCCATTGGATCTGACAATGTTTAGCAGCAAAAATCAGGGACAGAGCAATCACAAAGGTCCGAGGTCCAGAACGAGGCCCCGGTGTGTGTACGAAACCCCCTCCAGGCTCAGATTGGTGAGAACCCCCACAGGCATGTTACTCTTTGCTTTGCCTCCTGTCTGCCACATCTCAGGATTGACAAAGGTTTGTGATTTTTTGGTGCCCCTTTTAACAGCAGAAGATGAGTCGATTGCATATGGCAGGCCCTGTCGGGCTGGGTGGTGCCTGGGCAAGTGGGAGCTTTTGTTGTCGGTAGCATCAATTTCAATGCTTTCGAGGGCCATGGAGGTTTGTTAAGAGAGGCAAGAACATGTTTGAGAACAAGATATGAGGCCTTACTCTCTCGAGTTTCAAGCACAGTGGAGGCAAACAGCAAGGAATGAGGACGAGACGGTGGTGGATGCAGCCAAGAGCAAACCAACATCACGTGGTTTGATTGCCGCTGTCAACTGTCACTGGGTATCCGATGTACCGAGGCAGATGGTGAATATTGTGTCACAGGTCGACCTGTGCATTTTTGCGGCAAACAATGGGCAGTGTCATCAGAGGACACCTGACAAAAGGTGTGTTTTTTTCAGAATCTGTACCTGTGCAAATTTGGAGACTGCAAAAGTAGTGTATTTTTTTAGAGGTGTGCCTTTTATTTGGAGTACTAGTAGTGAATTTGTTCCGAAGGTGTGATTTTATTTTCAAAAACTGGGCATAATTATGGTGCACTATTACCCCCAAACGAACCTGCTTAAATCTACATTTCGTGACCAACTGTGTGATGGCAACAGTTGGTCCAACTGTGGTTGCAGTACAGTTCGATGTCAACCGTCATATCTGAACAGTTTATGATGTGGTCTGAACTGTTCAGTCTGCACTGTCGGTCACTATTCTCAAGTGTACTTCCAAGACAGGTTGCCTCCAGTGTGAGTTCAGGACACCTGTGTACCATGTTCATTGAACACTTCAGTTCAACATCTCCGACATCCCCGAAATAGAATACACTTGGCCTTGTTGAGTTTGAGTCTTCTCACTTTCTTGAGAAATGGGATCCTTCGACGTGTCACATTCCAAGCACAGGGTACCTGGATCCTGGCATTTCACACAGTCAATTGAGGATTTAACATGGCCGACATCCTCGAGTGGTGTTGAATCACACAAATGAGATTGATCGAGGCCACCTACACTACATACGGTAAGCCTGCCGAGTCTTACAGTTTTTAGAGTGGATAATGGACTGTCCTACTGGCTGTATATGTAGAGGGCATCATGAGTGGATCACATCTAATCCTTTCGCAAGTTAAAGGTCTTAAGAGCTATTGTTTCACCCGGTTTTAGCTCGTCTTGACCACAAATTAATCCATGCAGTTGGCAGGAACTCTGGACAGCCTGGGGCAAGCTGAAGCTTGTCATTGGCGAGTGTGTTGTGGTATTTCCAACTCGGTGCGGCACATAGATTCAAGTTTCCTCGTGTACATTTAGATTAGAAATTTTGTCAAGAACACAAGCACTAGCTATCTAATCCGAGAATGTGGCACCACATTCTGGGATTAAATAACTATTCTCTTTTCTTGAACAGGGCAGTCTCATGCTTAGTGTGATCTGGCATTGGTACTGTAGCAGGGTTCCAGTTCAAATTGTTACATTCCCAATGTTAGCATTGGAATGTAAATGGTTCGGATCGTATGCGATATATCTTAGTCTAGTCAATAAGAATGAAGGCTTTTTGCATTATTTATTTAGTAGTCTAGGAGCTATGTGAGGAGAAAAACGGTTCAAACCAAAAAATAGTTCAAACCAAAAAGAATGGTTCCAACCAAAAAAATGTAACTTGAACCAACAAAGTGGTTTGAACCAAAAAAGTTGAAGTTGAAGAAGAAAGAAAAAGTGGCTTGAACCAAAAATGTTCAGGTTGAACAAGACAAAGTAGTTCAAACCACAAAAGTGGCTCAAACCAAAAAAGTTACTTTTTTTGTTTGTACCACTTTGACTTGTTCAACTTCAACTTTTTTGGTTTGAACCACTTTTTCTCGGTTTGAACCATTCTTTTTGGTTCAAACCATTTTTCTCCTCACATGGCTCCTAGAATACTAAGTAGATAATGAAGAAAGCCTTCATTCCTATTGACTAGACTAAGGTATATCACACACGGTTTGAACGAAATGGTTTGAACCATTTACATTCCAGTGTTAACATTGGGAATGTAATGGTTCAAACTTGAACCCTGAGGTTGCTGGGCATCACCAGCTCCAGCATCCCGACTGTTGCATCACACCGGAGGCAGCCAGCGAGGCATGTGAGCACAAAGTGCGTTACATGCATGTTGTTCATATATGGAAGAAAGGGTACAAAGCCGCCTTTACCAGACTAAGGGCTTTGTTGCATGCTGTGTTCTCTGGTGCAGGGGAATAAAGCATGCAACAAAGCCCCACTTTGCTTGTTAAAGGCACCTTTGTGGGCTTTGTTCCAACTGCGAGCCACACGCATGTAACGCACTTGGTGTTCACATGCCTCGCTGGTTGCCCCCGGTGTCATGTGCCTGAGTCTCCTTCACGAATCATAAGTTCTGCTTCCTTTCAACGGAATCGTCTTACACCTTATTCAGAAATGACAATAGAAATCGTTTCCGCCGAAATTGAACCCTCCTGATTCCGCCTCACTTTTACGAACCATTTCAGTACCTTTCGCGCCTGTCGTACCCTTTTTGTTGGTCAGCTTGCAAAGATTTATGTTCCTTGAACCTCCCTTTTATTGAACAAAATTCATGTACTCGAACAGGCTCCCTTTGGGCGAAATTGTGAATCTCTTTTGTCCTTCAGTCGGGAATGAGATGGTATGGCACATGGTTATGTTGCCTATATTGAGACAGGGAGAGCTCCGTGGTCCTCACCGATCGCTTACGTTCGCAGCTTTCACAATTCTACCACCTCTATCATTGTGTAGCCGAGGCGGCACCGACTCACAATCAGTTGTCGTCGTCCTCCTCGCGTCATCCATTTGGAATGCTATCGGGGTGGCAGTTGGACCAATTGGATTGTGCTGAGCAATAGCTTCCTTGAACGAAGTGGTGGAAGACCAAACTGAGTGGAATCGGAGTAAGCTATAGGTGGCATGTTGATTGTTGAAAAGGATTCATTCCTACCTGTCACAAAGCTAGTTGATATAATAGTTACATATGTTTTGACCACATCGACCCCGACATAAACTATTGTTTGAGTGCCGGCGAATGCCATAACGAGCTCAATGAGTATAAAGACCACTGAACACTCATTAGAGTAAACAGATTGACGAAAAATTAATCCGTACGAGGGAATACGAAGTTCGTGCTGGCAATCCAGAACAAGGTCCGTAGCTTGCTAGCGTACGATGTTGAATCTGGGACGTTCAACAATAAATCAATCCGGTTCAACAAACTCCGCAGGCCACAACTTTGGTTGCCATCTTTTGCATCAACGGCTGGCCCCACCTTATCAATTACATCTGCCTAACAAGCTCCATCCGGAAAAGCGAATGTAACTATGGGCACTATGCAGCGTTGGATAGCGCCTGACACACTGGACAGCACTGCATACTGGCCATAGTTACATCAGGTTCTCCTGATGTCATACGCCAGATTTCCGCTCTCTGTTTGACCACGTGCGCCTATAAAAGTGTACACAATGCCAAACAATGTGACCCTGTGTTTTAGCGCCCATTTCTCTGTTTCGATGATCATCTAGCTCTGAGATCAGTTCTAAGTCTTTGGATTATCAGTGTCAGGCCGGCGCCAGTTCAAGCGCCAATCAATAACTCCTCAGCCGAAGTGGTGGGCCGTGAAGACCACGCTCTTGTTATCGATATCGATTGGGTCTTCGATCTCCCTTGGGGGACTATGCTACAGATCTTTGGGACTGATATCCTGCTCTTGGCCAGTCCACGGGCTTTTCTTGCTCCACGCCAGCTTCTGTTGACTGGGAGAAGGATGGATCATGATTGGCTATTTCATACCTGGATCTAACTTTCCAAGCATTGCCACGTCATGTGCAAATTAACCGTTCTTTAAGCAAATGGCTCCTCGGCTGTGCTATTTCCCCATATATCCATGCTCCTTTTGTTCTTCCTCTGCTCTTCGTCTCTGTTTAACCCCTTCCATCTTTGATTTTCCGGGCTTTGCCGACACTGCCCCTTCATTTCGGTCGCCAGCTGACCCACGCACAGTCCTTTCTTGACACTGTCGCAGGTCCGCACAGTTACTACTGCCTCCGGCGCAGCCTGATACTAGTCTCTCTAGACAGACGCTATATATTACCTTAACTCGTACCTCGTTGATATATAGTCTGTTGGTTACCGCGCTTGTTACCCGGTACCTTGCGTTATCAAAAATGATGTGATCTGATACGAGATGCACGACCAAACAACTCATTAAGCCTTGCACAGATCCACGTGTTTCGATGCGCCATTCGACCGTCTGACGCACAATCGGCTCTCTCTTCTTGGGCTCTGCAGCTCGTCGGTGCTGAACTGTGTAAGCAGATCGGAATTCTTACACACAATGATCCCGATGATCCGACCGATATAACCCAGCTGCGTGCCTCAACAAATGGGCGTGCTAAAAACATTCGTCTGGCAACTTGGGATGATCTTAGACGGGTCAGTATACCCTGGATGGTGACAACATATAAACAGCGTGCCCCCGGCGTCTGGTACATCACCGAGTGCATGGCCGCACCTACAGTTAACAAAGCAATTGTTGTGCGGACCAGACGGCCGACCTTTTTCGGTCGGAAATGCGCTCTATAATATAACTTAGTCATTTGACGCGTTATAATCCAATTTGCGGCCCTCAGAGCGCGAGCTACGCGTCGTGTAATTAGGCCACATCGCGTTGTCGTGAATGCACGTGGTTTCTCAAAAAGGAAGCTTATATAATAACGCAAGGTAACGGGTAGATCGACGTGGTAACCAACAGACTAGCCTGATACCTGTCTTCGCCGGCTTGGCTCTTCCGCACATCTTTCCGTCCTCAAGTCTGCCTCCACATCTCAAAATGTCTCAAATAATTATTTCTACGTCTAATGCCTCGACACTTCTGAAAAATGCAACCGGAGACCCTCAAGTTCTGCAACTTCATTTCAACTGTGCTACAATTTCACGGTTTTTTTATGCTGGTACCGGTTATTAACCGTTCTTCAAGTTTACTTAATGATTACCTCGGCGATTATTGGATCTCTTTGGGCACATCCCCATCTAACCTATCCCTTTTCTTTTGGCTCTCTCCTCGTCCTCCCTTCTCAAGTTCTTGCCGCCAAATCCACTCTGCACAGTTTAATTTCATACCCCGTATGGCTTAACACTGATCAAAGCGCAGCCTTTCTTGACGGAATGCTGTTCTTCGCAGCAGCTGTCGCCTACGGCGCAGCTCAAAGATTGTAATCAAGCCCGCAGGCCACGTAGTCTCTTCGCGAGATATAAGGAGGTAGAATTCCCTGCCCGTAAAGTCACTCACCGCACCCATATGCCTCGCCGCAACAGTAGGCGTGCGCGGGTGCATCACCCCACGATGTGTACGGTAAGCCGTCAAAAATGCCTCGATGAGCGCAGACGCAGACGGTGCGGTGTCCGGCCGAAACAGCGGGAGAGTCTGCATCTCCGCACAGAACTGGCCAATATCGAGCGCCGCGACGCCGGGCTTGACGAGTTCCCAGTCGATGACATACACGCGGTCGAGCGCTGATGCGGCGCCACTAGTGTTGGGGGCGGGGAGCATGCCGACCATTACGTTTCCCGTCCAAAAGTCGCCCATGGTGAGCGTCTCGCGCGACTTGTAGATTTCTGCAGTGCGTTCGGCGACAAGGGCACGAAGAGCGTCGAGAGTATTGTCGGAGACTGGCGCTGGGAGGCATGCGACAGCGGGGAGGTTTTCTGTGGTCAAGGTAGATATGAGGCGCTCGTAGGTGATCCACGAGGTAATTTTCTGGTGCGACGCATCAGGGACGATGAGTACAAGAACGTCTACAAGGGGACAATGACCTTCGCCTGTGCGTTCTGATCAAATTCATCCAGTAGGGAAGCGTCAGAGGCACCCCACGAATGAAGTCGGCCCAGGAACTGGCCGAGCGCAAGGCCGATCTCGCGTGCAACGGCAGGCGATGGGGTCGCTGTCAGCATCAGCTGCTTCAAATTGAGCGAGTGGAGGCCACAATCATCCATGATGATTACGTGCGCGTGCTCATCGAAGTGGTGGAGCTCCGGTACAGTTGCTAGAGCGGCTGAGTCGATCTGGCGCCTGATTTTTGCTGGTGCTTTTGCTTCGAAGGCCTAGGGGACGAGTCAGCGACATCGGAATGTTCCCTTGCATCAATCATCGCTTAAGCCACATAATATTTGGGCTCAAGGGCTCAATGGATGTATCTGTATTCACATACCTGTCTTTCCATTTTTCCATTGCAGACAGAGTTTCAGAAGCGGACAGCACGATGTCCGATTTCGCATACTTCATTACCAGTGTCGAGCGACCCCTATACGGCGTCGAAAGGTGTAGGCGGTATGTAAAGTTCACGTGTGCGCCAGAGAGCAGGGCTATGTCTTCGCTAGCGAATTGCGTGGGCGCCAGATACGCTTGCGCACCAGCGACGGTCGATAGGTCTTGATCAGTGGACATTGCGAGTCTGATACCGACGAGCTGGGAAGATTGCGTCAGGGGATCCAGAGCTGCGAATCTAGGATCTTCCCGGGCTACTTTAATTGAAATGTGCGTCCAGAAGCCACAGGAGAACAGACGGCCTTGGTGAAGGAAAGAAGGACAGCTGACCTGCTGACGTGCCGCTGATGGCCGTCACTGCATCGCCACATCACTCGGCTACAACTTCAACTTGGAACCGAGAGTGGATCTCGGCCTATGGCAGCCTATGGCCTATGCCTGGAGAGACAGCGGTTTTTTCAAGTTTTAAAAGATGAAGAAGGGAGAGAAAAAAGGAAAAAGAGGGATTTATCTATAGTCTCAAAAGCTCATCCGCATCGAAAATTCATTCTCAAAGTTGCTTCGGCGCCCACCAAAGTCCCGGCAGGTGGTGGAGAGAAATCAGGGCGGGTTGGGCTCCGCGGCAGATGAAGAGAGCGTGGACGATATTGAAGGAGATTCCGAAGTCAGCGGTTCTAGTAAATGACTCAAAGGAGGTAGTCTCAGATAGGTGACATGTAAGTGTGGTGGCAAGATTCGGTCCGGTTCAAGTTCGGGGCCTTTTGCTCCGATGGTCAAGGACTGTAAAAATGGGTAAATACCGGAAATTATTGTTGCAAGGGAATGTTTACTTCATAGAGCACCAGTGAAAACGAGGAAAATAAACTGGTTGTTCTGGTCTGTTGAACCGGACTGCATGCTTTTATGGTTGGGAGGTAGAAAAAAATCGATCTGGGAAGATGTTTCTGATGAGATGCGCGCGCGTTGACCCCTTCATTCGATGTGGCAGAAGTCGAGTACACCAATTGGGATAATAGCATTCCCTCCTTCATCTCTTCTGTCCAGAGGGCATTACTCGACGTCGCTTCCCCGCCCCGAGCGGCATCGGGGGAAGTTCAGAAGCATTGAATGGAAGGCTGGAGTCACTAATCGTATTGAAAGCGGTTCAGCCAGTGTATGATTTTCATGCGAGTTGGAATGAGTCCCGTTGACCTACCCGGAAATGCCGGAGGAGCTAAAAATAAGAGAAGAACACTTTTCTGCATTCATTGACAAGTGGTTCCGCGAAAGGTGAAGGCCTGTATGACCAACGAACATACCACCTGGAATCCGGGACTAAGAATCGCCAGATTGAACTGATGAAGACTCGAATCAGGACTCGGACCAATGGGAGGGTTACCCTCTGCGACAAACCATGCGCAAAGCGTGCAACAACCTTTTGGTCGCTTTCTCTAGCTGGCCTTTGTAAAGTTATTATTGCCTACTTCTGCAGAAATTGCGACTTTTTTGAGTACAGTATGCTGTCTATGGCTCACACTCACATATTTTATTTTTCTACGGTTATTATTTTCCTCGCGGATGCGGCTGCGGCTCAGGCCGAGGATTTAGCTCAAACGAAGGAGCAGCGTGACGATGATTGTCGCGGACGCCGGCACTTGCGCGGGGGCGGTGAACACGCGACAGAACACACGCGAGCCGCTGGGGACGATGTCCGCCCATATTCATTCGGCAGGGAATATGCACATTTACCATATCAAATGCCCCTGCGCTAAGGGTGACTTGAAAGGCCGGTGAAGATTCAAATTGTGTCATCTGCGTCGCCCACCTAGCCATAATACGCGTGTAGTGAGAATATCTAGCACAAGTCCCGGCGCAAACGGTCACTTTGGCAGGGAACGGGAGCTTAGATGTCGCATGAGATCCGGAATTTCATGAGATCGTTGACACCGGGAAGGTGAAATGCAAACGAAATGAGCATTGGAGCTACTCGTACACATATCTTTAATCACATGTGGGGAAAGGAACCACAGATATTAGGCGAATGAATTGATTCCAAAGTTCATATGGGCACTGACATCTGAAATTCGTGAATGGTCGCAGTTCCATGGCTTGGACGAGCATGAAACCTTTACATCTCCGCAGACAGCTTTGCATGAAACATATATTTGGGTTGTCATATATTCAAATCTCCTTTGTCGTCGGGCCTATTGAGTCTGTATGTGGATTTCCGCTTTCCATAAGTTATCATGGGCACTGATTTCTTACATTCTGAACGTCACCGCACGGAAAAAAGCGGGCGCCGGATACCATCCCATGGACTCTTGAGGTGTATTCGTATTTGAAACCTTGGATTGATAACCCTTTTTGGATGTGGGATAGCTGGAATGATTGGCGAATGTCGACCTGGACGGTTTGGCGGCAGCTGTTCCCAGCATTATGTCCTTCTTCCCAGAACCTGAACTCGGCGCATGAATTATACCGAGTGCATACTAGGCTACAGGGAACGCTGTCACTGTTCCGTGGAAAGTTCGACATTTATCCCTGGCTATAAAGCCAGGGCAATCCGCCCAGCATTTTCCATAACCCCCGCAATGGTTGCACTCTGTGAGGCATGCGTGTGTCCACCCGGAAACTCACACTGATTTACTTCTGTAGTTTTCTGTGCCTTTGTATCCGTGCTCTTTGCTAGTTTGTCTCTTGCGACGTCCGGTGGGTGGAAAATGCTTAATACTCAGGGGGGCAGATCTCTGACCGACTGTCCACGTAGCGGACCCCGCTGTGGCGTTAAATGCTGCTTCGCAGGTCACCTTCGTGAATTCGGACTGGATTTGGACCCCCACTGCCAACCCTAACGCGCTCATTGGGCTCCGAAAAGGCTTCACGCCGCCTGTTGGCAAGTCTCTCATTGCTGCGGAGATCCTCGTCAGCGTAGAGAATACCCTGGCTCTATATGTGAACGGGGAGTTTGTTGGGTCTGGGACCGAGGATGGGGACTGGGTGATCGCAAACCGTTTCTGTGTCGACCTCCTGCCCAGTTTCAATGTGTTCGCTGTCAATGGGTCTGTCACGAATGGCGGCAGAGGAGGCTTACTGGTGGCGATCCTCCTCACATATTCCGACGGCACAACAGACACGCTCGTTACAGACAGCTCCTGGCGTCTCCACAACGGGCTACCGGCCGGGTGGGAGCAGCCATCCTTCGATGACACTACCTGGACCGTCGCCACAAGCGAGGGACCGTACCAAAACTTCGCAGCCGTCTTTTCTCCGCAGTACCCACCCGCCAGCACCCTCAATCGAGCCAACTGGATCTGGACCACCAGTGGGAACATTCCTGCAGGCACAACGCGCGCGTTCCGCCACACCTTCACTCCCGACCCGAACCAGTTCCCCATGTCCGCGAGCATCCTCATCGCCGCCGACGATGAATACACACTGTGGGTCAACGGCGTTGTTGTTGGTACCGGGACGACGTGGAACATCGCCCAGGATTACACGGTCAACTTCTCTCCCGGGACGACCGACATCGTGTTCGTCGTGCAGGCAACTAACGTGCGCGGGACCACGGCGGGAATGATCATGTCAGCGGAGATCAGCATGTTGCCCACCGGGAGGGCGAACTGTACCGCGGGCTCGTACGTGAAGAGCAACGCCGTTACCTGGAGGTCGACGGCTGGCGCGATTCCAGCTGGCTTCGAGCAGCCTAATTTCGATGACTCGGCGTGGCCGCTGGTCGTGGGGAAAGAGTTGTACGGCGGGAAAGTGTATGGCACCATTTCCGTCGCAGGGCCCTCTCCTCCCGTCACTATATGATTTACAAATTACGCCTAAGGGCCCGAAGTTTCCTTTACCTTGCCTTGTACTACTACCCCAATTTTACTCTTGGTGCCTTGTTCTGTTAGTTTTGCTGTACAATGCTTTAAATAATAGAGAGTTTGCGCACAGCCATTTGGGCCATTGTATGGCTTTAAATGTTGGCAGGATCTAGAGGCTTCACCCAAGACTTTGTTGGGGCCTCTGGAGAGCTCGTCTGGCGATATTTTTGCACCTCGAGGTTACAGAAAATGACTGCCAGTCAGCCGAAAATTGCTATTTTTGGTAGCCATACGCCACGGTGTGGCTGTTGCGCAACCTGGCTAATTGTTGTAAACAAATTAATTTGACTGAGCGCTGTTGCAGGTTCTCTCCTCGACCCTTGCGAAATGCCCGTTAACTTGTTAGTGGTCTTAGTGACACCTACCTGTGCCTGCTTCGGCTGTGATTCTCTGCCGTCATTAGGTGCGCTCAGAGTAGATCACCTACGCGTAGGCGAAGGCCGCAGGCCGGCTGTGCTGCCGTGACATCTGTCACAATATTTGTCCCAGTACCTAATCGAGCCAAATCAGTGTAGTCCATCATCGATAACAATGTGCACGGAGCGCACACAGGATAAAAATCAATGAGAAGAGACTCTTTGATCCCCCCACTCTCTCCTAGCTGTCATGGGCCGACAGAATGTACACTCTCAAGTTATGAACTCCTATCTCCGACATATGGCTATTCGGGACTTGCTTACCCCTTCTTTTGATGACAACGATGAAGACGAGGATGATAACTATGATGCTGAGGCAGATCTTTTGGCTAAGGAGGCACAATTCAAGCTTGATCTGGCGATCATCGATGCTAAAAATGACTCGATACTTGCGGGAGCGCACATCTGTTCCGAAGTCAGGGAATTTACACATTGCCTGGGAATACGCACAAAAACAGGAGGACCACGGACGTTTCCAGGGAATGCTTCGGGTCTCCCCCATTGTCTTTAATGTTGTTCTTGAACTCATAAAAGAGCACTCTGTGTTTGCCAACAATTCCAATATTCCACAAACTCCTGTCGACATACAGCTTGCGGTTACTCTCTACCGTCTTGGTCACTATGGGAATGCTGCATCCCTGGAGGATGTTGCAAGACTTGCAGGAATTAGTGAGGGCTCTGTTGAGGCTTTCACATATCGCTGCTTCGATGCCATTGAAGCCCTACATGACATGTTCGTTCGGCCTTTGACTCCTGAAGAAAAAGAGCGGGAGAAGGAGTGGATGGACGAACATCTTGGATTCAAGGGACTATGGCGGGAGGGGTGGATAATGTATGATGGGACTATTGTGGTCCTTTATGCAAAGCCGGGTCTCAACGGGGATGCATATTACACCCGCAAAGCAAATTATGGTTTGAATGTCCAGGTAAGCTTTCCTGAGGAGAAAATTAACAATGAATGACTTTGTTATACAGATTGGAAATATTCCTTCCAACTTGCGAATCTGCGACTACTGTCATGGGTTTACAGGGTCTGCACATGATGCAGCCGCATTCGAGCATACTGCAGCAGTCCTCACACCAGACTATCTGTTTGAGGGTGAAGAATTTGCCTGGGGAGATTCTGCATATACCCTCAATGCACGCACAATTCCAGTTCATAGACGTCCGGCAGCGCTCATTCCCAACTGTCGCCGGAAAGAGCCGGAAGTCTTTGTCTAGAACCACGACCACGCTGACGTTGCCCAACTCTCGGTCAGCCGTTTGCATGCATCCAGACAATCCTCGTTTTTAGGCAAACCGAGAAGGACTCTGGGTGGCTAACTGGTCTGGATTCTGCTTTGCCCTTCCGGGACGCCGTCCGTTGAAAGGACTGTTCCGATCCACCGATTCCTGCGTCCGCATTTGCTTTCTTTTCTTCGTTTTGCGTTGACCTTACTTTGATGCATCAAGCCCGGCCTCTGACCGACCGCTCGAGCCTGTCTCGCCCAACCCATGCAGCTCGAACCCAGCCATGCACCCGCTCTCTGCCCTTCTCCGCGTACCAGGACTCTCCTCACAGTGAACAACCCTCTGTTCGAGTTCGATGACGAAGCTACAAGTCCGCAGCCATCGGAGTTGAGCGGGTGGCGTGGCGGCGGGTTGGTCATAAGAATCTGTAAATGCAGGTACTGTACTCCGTTCGGAGGCCACGGTGCGTGTCTTGTCTTGCCTGTCCTTCGATCTCCGTTCCCTCCTTCCTGCTTCCCTCCCTTTTCTTCCCATCTGCATCGCTCCACATTACCTTTCGTTCTCATTCTTTCGTTCACAATCTCCTCGGTTTTTTCTCCCTCCGACTCCCACGTCACACTCTGCCTCCTTCGCCCTTGCCGCCCATCTTTCTTGTCCTACCTTCTCCTTCCTCGTCCCATTCTGTATCCCATCTCCTTCGCCCTTCTGTCTCTCCTGGCCTCTTCCTACCTACTGCTCTTCCTCCCCTTACTAAATAAATTGTTCATTGTTTTCCCGGTCCTTCCCCCGTGCTTTCCTTCCCCTTTCATCTCAGTCTCATATCCACTCCCCCTCCATTCACCCCTCTTTCCTCGTCATCTCGCCCCTTACTTCCGTCTGCCTCTTTTCCGCTCCTTCACCTTATCCCTATCCGCGCCTTCCACCTCTTCTCATCCACTTCTCCAACGCCACTCATTCGTTCTACGATGACCCTTATATAGGCTCCGATAACACCTCGCAGGTGTCAATAACATGGCACGCCCGCACCGCTCTTCCGGAATGCCAAGCCACCTTCCTTGCCTTGAAGAAGAAGCCCTCGCGAGGTACTCGGTCGGTTCTGGGCTCGTGTCGATTCATCTTGGCTCGTCTTGAACTCTTCTTTCTCATTCTATCGTCATGACCCTTTTATTCCCTCCCAATCCCATCATGTCGGTGATCCCCACATTATCGTGTTTTTTACCCCTCGCCCCATTTTTCGCACACCAATATTCCCAATTTTCTTTCATTCGCTGCCTTTCAATCTCTTCCCCTTCACATCTCCATTCCGCGCGATCTTCTACCTTTATCAAGATACCACGTTTATTCGGTTTCCCTTCTGGTTTAATGTGTTTCACTTTCCATTCCCTGTCCCCGTCTCGCCCCTTTTTCTTTACCCATTCTCGATGTAAACCGGTGACGAGTTTGAACTATAGCGAACCCCTTCGCGGCCTCATCTGCCGCTTTGTCAGCGATATGACACCCAACGCGTATAAGTTGAGCGGGAAGGCGATGGCGGTTGTGGTGGAGATATGCTGTGTGAGTTTTCTTATCATCATTTTTCCTGTTCTTTCCCGTTCACTCTTCTCTCATCCATCCCTCGACACATTACTACCCAGCTCTTCCCTTCGATATCCTTCTCTGGGCCCTCTCCTCTCTTGCCATCCTTTTTCTCTCTATTTTTTTTTTTTCCCCCACCAATTTCTTGTTTGATCGATCCCATGCTTTCCCGTTCCATTCCTTCTTCATCCTGTTCCCATCCTCCCATTTTGGCCTTCCCACGTCATTCATTGATGTAATACTTGTCTCGGCGCTGACCCTATGTCATCACCACGACCCGAAGATTCGATAGAGGCCTGCGTGATGACGGACCTCGACCAAATTTCGATATTGATAACGTGCGGGACGCGTGACTATCAGTTTCAACGAAAAAGTAAAGTAATCAGTCTGCAGCCTCAACACCTCGAACGCGATTATGCCATTCACTCAAAGCAGACAGCTTGAAAGACCGCCAAATCTATGTACTTGAATTTCAGAGGCATACGTGATCAAGCTTCGACGAGATTCAACCGTTGTCCATATTGCGGCCCTCCATCAGCCAAAGAAGCACCTGGAATAATTTAATGGTATACCATATCCAGTGGCATGCCTTATCACTTACTTGAACGACGAGATTTGATCGTTGAACGGAACAAATCCATCGGAGTTGAGATTCGAAATCCCGGGGTTTCTGATAGGTCCGAGTTGCTCGTTAGAGCAGTTGAAATCGCTGTACGACCACATCAGCCATTAATATTGGTAGTAACAAAAGATTGAATATCCCCACATGTAGAAGAAACAGTCCTGGTCAGAATCGGGACCAATGGCCGAAATGTCGTCGTTGAACTGGGATGGGAAGTTTACGCATTGACCACTCGCGCCGTGGAACTCGCCGCAGGTGCCAGCGAATCCCCCAGCCGTGCAAACGAAGCTGAAGAAGTGCGTGAGAATTTTCAGACATGATTGCCAGTTCGCCGACAGAACGCACACGTTGCCTTGGGTTCTGGCAGTAATCTGTAATACACGAATGAGCAAGTTAGTTGGGATGGGAAGAGTGGGGGTTGTTATCTCTGTGCTGTTTTTCACATCCGCTGTGCTGCTCAGCGCAGGCGGGAGCGCTGTGACAAAGGGAATGAGGGGGAGGAAAGCAGCGGTGAACTTCATATCAGTTAAACGGGATCGAGCGACTTGTTTTCCAATGCTCTCTTATATACAAATTCCCGGGAATAATTCATTTGGGACTAGATTGAACCCTCTTTGCTCATGAACGGGCCTCGGACTTGAAACCAATTGTGCGGCAATTTCTCCACCCCATGCTCCGCATTCTGGTGAATTACTTCGATCGGGAAACCACCCATGGAGAACCGTGTACGACACGAGGAATATTCGATTAAGTACTGCTCGACTGTTTCAGCCACTAGCCACACGGACTCCGCAAACTGACTCACGCCAGTGGGTCCAGGACGGCGGAAATGGAGTGTGTTGATTGGTCCTCTGAGATATTTATCGAACAACAAGTTTGAACGCTCGACGGCAGTCCGCATCCGGCCTCGTGTGACATTCGCAATGCCTAAGTTTGTTTGTTTCGGAAAGTTGTCTTTGACCCGGTATTTGGACTGGGTGCCTAAAATTTCGAAGGACTAGACGGCTGACTATTCGGTAAAGTTTCGATTTGGATTCTCGCGTACTCTCTGGCCACAATGCCTGAATATATTGATAACAGTCCGAAACAAGCAAACAGCGGATCTCGGCGACATTGAGGGGGCGGGAGTTGCGTCCGAACCGCCATTAAACACCTTCCATTTCGGGACTAGCACAGCCACCCTGCCGACGGCTTGCTCGGCGGAGTTTCAACCGAAGCCCAGAAACACTAAGTCAAGTATATACCACAAACAAGCTTTATTACACATATAAGAAGTTATCGCACTCGTTCTCCATCCTCCATTAGAAATGTATTCACACCTCCTACCGCTACTCGTACAACTACAGCTAAGTATAGGAAAGATGCTGCAGAAATCATAACCTCGTAAAGACCGCAAGTCCCACCCATCTCAGAACCTTGTATGCATTCTATGAGACGACCCAGAGGATCTGTGCCAAGACCTCGCTGATGGCGTGGACACCGAAGTAACCGGGCTTGTCGAGCGTCTTGTACGTCGAGGGGTTGATGGTCTGGTTCTACAGATCACAGTCAAGGTCAATGTTGACGAAGCCGCGGAGGGAAGGACATACAAGAGAGTAGGGGTAGTCCCGGATGCCCTGAACGCGGTTGGCAGCCCACGAGCCCATGGCGTAGTCAGAGTAGTTCGCCGTGCTGCGGATGATGAAGTCTAAACAGACAATTAAGCTCGGACGCAACAAGGACATGAAAGATTCTCACCTCTCCGGCCCTCACCCATTCCACCGCTCTCACCGAACGGCAGGCATCCAGAGTTGGCGGGACTGCCGGTGAGACACATGCTCAGACCGTGGCTCAGCTCGTGGATGACGGTGCCCGCTTCCAAGTCGCCGTCTCTGTATGGGAGCGCCGTGTTCCAGAGGTACATGCGCATGCGGCCGTTCTGCCCGTCAGGTGGGGTCATGAAGTTCGCGCTGTTGTATCCTGAACCATCTTATGCATTGGCGTTGACGGCGTCGTTCCCCTGACCACCGCGCCCGAAGTTGTACTGCTGCAAGTTACCGGCGACTTCGTCGAAGCCGTGCCTTGGGGTGTTAGATTAGCTTTGGTCGGATTCGAAAAGGAAATGGGCTGGTACCTGTAATACAGGTCATGGACCTTGTTGGTGGTGTAGAAGAGCTGCGCGACGATCGCGTTGATGTGCTTCTGAGTCTCCTCGAGAGCATCGCCCTTCTTGGTCTCCTTATGGTTGTACGTGGCCTTGACGGGGTTCACAGCGTCAGGGACGTTGTCGACCATGAAGAACATAGGCTCATCGGGCAGCGCAAAGGGGGTGGAGCATGGCGTGATGGTTCGTGAAATCGCGAAGGAAAGACGATGGTGGGAGAGGCAGAGGAAAGGAGGATGCTGGCTTGTTTGGCATGCGCCTTGCAGAGTTCAAGCTCCGCCAGGTGAGCCGCCGGCAGGGTGGCTGTGGTCATCCCAAATTGGAAGGTGCTTAATGGCGGTTCAGACAGAGTGGGGGGCGGGGTACCCGGAAACGGAACCAAGCCCACCAGTGGAGGAGAAGAAGTGAGGAGCGCGATCAAGTCTGCCCGAATGGCCCGCATCTCATCTTGCACTTGCTGGGCAGAAATGTGCGAGATTGAACCTGGATTTCCGCGAGAGGTGCGGAGAGACGAGGAGCGGTCGGAGCGGCGACTCTCGGTGGATTGCGGTTGTGGTCGTTCCCTGTATTATTTCTTGTTCCTCTTTTTTCTACAGCCTTGGGCTTCGTATGCCCTTTCTTTGAGTCCATGCTACGTTACTTGACCTATAGATTGATTCACTCGATCATCCTCCTGCATTTTGTCCTCGTGCACCCGTCAACCGTTGATACACGGTGGCATATATTGACTTGGCCTTTCAATACGTCTCTTTTTTTCGATACCGCCGCTCCATTACTTTCCTGGTTTGCCCATTGCAAGGTTGTCCCTACACATTCTGTTTCCTTTTCGTTTCTCGCATCAAATGCCACCCACCTCTTCACATATGCATGTTCGTGTACTGCAAAGTATTATCGCAAATTTCCAAATTATTTTCGCCAGTGCCTGCGACGTTTTCAAATATCCTTATGGTGGAACAAAGCTCCAGAAACTAGAGACACCAGAGGACAGTGTAGAATTTGTACCCATCCACTCAGGTTATCTTCCTGTTCTGGAACACCTCCCACCCAGTGCGCATATCTTTCAATCCGTCTAACTCGTAATTTCGGTGAGATTGTGCAGAATCATCGCAGTGTACGAACTCACCCGCATCACAGGCGGTTTGTTCATCCACCGTCCCATCAGAAAGCCTGCGCCATTGATACGAGAAACCAGGCCGTCAAACCACAGTGGGGTGAGTGCCGGAGACCTGCCCACAAGCTCTCGCAATTCCGCAAAATGTCGCAATTCATCGATCGAAGCAGCATCGTCCTCAGCGTTCGAAACATCTGGCTTGCAGTGTTTCCACCGCATTGACAGGAATTCAAGCGAAGGGGGAAATGGCTGTATGTTGGACAGACTTTCTAAAAATTCCAAGCTCTGAGAACATGTTGATGTGAGTCTGGAGAATGGTGGAAATGATCTACTGTACCTGGGAGGTTTGGTTGTCCCAATGACCGTACGAAATGATGATGCTGAGGTTTGTAAGATGAGGCAAGATGCTGAATAACGAAGAGAAGGAGGCAACATCAAGGGGGCTGGAGGTGGCTGTGAATGAAAGGATGTTGCTGGACCGGAGATTTCTCTGCAGCACGTCCGTTATCTGAGACTCCCCTAAGGAGTTCAAAGTGAGGCGGGCGAGAGTGGCGCGATTCAAGAAGATACGGAGCATCTGTGGCGGCCCGTCGTACTCTCTGAGCATTGGCAGCAGATCGTGCGCACCCAACCCAAACTGGTCGCCCCAGCCTCCCCAGTTCCCCTCCATCACGAAATTTGTAACCCCAGGGAATTTTGATAGAATAGGGAGAACAAGTGACCCGCGGCGAGGCTCACGATCGTCTTCAGTTCGCATAGCGCGTAGCATTAGCTTACGCATGCGGGGTAAGGACGGAATGCGATATGAGAGCTGCACCAGGAAATTAGGCCCATATCCTAAATGCATTTCGACGAGATGGGTCGGAAGTAGAAGATTCACCCATTGGGACTTTTGGATGCTGCACAAAATGATCTGTAGGCGGGCGAGTCTGGGCAAGCCACACACGTTTGCCAGCCCGGTTCGTGTGAAACGGACCATGCAGGCATGGAAGTGGTGGATGCCGGTGAAGTGTGGAAGCCGTTTGAAGAAGATGCGGAGCAAAGCGGTCTGCATGTTCACTGCCTCCTGTTTGGCCCATTCCCTACTGGACAAAGGAATTACGCTGCAAGACCAAACGAAGGGCGCAATTTCAGGGGAAGACCAGAAATCTAGGCGTTGGATTTCACGATCCTGTGCCTCGTCATAAAGACACACCGGGTGCCATGGCCAGCGCACGCGGTCCATGCCGTACGGGTGGAAGACGAAATCTGCGAACAAGAAGGGGCGTGATATGCGCCATAGGGTGCGATGAGCCAGAGAGACATGTTGGAGAGCCTCTTTGGGAAGGTGCTGCACAATCTCCAGTAGGAGTTCCTCGGGTACTTGTAGGTCGTGGCTCATGGTTTCAGGACAAGAGTAGTTTGAGGAGGCAGTGCACAGCTAAAACTGACCGTTTCGTCCCCGCATTCCTGACAGCGTGTTGTACAGAATGATATCCGATGTGATTGCTGTGGCGGTCTGATTGTCCATTTATGGGGACGCGAAGCGACACACCGCGCTCTTGTGAGGTTACGACACCGTCTCGGCATAACTTGCCATTGACTATCATGTGGGCAGTCTTCGTCACTGGTGGAAGTAGGTACTCTATGCACTGCAGGACCCTGCTCGAATCCCTCCACGACGCGCTTGGCCTTTTAGACTTGGCTTTTGGACCTGCAAAAGACGAGTTCGCCGTGCTCACGTCGAAAAATCTGGCGAGCATTGTCCCCTCGGACATCGGCGTTCTCTCCCTAGGAGATCAACGAGTTTGTGCGCGAAAACGAAAAGACGCTCGAGCTCTCTACACGCCACTGGGTTGTCGTGGCCACGAAGTGTCTCGAGGGGTCGGAGCAGAGCTGTATCGTGTGCGAGCAGAAGTTCGAGTTCAATGAGGACAAGCCCAGCGGGGGCGAAGCCGAGGACGGATACACGAACGAGTTTCGCGCGGCGCGGATTGACCAGGAGGATGTGCTAAGTATGCTGAACAATCTTGACATTGCGAATATGGACTGGGAAGACTGGGCGGGTGACGAAGTAGTTGGTGATTATGAGGTCTAGAAGGGGTCGTCGAAGGTGGTGGTTTCCTCAAGGCTAAGCAAAGATCATGTTGAGACGTCTGGATTGAACGACATAACTACATTGTGTGGAAGAGAATAGAGCGTAGAAGTAGAAAAATGTGGCGGGGAATAGGGATGAACAGAAGCGCCGCCGAGACAGATTTGCAGCGACATGGACAGAAATAAAAGCAAGGCAAAACCAAGTGCGCCTCAGCCACAGATGTTAGTCAGACGGTGATGAGCGTTCCCGCCAACCCGTCGTTGTTTGCAGCGCCCGTTGTCACCAAGCACGCCGGCACCGCCACGCCCCGTATCATTTCTTCCGCTCCCCTCCTCCCCCTCGCCAGTCATCCATCCACCCCTGGTCCTTGGCTCTTTCTCTGGTCGTATTTAAGACTAAAACAACAAGCCTACCAAGCCTATCTACCCCTCGGTCGTGCTAGGAATCCCAGAAAGAATTGGGTGGAATCAGTGGGTGCGTAGCGTCGGGGTCGTTTGTGCGCTTTAAAAGCTGACCGGAGGTGCTCCTAGGGTCTATCTAGGGACTAAATAGTGTCGTGAGCACGTTGACTAGGCGTCGGATCGACGGGCTGACGTGTGGTCTTGTATTCTTTCCTTGTCCTTGCTCGGTATCTCTCGCTCTTTGTGCGGTCGACTTGTTCTCCCTGCGCGACTTGTGTTTACTTGGGTGGGACTCTACCGCACTCGCCTTGGACTCGCCGTGTCCAGTCTCATCCCGACAACGCCCGGTACGCCCCTTTTGCTCCGTCGACACATCAAAGCGGGTACTGACTCTTTCTTTCCTCTTTCTTCCACCACAGAGCCTCCAGCAGCACACAGCAGAGGCCCCACGACGCACCCGCCCGCGCTCCGAATCGCTCTCCGATGGTAAATGCAGCCCGCATCGCACGGACATGCATCGGGGACCGGCCCCCCGGCGAGGAGGAGTCTATTGGGGAGCGCGAGGGCGCAGCAGAGCAGCAGCAGTGGGAAGAGCAACAACTACGCTTCGTCGTCGTCCTCGTCGACGGGCGCGCGGGAGGGAGACGGGGTGCCGCATGTGAATGGGAATGGGAATGGCGCACGGGTGAATGGGAGCGGAGGGCCGCCACGCACGAATGGGTTAATGAAGAGCGCACACGGGCATGCGAGTGGAGTGGCGACTGCCTCGGGCTCGACGGTGCCGCAGAAGCGGAAGCTCGGGATGGGTGGTGCGAGCGGGAGTGGCGGTAGCAAGGCGCGGCGTGAGGAGGGGCGGGTCGGGGTCAGGATCGACGGCGTCGGTACCGGTATCAGCGCGGGCGGGGATGCAGGTACAGGAGGAGGGGAAGAGGGCGCGACCGACGACATCATCCGCTGCATCTGTGGCTCGAGCACCGACGACGGCTTCTCGATTGCGTGCGACGGGTGCGGGCGGTGGTGTCATTGTGCATGTTTTGCGATTGCGAAGGACTGCGTGCCGGATAATTGGTGGTGCTGGAAGTGTCGCCCTGGGGATCATCTTGGTGCGTGTCTTGTCGTGCATCCTAGTCGTCTTTCTTCCTCCATTCGTCCCACCCTAGTCATGTGTCCTCACTTTTTGTCTTTACTACTCTTCCCCTCTGCGTTCCCTCTTTGACTGTCTCACACATTCCCGCACCTCTTTCATTCGTCTCGCTATGGCTATATCTGCCCATTAATCTTCCTTCATATTCTCACTGCATTCATCTCCAAATCTTCCTCCTAACACCCTTTCAGATCTTCCTCCAAACGGCTACGCACCCCCACCCTTACCCGCCGCGCCACCCAAATCCCGCCGCCGCGCCTCCATCTCCAACAAACGGCCTACCACGACCGTCCCCGCCGACGCCAGTCCGCCCCTGCCGAACGGCGGCAACGCCCACATCGACGACATGGAGGACGAGCGCACGCAGTACGTCCAGATCGAGGATGACATCGTCCCGCACGCCGCGACGCAGCGCAAGCTCCGCGCGTACGCGGCGCAGTGGCGCGGCGTGTCGGCGCTCGAGCCGACGCTGCCTACGCACACGCTCGGGCACACCCCGTTCATCTTTGGCGGGGCGCCACCCGCGCCGCACCCCACGCTCCTCCACCCCGCCGCTGCCGCGTATTCCGCCCTTCCGCCCACCTACGCCCTGCACACCGCCCTCCCCGCGCCGCCACACACGCTTCTCGCGCGCTACCCCGCGCTCATCACGCCCACGTCCGCGTACCTGCGCGCGCCGCCGAACGGGTACGCGCACGCGGGCGCGCCGAAGCGCTTCGTGCACCTCGTGGGGCCGCCACTGGACGTGGCGCTCGACGCGCGCGGCGCGGGCGGGAGGGGGAGGTGGGTGCGGAGCGGGTGTTGGCCGAACGCGGAGGTGCGGGCGTTTGTGTGTGATGCGAGCGATGCGCAGGCGGGGAAGGGGAAGGGGAAGAAGAGAGAGGGAAGGGACGAAGAAGACGACGCGCCGCAGACGCAGTTTGGGATCTTTGCGACGCGCGCGCTGAAGCAGGGGGAGGAGATTGTGGTGGGGTGGGAGTGGGACGACGCGAATGCGGTCCATCGGGTGGCGGAGGTGGCAGGGACGGAGGGGTGCGTGCTTTCGTTCCTTTCTCTGCCCGTGGTATTCTTGGGGAGGCGATATTTGTACCTCCCTTTGGCGATTTTTTCCCATTCCGCGATTCCTACTTCCCACCTTCCCTCTAGTCATTCTCGTGTAACTCATCCTTTACTAACGCGCTTTTCCTGACAGGCTCTCTCTGCCACTCGCACCGACCCCGACACAACGCCACCTCATCGCGCAGCTCGCGAATATACTGCATGCGCTCGGCGGCTCGGGGACCGCGGAGTGTGCGTGTGCGACGAGCTCGATTGCCGTCCCGTCGGCCCAGAAGACGACGCCCGCTGTGTCGACGCTCGCGCTCCCCGCGTCGTCATCTTCGTCATCGCACCTTCACCCGCCGAAGGAGAAGGAGCGCAGGGCGTCGCCCGGGATGGAGAACGGCGCCGGGGCCAGGGCGGTCTCTGTCGCGGCCTCGGTGGGGAAAGAAGAGGTCGAGGCAGAGGAGGCGAGGGGAGAATGTGTCATCCGCGCGATGGAGCGCGTCGTCTTCCCGTCTGTACCCGCGCCGGTGGGCCCAGGGGAGGAGATGGAGGTCGACATCGAGGGCGTAACGCCGCCGCGCTTCCCTTCGCCCTCGTCTCTCCCTGCGTCGTCTTCTATTGCCCCGTCGACTTCCTCGTACATGCCGACCTCATCCTCAGCCTCCACTCTCGCCACTTCATCCTCCTACACGTTCCCCGCATCATCTTCCGCGGCGTCGACCTCGCACCCCCCCGCTGCATCTACCTCGAGAACCGCCGCATCCAAGTCCGTGTCATCCACCTCCACCACCACACCCGCGGTGAAGCACAAACGCCTCGCGGGCCCGGGCGTACCGCCCCCGAGTCCCGAAGCGTCCGCCGCCCACCCCTATTTCCACCCCTACTCCACCTCGCGCTGGGGCCCGCTCATCGGCGCGGAGCGCGGGGTGCGTGCCGTCGAAAGGGTGCGCGGGAGCGGCGGGTGGGGCGGGGTCGTTCTGGATGCGTCGGCGGGGTACGGGCATGCGGCGCGGGCGTGGGCAGGAGATGAGTATGGGTACGGCGAGGAGTATAGGGATGGCGGGTACGCATACGCGCAGGGATTCGGGGCGGGGTATGCGAGCACGAGCGCGGCCGCTTCCGCTGGAGCGAGTACGAGCACGAGCGACAGTAAGCCGTATGCTGTCGTCGAGCGCGGGGGAGGGTGGGATGTCGTGCACGAGCCCGAATACGGCGGTGGGCGCGAGGGTAGGCGGGATGAGGGTACGGGCAGGGACGCTGGGGATGCAGAGGAGGAAGAAGATGTGGATGTCGTGGGAGATGCAGATGGAGGTGCGTTATATTATTCAGCTCCTCGTCCTTCGTCTAACTCCTTGCCAGATACGATGACACGAAAGCGGGATCGCATACGGCGGCACGAACGCGACCGTGAGGTGCAGCAAGCGCAGTCCGTCGAGGAGAGCGTGTGCCCGCCGAAGATGCGGAAGCGGTGGAAGGATGCCAACGGGGCGGCGGTTCCAGTTCCGCGCGCGAAAGCCCCGCCCCCACCGCGGGTGGACAAAGGCAAGGGAAAGCCCGTTCTTCGGGACAGCGCGATGGATGTCGACGCAGGTCAGTTCTGTTTCCGTCTCGGAAGCCTAAGAGAACTGACGTATTTCGTGCAGGAGAACGACCACCTCTCTCTCCCCGCCTACCGCTCGCCCCTCCTCCTCCTCCTCCGCCTCGCTTCCAATTCCAGCCTCCTCTTCTCCCGCCGCAGCTGCCGCCGGGTCACTCGCCCAGCACGAGCTTCGCGGCGCTTAGCTTGCAGTCACCGCACCCGCCGGGCCCACGTCCGGCGTGGTCCTCCGTTGGCACGGTTGCAAATGTGGAGGTCCTAGAACACGGGGATTCAGCGGGCGTGTGGTGGGGGAGGAGGGACAATGGGGATGGGCGCGCTGACGTGGCTGCAGGACAGGCTGTGGATGTGGCGTCCGTGGCCACAGTCGTCAGCGCTTCGCCGTCTGCGGAGGAGATGCACGTGGATGCGAACGTGTCACCGCGCGTGCACTTTGTGGAGCCCGTTGCGGACGCAGTCGAGGTCGACCCACCTGCGGATGTGCATGTGCAGGAGGAGCCCGAGCTCGATGCGGATCCGCCGATGGCTGTCGGCGAGGAGGAGCCGTACAGACCTTCGCCTCAGAGCCCGAGCCCCGCTCCCGAGTCGGAGGACGAGTTGGAGATCGTGCCCGTCGTCACAAAGGACGTGGAACCGGGCACTGCGCCTGTGGATGACGCGGAGGCCATGAGGGAGACGGTGCCATCGCCGGTGGCTGTCGAGCCGCCTTCGCCCAATTGGGATCCGACCGCCTCACTCTCACCTGACATTCGTGTGCCCGCCCCCCTTGTACGCGACCCATCCCCTGCACCTGCCGCAGCTGCACCCGCACCCGCACCTCCTGCGAAGGTGTCATTCAAGGAGTGGCAGGCGCGCAGAAAACTCGAACGCGCAAAGGTGGAGGAGCAGGAGGAGCGCGACCGGGAGATGCAGCGGGGGCAGGAGATGGAACGCGAGAAAGAGCAGCGGGAGCGCGAGAAGGACGGGGCGGATAAAGAGAACGATGCCGTACCCAGCAAAGCGGAGGATGGTCTTACGCGCATCCTTGACGGCATCCGGAGGTCAGCAGTCGGCGACAAACCGCCGTCTGTGGAGGTGGTGCAGCAGGATGTCGAGATGCCTGACGCGGTGCCTGTGGAGATCGCTCCAGCACCGCTGGATGGGCTTCAGCCGAAGGAGAAGGCGCGGCTCCTAAGCATGACGGCGTTCGTTGCGGGCGAGAATGCGCACCTTCTCTCGCCTCTTGCGGTGCCCAGTACCGTCGAGTCGCGGACGCCTTCACCGCGTCTGACGAATGGCATCAAGCGGGAAGTGTCGCCTCTCGCAACCACCGTCTCTGCACCTAGTCCACCGCCTCCTACCGCCCCCGCCCCTCCTCCACCGCCCTCTGTTCTTCATTCACCCCAGGCCGTGCGACTTCCTTCCCCGTCCTTTATGTCGGCCCCTCCGCCGCCGCTGTTTGCCTCTCCTTCACCGCAGAGGCGACGCTCTCCACCACCACCCTCCCCGCCCCGCAAATTCTTGTCCTCTCCACCCCCGCCACCCCCCCTTGAATCACCCCGAGTCCGACGTTCTCCGTCACCATTGTCGCCACCCCGCTCGGTCTTGCCCTCTCCACCTCCGCCATCGGTGCTTCAATCACCCAAAGCGCCGCATTATCCGTCCTCGTTCTTCACCAGCAACGGGGTTCCGCGACCTACTGCGTTCTTGTCCAAGCCTTTGCCCTCTTCGAATTTCACCACCAGCCGTCTTCCCCAACCACGATCTCGAGGTCCACCATCTCCGCTGCCGCAACCTCGACCTTCACCCGTGCAGTTCCGCGCGCGCGCTCCGTCGCAAGAGGAGGGTGAGATCCTCCCCAACTCGAGCCCGCCTCCCACTCCCATGCGTGTTCCGCGCTTCGGCTCCCAGCCCACGCCCGCGCGGATGTCGCCGTTCGCTGCTTCGTCATCTCCCTTTGCGACGCCGAACGGGCCTCCTACTCAGCCGCGCTCGCACCAGCTCGGGCGGATGCCACCCAGCGCACCGAAGGCGCTGCGAGAGGCACAGAATCCCAACGCCATGGCACTCGGCGGGGGCTCTGGCGGCCCTGCCCGCGGTGCTCAGCGTTTCAATGGCATGGGTCCACAGACCATACCATCCACTGTACTCGAGCCGCAGCCGCGTGGTAGACGGGGAGGACGCTGGGGGAAGCAGCGGCAGCGCGGAACTTGATTCTGCGTCGCCGTTCTTCTCGTTTCGTGTTTCCATTCTTTTCTCTTTTATTCTGGGTTTGAGCTCTACGTATACGCTGTCGAATTTTCCTTCTCTTGTCGCTTTGTCTGCTCCGTACTTAACTTTATACTTCCATCTCTCTCTTTTCTTTTCCATATCTCTCGACCGACCAAACGAACAAAGAACCAAACGTGTTGTGCTGTTATAGATTATACCAAAATATGTAATGACCGGTCCTGTATTCTGTAGTACTTTGACGAATTCGTCTGTCTCCACGATGAAGTGCCTTGCAGAACTAAATGTGTACAAGTGGGCAGATGAGAAAGAGACGGCGGGTAACGTTAATTATAGGAACAAGAATTGACAAGACTGCACAAGTTCTAAATAATCGGGTTTCTACACTATGATGGCGTCTTCGATGCAAGCAAATGCGCCAATAGCATGCAAGGCGTAGATTCTTTATGTACCCTCATCAATTCAACGACAGACAAAAGGACGATTTATACGAACGAAAATGATTGTTCGTCTGAGTGCATTAAGATTGGCAGTGTGTCCGGGAAGCCCTGGATGGGGGGGGGGAATGGATCACCACCGAGATATTGTAATCCTCGCGTGAATCACACTGGCACGGCGCGATGCCCAGAATCGTTCCGTATGTTATCTTTTCGTCAAGACTTGGACGAACCAAGACGATGCTAACACGCTCGATAATCGTCCGCGCACCACAGAATATATACCCTCCCCAAAAAGATCTCGTGTAAATTTGAAGAACGTCGGCATTGTGGAGGGATGATCGGTGCTTTCTGCTGTCCGTAGAGTCCGAGAGGGGAGCTGGCTTCGTGGACGTCGATTTCACACAAGGACCCTCACATGCCAAGTACAGAGTCTTCGTCGCCGACAGAACACCGTGGTCCGAGTTCCCGGACAGAGCAAGGGACAGAGATTGGTCTAATATTGTGGAGGTCAGCATTGTAGTAGAAGATTCAAATGCTTAATAAGGAAGCGAAAACGCGGAGTGAGTGGCGGCCGCAGCGTTCAACATTATGCATCCGATGTAAATTTGAATGGAACAGGCACCCATAAAATCACCAATCGAATTTGGGAAATTGGGGGCGGCTTGCAAGTTTTGACCTGTTTCGACTCGCAAACATGCGCCAAGCACACGGCTTTTCTTGTTAGACGCCATAACATTCGATGCGAATAAACAACTGCGTAATGTGCCCACGCCTCGCCTGGCAAGATACAATCGAATTAACATCTTCTGCTAGGGGTGGCGAGAAGGACATTACCGCATGGCCCAATATGAGCCGGGTAATGGCGGGTGATACCAATATCATCAATTTCAACATTTGCCACGATTGATAAGACTCAGTACGCGTGAGTGTGTCTGGTGGGCTGGCGGTGCCGTCGGGCAGCTTGCTCACCAGTCCGCCACCCGACGTGATGGTTTTGGTCCCAGGTGATGAAATTCGGTCGTTGAGATCCGTCGTTGTACGTTGATGTCAGTTGATGTCAGACTCACATCAGCTCATAGCGCTCACATCAATTCACGTTGGCCATATATGGCGCTGCCCGGTTTGCGCAAATTTGCTGATGGTAGAAACTCGGGCGATTACATGCTCTTTAGATGAGGGACGTCTGCTGGCAATCCCGGACGAGCTTCCATGGCTGTGTCTCGACTTCGCACTTCGCCGATGCTTCTAGTTCCAACGAGTCGAGTGAGTCGACAGTGAATATTTGAATGCTTGAAGTACCAGGGAGGATCCTGGGATACCGGGGTTCGGGTGAGTAGAGAACAATTTAGTTGGGTTTGAGACGAGTCTGTGCGCGGAGAGATGAAGGAACAAGCGTCCTGGCGGCTGCATAGGAGAATTTCTATGCGCGTGGTGCGGGGAGAACCGGAGGCGTCACGGTGGCAGTGCCGATGTGCTTGCTCATAACGGCCGCAAACAGGACCAACGTGATTCTCCCTTGTCTTCAACGTTCATCATCGATTTTTCATCTGCAGCTCTGCTCTTTTCAAAACGGCTTTCTTGTGGCTATGTTCTATGTAGCCTCTTTACAAAGTACCCCCGATCCATCTTCTCTCTCGACGCGTTCCGAAAAGTTCGTAATCATGCCGAGGAGATCATCCATTCACCGCAGAAACTGCAATCTATTCATTCAGGATCTATTCGCACCTGTCTGGCCGCCAAACAACATCTTTCATTCCAAAAAACGTAGACATCGGAGATTGCACTAGCCTGACTAAAGATTAATTGGACCAATGATGCCGACTGAACTACGTTCCATTCGGTGCATAATATATTCTGATATCTCTGCTTTATCGTTGTAGAAGCAAAATGGCGGCGATTTCTGGTGGCTGCGAGACACATTAGACGGAGGCAAACACCAACACCCTGTGCAGGATTTGACTCGAGCTTCGGTAATGCATACTACCGCAGACGTTCAATTTAGAAATCGATCATCTCTCCCTGCTCCTGCTTTCAGCCTTCAACCGTTCCATCACGCTAGACTCGGCTACCTCGTGTTTCCTTCTCATTCGGTGACTTCAACATCATCCGGTACCCCGAGTTCGATGAGCCCGAAATAAAACATAGATCCTTCAGCCGACTGAACGGTCGAATTCGGACTGCGATTCAATGCGCGGGTACATCTCTCCAAATGATATTCGTTCGACAAACCGGGCTTGAACTATTACATCCTTAGCGCCTCCGGACTCGAAACCGGAGCACATGTGAGTAGGAGAGCGAGAAGGCAACTGGATGACCCCACACTCCACCTGGAGCCGGCTGGAGCGCCGCGAGGGAGATAAGGTGCGTCACACGGCGTGACTTCGTATGCTTGCTTGCTTCGAAGACATCGTGCCACCGCAGCATCGCACCATCGAGCAACGACCGAAAGCCCCGCGCCCCTTTCAAAGTGCGTGCTGTTGTATCCAGTGGCGCTTTACTTGACACGCATTTCAAGCCCAGCATGCTCGCCTTGCGCGCGGATTTCGCAAGCACCTCTTTTGCGTCCCTCGTGTTCCCCACTGCAGATTCAGCGCAGCCAAGTAACGCTAAAGCGGATCTTGCCAAGGTTAGCTTCGGGAATTCATTCCTCCCGCCAAAAATGCGTCCTCTGTGCCGGCTTACGGGGAATGCAGACAGTCATCGAATGGCTTTTTGTCGTAATCGTAAGTAAATATACACTCGCCCCTGCCGATCTGCGTTCGTTCGATGCGCGCTGAACGCGCTGGGTAGGCCGTCATCCTGATTGCCTGCCTCTTCTTGCGCAAGTACGTTGCGTCGCTGAATTTGAATGCCTCCTGAACTGCACAAATACTGATCGGAATCCGCAGGATGTTCGGCACGCGAGCATCCGATTCTTCACTGCACCTTCCCGACACGCTCAATACACGCGCGTCCTCAGCATTCGGCCTCCCACCCACGGTCGACACACCAGCGTATCTGTGCACATACGTCGCCACATATCCCATCGCCCATCCACTCCCCGTCCACGGCGGCCACTCTCGGCCTAGTCATTTTCGCTATGCGCGGACACCGCTGCGTGCCACGACGGGGCGAGATATTGACCCAGCCGGGCGGCGTGCCCACGAAGATGTGGATTCCGAGCTCGGGCTGGGGGATAAGGATGTGTTGCCTGCCTATGATGGGCGCGATCGGCCGCCGAAGTATGCGGTTGCGGCTGCTGCTGCGCGGAGACCGACTATGCCGATTGCTGGCGCGGCGTCGGCTGTGGGGGTGGCTGGTCCCTCAGAAGCAGACCCCCTGCAAGGTCTAGCGACAAGTCTCGTCTCATCTTCCGGCGACAACGCTGTATAGTTTTGCATTCCTTCTTGTTGAACCCATGCTCTATTGGAGCCGTTGACCCGCAAAACCGAAAAGTGTCGTTCGGGTTCCCAAATAAACCGCCTGGCAGAAACTCACTTGCATTTCCGATCATCCGCAGAGGGTCCTGAACTCTCGCGCGTCGACACTCAACAAGTTGAACTCGAACAGGAACGGCTCACTTCTTGATGAACGAGATTGAAAGGGCGGAACGCCGAGTGCGGCACAACTGCCGAACATTGTCGGCAGAGCGGAATATTCTAGCGCGGGGTGAGACTGACACGCAAGGGTAGGCGTGTAACAACGAAAAAGTCTCGGAAGCCCTCAGGCCATGCCTCGCTGTCGAACCCAGCCGCGAATCTCGGATCGAAGGGTTTGAAAAGTACTACGAGCACCGTGAAACGCTCGCGCTTCGCGAACTGTTTGCCGACACAATTCGCAGATCCGCAGGCGTATGCGGCACTTTGATATATCAGAAATCCTCTGATTATCGGAGCGTCATGATGTATCAGGACCTCTAATCAGCGGTTATTTTGATGTATCAATTCTCCCTCAAATCCCTCCCGGTGCGACATCACGCGCTCCGCCTGATTTGGGCGCCCACCGTCGGCCCCGCCACTCCGCCCTTAATTGATGGCGCTCCACGGCCACTCCAAACGGGGCGATCATTTGTTCCCATCGGCATTTGCACCTTGCTTTCGCCCTCCACCACACGGGCTCTTCGTTGCCTCTGGCCTTCCTGCTGGCCGGGCTTGTCAAGCCGAACTTATGTGGGCCTATTCGAAGGAACTGGGGGGGTGAAGACGCAGAGCCTCGTCTCTGATTGAAGATGAACCTGACGGAAATGAAAGACACACAATGCACTCACATGCAAGCGGATAAGAAATGTAACTCTTGGTGCTTCCTCACATCAAAGAAATCGTCGCCGTTAACAAACATAGCGTCCGAGCCCTGCCGCACACGCTGATAGTATTTGGGACTGGACAGCAGGAGCCACACGAGGCTGGTTATCGTCGACACCGTTGTGTCCGATGCTGCTTTAATCGCTGTGACTCCGTTGCCCGACGCAGTTTCGAAAGTTGGTTTTTCTTTTCTCAGCCCGGCTTTTTTTTTTGAATCCCGTTTTAATTCCTGTGTGCCTAGGGCATATGGGGCACGGTGAAAGTGCCGCTTTGCCATTGCCACTGCCGCAGATTACCGCTGTTACCGTAAGATTGCCGCAGCATCTTTTGTGCCGCTGCCGCCACATGGTCACACTGCCGCTGCGTGACTGACATTTCAACCCTGCGGCACTTTTCCTGCCAACCATAAAATTTGTAACTTGAGATTTCTGAGTGAACATGTAGCTCTGACCCTCTAGTATCAGCTTCCAGTGACCGATCCGGCCCAATTTCTGTTTCAATTGAGATATGCGAGAAATAGTCCTTGAACGGGACACCATCAATTCAACATACCTGGTGCAGCAGCCTGCGGAAAGTTAATACCTCGTGTCCATACCAGACTGAGACTCACAATAGCTCGTTCGACATTCAAAAAAGGGAAAAACCGTAGCATTATGTGTAAGAACAAGATTATCTATTACCCGTATATTAAGCATTGCTTATATATTAAGCAGATCCCTCGAATCAGATTGCATCTATTTGTTCCTCCAAATATATTCCATTTGTCTTACTCACTGCTCCAAACCAACAGCCACAGGCACTCCAGTTTCCATTTAAATTCCCGAGGCGACCAGCTACAGCCGCGCTTCAACGTCACCGATCAGCCGTTCAACGTCCACTGAAAAGGAAGGGTCTGCTTCGCTTTTTTCTTTGTTACACCCACCATATTCCCCCGAGTCGCATTCCGTCAATTTCTCTGTCCCATGCCTGGGAGGGCACTATTTTTCTGGCACGTAACCGATCCTGACACATCTTCGAAGCAAAACCTGCCTAATGTCGTTCTGCCTCTTCATGTCCATGCACCGGATTTTGTCCTCTTTGATACCCTGCTCAACGGCCGTCCGATCAAGCCCTCCGTAATCAGCAAATCCTAACATCGGGACCGAAGTGAATGCAACTCAATCGTAACTCTGCTCAAAGTTGCTGTGCCCGTCATGTAACATTATTGCACTTTCGATACGTGTTTAGCGGCTATCCCATCGGGTCCCCACATGCAAGAAACATCAAGGCCGATGAGCATTACCGACAGCTCTTTAACATGCAATTACACCTCCAACTCCGATCCCAAGTTCAACCACAACCTTTCACTCCCACAAGAAACATTCTCGTGCTGTACCGGAGCAAGATGCCAATATAAAATACTACAAAAGCCCGAAGATCATCTGGGATGCTTGGCGGATTATTCTACTTAAAACTGTTCTGAAGACAGCGACAAAGCCTGGGTTCTTCCATTCAAACTGGTTCAAGACATTCATAATGCTAAATTGGAGAATACGACCTATTCCGGCTGTTGCGCATCTCCCATTCCATTCACCAAGCTCTTGCCACATTGTTCGTCCGTCTTCTAACCTGCTCATTCTCTGGAACAAGTCATCGACACCAGCAGAATGTCGCGAAGATTTTCCTGAGGTCTGGCGTGGATAGGAAGCGGTGCGTGTGCATTTCCCTTGCTTCACCGCGGATCGATTCAGAGCTTTTGTTTGACTGAGCACGAGTAAGGGAATATTCAGCCACTCGTGTCATTTGTATGTGGTTCTAACAAGATGTGCCGAGCATCCGACCGATTCGAAATTCAGCAAATACAGATTGGTCCCGTTGCGTGACATTTGCATTGGTGTGTAATTAAAAGCTTCTCCGTGTTACCTGATGAGCCCTTGCCGTCCTTTGCCACTCGACATTGGCAATTCACCTGGCGACGGTATACGACAGCCTTCCTTACAGCGAATTTGAACAACAGCTGTTTAGTGCCGTAAGTATCTTATAATGACGATCGCTCCTGGACTAACCGCCAAATCTATCTTACTCATTATCCCACACACAGGGTGCATGCCTGCCAAAGACCAATTTCGTTTTTTCGGTCTCTTTGTCGTCATACCATATCACGATTATATATTTGGAATTACTGAACCGTCTTTAATCAAGTTCCGGTCTTACTTGCCTTAGCCTTATGTACACCCAATGCTTTGAATTTATATCTTTGAGACTTCAACAAATCATGAAAAAGCGCCAGCTTCGAAACATAAGCCGGAGCAAAGCAGAGGCAAGTCTTGTGGTTAGTATGGCTGTGATTACTGAACAGACATTTGAGCTGTTTTGTCACAATGGTGGTGCCACAACATTGCCGCTGAACACAAGTTGGACCGCCGCTAAACTGCCGCTGCAATGTGACATTGCCGCGGTGTCACACCTGCCAAGTGCTGCAGGACTGCCGCAGCATACGGCATACTGCCGCTGCAAAACTGCCAAGTGCCGCTGCAAAGTACCAATTTTGCCGCTGCCAAGTTCTGCTGACTGCCGCTGCAGAATGTTTGCATGTGTTTTGTTGCCGCCATACTGCCGCAGACTGCCGCTGTACCGAAAGTATTCCTTGGTTTAACGTTGTATACAAGACTTTATTAAATGCAGGGGCAAGGTGGAACAATGTATTAGATACAGGAGAGTACCCTGGCACATTTCAAACTACCAATACGGTGATACCCAGGAGTTCAACATGTGTCGCAAGTTCAACTGCCGCAGACTGCCGCAGTACTGCCGCTGCACATGCCGCTGCATGCGGCAAAAGCACTGCAGCGGCAAAATCCCTTTGCCCGGGCATATGGTAGAACTAAACTAGCTACTGTGTACTGCTAATTTATATGTAATATCTGCTGTGTTGTTGTATCGTAACTACTCGAAGAGATGTAGAGCCGGTTACACGGCGAGCCGTGCACCCGGATACAAAACGGAAAAGACTGTGCGATGTGGTGGCCGTAGCCAATATAAGTACAGAGCATGAGTGGAGGATGCATAGATAGAAAAAGGAAACAGAAACTAAATGAAATCTACTTTGAGGGTTTCTCTAGCGGCTTGAAGTCACCGAAAACGGAGTGAAACCGACGGGTGTCCTGGATATAGCGGAAAAGGTGCGAGAGGAGTTCGGGATCGGATAGAAGGTGTTTCAAATGAGCCGCAAGTCTACTGGAGGCTCGGAGTCGACGACGTGCATGTTCGTGTGCAGTGCAGAAATGTAAGAAATGGTCCACAGTTTCTCTCAGCCCGGCTTCATCAGTCTGAATAGTACCACGAAGAGTCGGAATGCATGTAGCTGAGGCTACGGACAGACCCGCAAGGTGATACCACAGATCCATCGTGCCGACCGCGCCCTTTTTCATCCGTTGCATACTGTACTATTTCGTTCAATTCGAATATGCACGTGACTTTTAATTTTTGCGACAAATCTCCAAAAACCGCTAAAATTGAGAAAGAATTATTGCAAGGGTTTTCAGAAATCAGCTGCGACGCGTGACATTCGAATTGAATGAAATAGTTCAGTAGTGAGATCTTTAGCGAACCCGTTGAATTCTTCGACGATCCGCCCAGCCTAAGAGACCGGATGGAGCGTGTTCATCAACGTATCTGTATGGGCAACAGGCTGTGCGTGACACTGCCCGTCTCTGCGTCGCGTCTCCAGTATCCAATAACAGAAACCACAGCCGCCACACGGCTGTGTGTGAGCTCCACCCAACATGGCTCAACCTCCGCAGATGAAACCGTGGGAATTTGATTGTTTCAAACCTTTTCACGCCTTCACTGTGCGCCAGCTCATCAATACAAAAGGGGGTTTTAGTGGTATACAGCCTTTGACCCTGAAATTGGTGTTGGTTAGCAATACTGGAGTCTCATACTGGTAATGGCATTTCCTCCTGAGAAGTTTGGCTTTCTGGCCAAATGGAAATTCGCTCCACCGGGCAGTCAATAAAAGTGTTGATCAGTGATATTTTGGTCTTCTAGATCGCCTCCGAGGCTCCGCCAGGAATTTAGCTCCGTGGATCATTTCACTCACTATTGTCATTCTTGGGCGCTGAGGTTTGTGTATCTTCCGCCTCATCGGCGGTGCTCACTGGATCCCAATCATCTTTGCCCGGGATTTGTAGCCGATCCGAACAAAATTAACCGGTACCTGGCCAAGAGTGGCCTACTGCCGGTCAAGACCGGGTTTTTTCCTAGCTAAGAGTTGGCCGACATCGATTTGCGGATATCCCACGTGAATGGCGCAAACAAGATCATCACTCTCTTTATAAAATTACGTGTGTCTGTCCGAAGCCTTTTTAAACTCCGCCTTTAATATATCATTCCGGCAGCTCCTTGCCAGACCTCTTTCAAAGTCCTCAAACATTTATTTAATCGCTTTCCTTGTTACTTTGGGTCTTTCGCGACAAAAAATCGCTCTCTTAGGAGCTTAGGAAGGGGATGCGAGGCCGCGAAGCGGCCGAACAGCCGCTTCTTAAGTAAATGGAAGTGTGAATTGAATTTGATCGAGTTATTCATCGGCTTATAAACCCTCTCCGAACGCCGAGGTGTCGAAACGTACACTGACTCGGAAAAAATATTGGATCACCAAAATCAAAAAGTTGAAGGCCACGCTGAGCCCACAAAAAACATATATTAAATACATTTCATAGCACATTATGGACCCTCCGAGGCATCCTATTTACCGCTGGAAAGACGAGGTCAGATGCCTCGCGGTCGGGCTAAAATGAGATAATCATCGTGCACATGTGATCCAATACTTTTTCCGCATTTGGAAGGCCCCACATCTTTCATCTCGAACCACCACCACAACGCGTCAAAGGCTACTCTAACCACACATACATCCTCCTCTGCATAATGTCGGACACTACTGTTGCTCAGAAGGCCACTATAGTGGCACTGAAGGAGGAGGGAAAATCAAATAGGGAAGTGGCAGAAAAGGAGAATGTCGTGCCCTCAACGGTGTCCAGGACAACACGCGGTATGATCCAACCCACGATTTCGAGTCAAAGGGTCACAAAAAGGGTCGCCCAAGGAAAATGGGGGAGAGGGATGTCCGTCTGGCACTGCGGATGCTATCTTCGGGCCGTGCCAAGAATGCGACAGACCTACAGAGGAAGTTTTTCCCCGAGATTCACGTGGATACCATCCGAAATGCACTCTGAAAGGAGAGCCTTAACGCCTACGTTTGCCAAACGAAGCCTCTCCTCACCTCTGCACACCGGAGGAAGCGAAAAGACTGGGCGGAGAGTCATTGTTATTGGACAAAGGAGGATTGGCGTGCCGTCATATTTTCGGACGAGTCCAAATTCAACCTGATTGGTTCCGATGGCCGGCAGTGGTGTTGGAGACACAAAGGAGAGGCAAACGACCCCAGATACACCAAGAAGAAGGTCAAGCATGGTGGAGATAGCATCATGGTCTGGGGGTGTATCACCCGGCACGGTGTTGGAGAACTTCATCGCATCGAGGGTATCATGGATCGATTCGGGTATACCGATATTCTTTCCGAATCACTCCTCGGCACCCTCGACAAGCATAACCTCGACCGCTCAACAGTTTATTTCCAGCACGATGGTGATTCAAAGCATCAATCCAAGCACGCCAAGGGCTGGCTTGAGCTTGAAGGCTTTGATGTGCTGCCCTGGTGCCCCAATTCACCGGATATGAACATCATCGAGAATCTTTGGGATCATTTGGACCGTATGGTATGCGCTAGGAACCCATTGCCGAAGAACAAGGAGGAGTTGTGGCTGGCATTGAAGGAGGAATGGGACAACATCGATCAACAGTTCATTGACAGGTTGTATGACAGCCTGCCCAACAGAGTGCAGGACTTGTTGAAGGCAAATGGCGGGGAGACTCGCTACTAGCATCTGGTAAGCCCTCCACATTTTATTTCGTTGGTTGCGCATTTTTCTGACTTGAATCTCCTTGTGACCAAAAAAACAGATTAATAATTGGATCACCTGTGGTCGCCGAATGCCCCCTGGCACTCCGAGTTCTTAGCTTACAGTCCCAATATTTTATATGTGTATACTACACTCCATATCCAACCCTCTGAGCATAAAAAACCTCATGGAAAGGCACAGAGGTTCGTGCGCAATCGAGATCTTTTTGCAAATTCACGTGATCCAATACTTTTTCCGAGTCAGTGTACCATCGAAGTAGCAGCATAAAAGACAAGCAGGCATGTGCACGTTGTATCGTCTGCAGCCGTCTGCATTTTTCCTATGACTTCTCCCGAAGTGCCAAGCATACTGGTCATTGGTGGCACCGGTGCTCAAGGCAGCAATGTCGTTCGAGGTACGCCCTTCCTTCACCCCATCATCACCCCCTTTCTCATTTGTACACTGCCGTAGAACTCGTCCGCGATAAGAAATATATCGTAACCATCCTCACTCGCGACATCACTAGCATTAGCGCCGTAGCACTCGGTGAACTTGGAAATGTCACTCTCATCCCCGGCTCGTATGAAACCGAGAAAGGGCTCTGAGAGGCTCTGAAAGGGCAGCATGGGGTTTACGTAAACTTCAATAGCTTCGCAATGACTGACAGTATGGAATACTTTTGGACATTTAGGCTGTGGGTTGTCCTCTCAAGGATGATAGGAAGCTGATGTCTCTCTGTAGGTGTGAGATTGCTGTTCAGAGTGGTGTCAAACGGTATATTTACGTCTTAAAATTGATCCACTGCTCACGATGTACTGTGTAGGCTTATATACTCAGGTGGCAGCAACCGACCCAAAGGGCACCGCTATGCGGAAGAGTACAGCAACTCCCACCAAGCTACAGGCGGCGTAAGTAGTCCCATTCCCACCTCGTGTCTTAGCTAACTATTCCCAAACCAGAGACTATCTGAATGGCTTGAGTCTCAACCCCTCGACCTAATTGAATGGACAATCCTCAACGGCGTAGTCTACAGAAGTGCTCTCCATCCTCCTTCGTCCTCTTGTCCTCCCAGATAACACCCACATCTTCGCAGCTCCCATTGGAGACGGCTTCATCCCCTTCGCCGAGCTCGCCACCTATGGAAAGTACGTCTGTTGGGCGTTTGATAACCCCTCTCGATCCGTTGGGAAACACATCACGCTTCCCACGTATCCGACTACGCTGAGGGGGGTGGCAGAGGCGTTTGAGAAGGTGACGGGGAAGAAGGCTGTCGCGAAAGATGTTACTCAGGATGAGTGGTTTGAGGCTGCGAAGAGCTATGTGGATCCAGATGCAAAGCAGCCGAGCAACATCCCGGTCGCTCCGGAGGGGGACGATACGAGATTTACATTCCGACACAGTTTTGGAGCGTGGTGGAATATCTGAGTAAGCTGTTTTCCGTTCAAATTTTTTTGTTCAACTCTTTTCATACGTGGAAATATAGAGGCACTCCGACTGGACGTAGAAGCTATCAGAAAAGCGCAAGAGCTTGCAAACGAGATCTACCCGGATCGATTCAAATCTGTCGAAGATTGGATGCGCGCAATGGGGTATACAGGTGGGTCACTCGTAAAAGCTTAACCTTTGCTATACAAGTCCTGACACAAATATTAGGTGAAGCGAAAGCCGAGATGAAGCATGATCGTGATAGGAAGAGAACATTGTAATGACGACAAAATACAGCATCAGACTACTGTAATACAAGATGGGCCTCCGGTAGTCCGGGTGATTAGAGTGTTGTACAATAGGTAATACTACTGGCACGAAACAAACACCAGAATTACTTGGACGAAGGTTAGCCTGGAGAATCGTGTTCGACGCTATGATTTCCCACAGTGCAGAAAATAAAATAAACAGGGTAAGAAAATGAAGTGTTTTAGTGTAACAAATGACAAAGGAAGTGATCTAACTAAAAACAGTGCAGTCGCTAGCAGGGAGTTTATTCTCCGAAGTGCGATGCTTGTGTAAGAAATCAATAGCCCATGGATCACAGTACTGACCAGACAAAGAGAGACAGAGGCCAAGAAGAGCACAAAACGAATAGGAAAGCAGCAAATAAAGCTAAACTGAGGGAGAACAGAGTAAACCAGGCGGAATGAAATGCGAGCAGGCCCTCGGAACGACCTAGTCTCACTTGTAGTCAGACTCCACAAGATTTATGACAGTCGATAAATCTTTTATATGGAGTCTGATTTCGTTGGCGGGTATGATCATGGACCTCGGTTTTTGATGGACACGTGATCATTTCCCACGCCCAAATTCGGACAATCTCTTCTCACTGGAACGTTGGGCACTTGCATTATTCCTGAATGCATTTGGACGGAATTTCGGATTGATTCTCTCCTTTCAACTTGGGGGGAGGCCGATGCTGGCGCACGGCATAACTCGTACTTTACATATTTTATACTTTCACCTTTTTGTCGTATGCTCTATAAGTTAGTTAGTTCAGGAAATAACATGTCTTTCAGATTCGACAACGGATATTCCGAATTGCAGGTTTTTGATTGGACGCGTGATATCATCGTTCGCCATCAGTTCATCAACTGTCATTTACGAACATGTCAACCGAATCCGGCGGTCAAAGCGCTCTATACTAGCTGCTCAGAGAAAGTTGCAGGCTTGTATTCGTCCACCTTCCGATTCCGAAAATGGCCACTATAAATATTTCGGAATCACGGGCGCTAAACCTCTTCTCGCTCAAAACTCGACCACCACGACCTCAAGTGTAAGTCGTTTCCACGTCTCGTTTCGCAGCACTGAATCGGGTACAGATGCCGGCTGTACGCAGAAACCGAAGGCTCCAGAACGTCGTTAGAACGGCCCACGTCAACCCGCTCGCCGTCGTCTTAATGTAAGCATATATACTCTACAATTTATTTGCACTTCGGCTCGACTCAGCGCCCCAGCCCCGACCCTTATCCCAGCGACGGGCCAGGCGTCAACTACCTCGTCACACGTGACCTCGTCGACGACGTCGTTGCCTACGAACAGGGTCTCATCGACCACTCAACATTACTCTCGCAGCGCGAAATCAAACTCGGCGAAAGTCTAGATTTCGGTCAGCGCTTGTGCGGGTACAGGACGTGTCAGCAGATGTACAGACATGACTGGAAGGCCATTTACACTACACCCGAACGGAAGTTGACGGGCGAGTACAGTCTAGCGTCATTATTTTTATTCAACTAACTCGACAGCAGAACACTTGGTGCAAGACGAGACGCACTTCGCACGTAGGCCTCCCACCGTATGCTCTTGCAAAAAGCGGCACATGGAGTGGGTCGATTATTTGTCCGCGGGAGGGGAACAGGGGCTGGAGAACGAGTTTTTCCGTTGGATCGCACTGTGAGGCCACACGTCGATTGTCAAATATATTATCTAGCGTGATTTACTTCTTGCGTCGATCGCAAAAATTGTGTATGTTGATTACTACGAATTGTATCAAGAGTCCGATTGCCATGCATTATAGCGTGCGGAATCGACGTGATATAGGTTTTAAACCCAAACTTTCCGACGTTGTGAGTTAGCTGCATATATTCGCTGTCGGCATTTCGGCCAGCTGAATAATAAAGTTATTGATGGGATCATATTCTGGCCGACAAGGTTCATCACGACGTAACACAGCGCTCGTTTTTTTTTTTGGGTTTTCGATATGATGTCGGATGCGCAGTCGCACGACATCTCTTCACCTTCCACCGCAACAGTCGCCCGCATACCTTCACAACATGGCCAGAAACAAGGTCCGTATTCCTTGCTTGACACCTTTTCGCCACTCATCGACCGTCCAAAGCAAACCTTCCGCAAATCCACCGGTGGCAGGTGCAGCTCATATTCCGCATCGGTGATTATTTACTCGTTGTCACTGCCAGGAAAGGCCCCCGTCGTCCATCTTCCCTGTATGACCCCCCTTCGGCAGCCACCACAACCAAAAATGCGCCGCCGCCCCGCCGGCACTGTGGCCGTGCGCGCAATTCGCAAATACCAAAAGAATGTTTATTTGCTCGTGCCGAAGACGTCTTTTCAGCGTCTAGCGAAAGAGATCGCCACGGACTATCAGGCGCGTCTTTATGCTTGTAACACCGCGACTGATCTGACGTTATCTGCCTCCAGCCGGACGTGCGATTTCAGTCATCAGCACTTTTGGCGCTTCAAGAGGCTGCCGAAGACGTGCGTTCTTTTTTCGATTCACAGAATTCAAAGCAAACAACAGGTCGTTCAGTATCTGGTTTCTATGTTCCAGGACGCTATGCGAGTGGCTCAACACGCGCACCGTGAAACTATGTTTGTGCCATACCGCCGTGTCACCTATTTACTAACCATAGTATTGCCCAGTCAACCCAGAGACATTGCGTTGGTGCTCCGCGTTTGCGGTGACAGTATTTGAATGTACGTATACATGTTTTGTACTTGTATCCATCCTCCTGGAGGCTGATTTAGTATTGCATAGCACCGACGCTCAAGCTAGATCTGTCTACGGCTCAAAAGCACTCGTCAGAACGTATATAGTCGAATTCGTCGCAGTAGTTACATCGTATCGCAACAAAAATACACGGCTATTCGCCCTTACGAAAATTAACGGTACATTGATGACCATTACGACCACTCTACATGGCCGTGTACATCGAAAAGTAAAGCTTGAACTGCACATCGCCGACATGACCAGCTTGCATCTATCGTCCGGCTTGAAATCCAGACAGAGATCGCGCTGTGGCTGTGCACATGACACGTACGCGTCGCTTCGGAATTATCCGATGATTGATCGCCCGTCATTTATCAGAACGCTGCATATATTACACACTGTAAGATTGCGCGCAAAGTTTCAGGTGATGGTAATCCCTGGAATCTTTCGAAGTGATTCAAAAGCGCAATAACTGAAAAGGAATAAGTCGGGGTCATTTCGGTAGAAACTATAAACATTTGTAGAAATAAGCAACATTGATTTAGAAGTAGGGGGCCCTCTCAAAAATTATATTACACGAGAGCCACATAAGCGCATTCCGACGACATACTGTTAATGCGCTGTCGTATACCAGGCTTCTTCTCCTTCCACCACAATCACCATATGATCGACTTTGGTCGATACCCATTGGTTTCCATTACAACTGAGCAGTCTCGCAGGATAAGGGTAGTGAATGTGTAAGTTGGCGACAGTGACGAAGGTAAGTATACTTTTGAGTGAATCGAACTTTGGGTTCCGTAATCGCAACGATTCGACGGTAGTCCAAGCGAACGCTGCCATCTCGGCACATCGGGCTAACGCTCTGTCCGCTGTAGTGACGTCGAGCGCCGTGACCGCAGGCATAATCGTGGACAAGGCCACGAAATCTACGTCGGCTCTCCACACGCCGTAGAGGCGCAGAGTTTTGACCGGTCGCACAAGCTCTGCACATCTGAGCAGAGAGCAGCAGTCCTTCTCGTCCATGACTCTGACGTCTAGCCTGTTCAAACTCGGCGCCCGTATCAGTCGCAGGAGCTGTTCGAACGCTTTGTTCCCCCCGGCGTAAAAATGAATTTTGTTCAACCGGTTTAACTGCAACGGCTCTCGATCAGACAAGGGATCTGTCGAATGTCAGTTATATTCCAGCCTTTCGTTCAAAGCCTTACCCGTTCTATCCAATTTTCCAACCGACAGGGCCTCCAGCACAGTGGCCTCTAGCAAAACTAGATAAAGCTCGTCCATGGTTGGAGCTGTTGATCTATCCAAGTCGCCTAGTACGAGCACGGCGATATGTCGAAAGCTGCCGTTGTTTCGCAACGGCAAACTGAACCCGACGAGCCGCAGATGGCGCATCGCAGGCTCACCGAGTTTGAGAAATTCCGGTGTCGGCTGCAGTTTCTCGGGGCGATCCGTAGTCCATACAGGTTCGATATTGATCAATGCCAGTTGCGTCAGGTGAGTAAAACTGGACGAGGCTAGTTTGTCTGCGACTACCGCGAACACCGTCCCAAGTGTTGCACATTGCTCCGATTTGGAACGCAACAACTCGATCACTGCGTGCAAGCCGACTTCATCGTCCCGCGTACAGGGTTCGTACGCAGTTGGATCACGTAGAACCAGGTTGAAATAAATCCCAAGTGTTGCACATTGCTCCGATTTGGAACGCAACAACTCGATCACTGCGTGCAAGCCGACTTCATCGTCCCGCGTACAGGGTTCGTACGCAGTTGGATCACGTAGAACCAGGCGAATGTGCAACGCTGTGCCAGACAATTTCGCAGACATAAAGCGGAATGCTGCGCGTCCTTGAGTTGGTGTAAACTCGTGCGATGTCCAGAAAGCAGCGGTGTGATCGATAAATTGGCACCACGACATTGAGACCTGTCTGAATACGCTGCGGTGTCGAATAAACAGTGATTTATGTACGGCGTCATTCGCAAAGGGATTATCGGCGTCGAAGTAGTCCCCGCAGGCACACAACATGATCTCTGTGACAAGTTCAGCTGGAGAGTCCGATAACGGCCTGAACTCATTGTTTAACGTAGGCCTCAGATTTAGCACAAGGACTTACATCAAGTCGCTTTTATTCGTTATAGCCGTTCGCCGACAATCAGTAGGGCACTGCTTAGTCGCAGCGGGCAATTATAGTCCGAAGGATGGGTTTCCAACGCTATGGTACGGCGCGTTAGCTCGGCAATACATATATGTATCATTCTCACCGAGTATTCAAGTTCACGATGTTGGCTTTAAGAATATACACGTCGTCGTTTGTTCAAGCACTCGTCTGAATGTTGCACCTCATATAGTCCTTCCAGTATCGCCAGGGGTATTTTGAAATTACACTTGAACGTGACAGGGTTCAGTCTCACACGCCGGATCTGCCTCAACGCAGATGCGATCACTGGTAACTATCAATTCTTATTTCATTCCGGAGGTACGCTTTCGTCGCGCCATTTTTTTCCGATCAATTCTAAGACCTATATCGGAACCTAGTTATTTGATTCAGGTGGGAGTAGGCGATTTGCAGGCGATAGCATACAATATTTAAGAGGCGCTCGATATCGATTACATGTACCACTGTTTATGCAGTTCGTCTATGTACTCGACGCTGTTTACCATCCCCAAAAGCTCAGTCTTCTCTTCTGCGGTCATTCCGCCCGTCCACATAACGGGCTCTACGGGGCGGTACAGCACCAAGCGACGCAATCCTCTCCGCCGTGTACCCAAGTTAAACAGCATCTCGAACCAGATGTCGTGCCGCACAAGAGTGTGCAGTTGCGGGAGCGAGTCCTCGTAGTACAAACTGCAATGGAATCGGAGCGGCGTATAGACGATATCAAGCGTGGTCACCGCCGGCGTGATGGCGTATAATGCCCTGATGCTGTCTTCCGTCTCATCGTTGCAGCTAATGCGCAGGTTGACGGCCGTTTCGAACAGAGCCCCGCATTGAAGCGCGATCTGCATGTCGCCCTGGCCCAACGAAAGGTGCAGTTCGAGCAGGGCCGGCGCACGTAAATTAGCCATCAAAAGACCGAGCGTTCCGTCACCACCAGGTTTGTATTCCAAAAACGTCAACGACTTCATGGCAATGGCGTTATTCGGCGTGAACGAACCTGTCCAATCGTAAATATCTGTGAGTATATATATAATGTACATACCGGCCACGTGTACCATGTGAACGGACAAACGTTCCAGGGCAGTAGCATTTTTGAACACGAGGAGCAGCTCGTGGACCGTCAGACCGGCCTCGGCTCTCAAGAATTGCAACATTAGGGTGGACAGATTGATCAGATTCGGCGTGTAGGTCCAAAAGAATCCAAATCCTTCCAGCCGCAACATATAAGGGCAGAAGCGGGCAGAGGAAAACGCTCTGAACGTGGGCTGATTCACCACGGTTCCAGGTCGGCGGCGTCCTAGTCTCCTGTTACGGTTGTCGCATACGACTAATGCCAGGCGCTCGACAGCAGGGAACACAATATTCCGAATGCCCTCGGCGAGCGCAGGCATCCAAGGACTGTCCGGTGCAGCGACGATCAGTGTAGCACAATTAGCAGCCTGGGCGCACAGAAGGCCGATTATGTCCTCTACGGACACGGGATCGCTACACACGGACGTGGGGACACGAACGGGCGGCAACGCAATCGCGATATGAGAAGGCGAAGCCGTCATATGGCGAGTCCATTCGTGGAATCGTGATGTGGATTCGAAGGGCCTGACCATGTAGCTTGACCAGAACCCTCCGCAGTTCGTTACCAACGCGTGCCATTCGTAGCAGACGAGCTGGACGCGGTTCCTGGTGTCCAAGAAGGTACATCCCTCGTTGTTTGCGATGAGGGGCATGTGGCGGTCGTCCAGCTCTAGATCATCGCCGTTCCATTGGAAGTAAGGTCCGCACGACCACAACAGGATCGTAGTCAGAACAGGACTGGGCGTGCGTTGGATCCAGCTAGAAAGATCACATTTCAGAGCCAGTATAGATCCGAGCCCAATTGGACGTACTTTGTCGTGGATGCTCGAGGTACAGTCGATGAGGTTACAGTCAAAATACGACAGGGCGAGCGTTCAATTCGGCTTGAACATCAGAAGTTAAGACTGGCGTAACTTTAGAGCACGAGTGAACGTACTTTGTCATGGGAATTCGGGGCCAGGTCACGTATGCGACAGCCTACATAACGGATCGGCCTTTAAACATAAATTACGCAGCAACAGGGGTCATCCCTGTTTAAGTCTCAGGTCGATCAGTAACGTATACATGTGATTCATATTCATACGAGGGCGACGCATACTCGACACCCCAAGTCCCGTCGCCCGCACGCCGCATTTATTTCGTTGTTCCACAACATAATATATATAGGTATTGGTCTCCTTCGGCACCTCTCTAATACGAGCGGTAAGGACAGTGCGCGTTGCGACATGATACCCCTGACTTGTAAGTGATGTCGCTTTTTTTCATCGCGATCAAATTAGCGTCCTCCTCCCACTCGATATTATCGACTCCTCCCCACGCCAAATGCCCGATACCTGCGACATCGGTAGAGACGCGAGTCTGCCCGGGACACGCCAGTCCGCAGGGTCGTCCGAGAGTTTCTGTGCTTTCCAGCAGCGTAATATCATGAGGGAAAGGAGACGTGCGCTCTAAAAAGGAGACGTCCAACGGTCGTGTGAAAGCGGGGGTGTATCCGGAGACTCCTTGGAAATTGGAAGTTAAATCCATGTAAGTACAGATCAATTCCTGGGCCGAAATCGCATTCGCCATCAGCGTACTGCGAGCTCGGAGGAACAGCTCGAATATTTCCACGTCGCGGGATACAGTGATTGTAATTGTTTTGTGCTAGGACGCCGGGTTGAGAAGCATGACCGAGTGAGAGGTAAACAACGCACCTCAATGTCGTCGTGCGTGAAAATCAGTTTCGACCGCGCGAGCTTCACATAAAAACTACCGCACGGGACTGAGCGAAGCTTGTAACCAAAGTGATCTCGGAAGAAAGTGATCCACGCGTCCTCCGTCAATGCTGAGGTGATCACGTTGAGATTGTTGGGGACGACCAGGTCGCAGCTGAAGGAGAGGGCCGCGAGTGCAACCGAGCCGACAATCCAAGCCCTGCGGTCCTCCAACTCGTGGAAGAACAGAGTCACAAGTTGTGAAGTAGGGAAGAACGGCGCAGTGTAGAATTCGATACGCGCACGCGCCAAGCTAATGACCTCGCCCCTGGTGAATCTGGACGCTTGTCCGTATTTAAGCAGAGGGATCAGGGGGAGGTACAGTATGGTCCTCCGGCGCAAGTCGGCCGTAGCAAAGAAGATGTCCCGATAGTTTTCAGAACGCAGTTTGCGCACAGCTCTGGTCTGCATCATGACGGAGAGAAACGAATATTATGTGTGGCGCCGAACAGTATAAATGAGATCGAATTACACTACACAGCCCCTTCTATCTGTCATGTGGGCATCCTTGGCAGATTTACCAATTAGACCGTCCCTCAGAACGCTTAGAAACCGTCAAATCGAGATCGTAACGGTCCAAAGATGTCCTACCGTTTCAAAATGGCCTCAACTAAAGCAACATCTTCATCGGTGATGTTTACGATCGCTTTGGACGCCGTAGATCCGTGCTTGAACACGAGGACGTTTCCGCGCCAGGGTTCCAACAGACCAGGCTCGAGGTCTCCGATGAGGCGGTTCTGGGGGTATACGAACATTCCATGTTGATCCTGCGACGCAACAGCGATGGTGTAGGCGTGCTTCAGGTCACGAGGCTCGTCGAACGGGAACCGATCAACGCGGATGCTAGTCAGAGACGCGTTGTTCGTCCCCTCAAAGCCTCCTCTCCCTCCGTCGATCCACATGTCAGCTTCTAGTTCAGTGAGTTTCCGTGCACGCTTCAGGCCGTGGATAACAGGCACTTTAACCCAGTATCGTTGATGCAGGGTGTTTCCGTCCGGGTAAAGCAACCCCGTTTGGAGGCGTGGCCATTCCTGCCACGAAATATTACTAAAACTCTGCAAATGACGGCTGTTTACTTACCGGGATATGCTTTTCGATGTTTGCCCGCATTTCGCTGATGCCTTCGTAATCCATGTCGTGGAGAAGAATGACAGGCATTTGGGGCAGTGGAAAGATAGGAGCGCTGGCGTGGGTCTGACAATTGTATTTAACCTCCGTGTAAGCGCTATGCGGCGATCCAATCGTTTATGGATACCCTAATATGGCAAAATATCATGTTTTCTATTGGCAACCAGGAACGAGTTCAAGGGATAATTCGACGAAGGCAAAACAATAAGCCTTCGGCATGAGGTTCTCACAACGACAGGCATTTGAATCGGGGATTTGTGTCCGCGTCCAGCATGAATAGCGGCTGCTGAGAAGCAGGTGCACATAGGGCCGATGTAGGACACAGCCCAAACCGAGCTGAACGCTGTCGCGAGGTCGCACCACGATGCCGGTAATAAAGTCTAGTTCCAAGACCCCGTCGCGCATTATATTTGATATCCAGGAGTCCTTCAACTCATCACAGCCGTTGCGAAAGAATCTAAAGATCCTTGTTTCAAAGTAATTGGTCACGCATCCATTAGCCATCAGATGTTCGGATCAGACCATAGTCGTGAACCTATACGAATGAAATTCGAGGTGATTCCAATTCAAATAACCAGGTGCAACCCGCCTCTCGCATATTGATACTCATCCGTAACACTTTATTGAATTAGAGTGGCAAGATGTCGAATGGACGGCGGCATTAGATTCGAGCTTGAACCTCAGCAACGGTCGAGGACAGCCAGTGCGACTCCTCACCCGTTAGTCACGGATTGTTCGCCTACAACGTTACATCCGTTTATTCAACACACCTTAGCGGAAAGGCAACTTCTCGGATGAGATCCTGGACAATGAAGTGGTGGCTGTACACATGACATGTACGCAACACTTCGGATAATACCGAACAATTGATGTTCGGCTTGATCGGCTGTCAGCCATCATAAGGTACCCGCTCTCTCGGTGTTACGTCTTTCATCAGATCGTCTTATTACACTGCCTAAAAAGGCTTCCATAATTCGACTGGATCACCTCGAATACGTAACGCATCGCCAACATGATTGTAGATAATATAACGTCTAACAACACGTCGTCGAGGCAGTGATCCTACACGCGAACGCGTTCATGTAACGGTGTCGAAAACGACATCAGGCCAGGTATAAGGAGACAGATTGGTCGTCACGGCAGACGGCTTTGGCACTTCACCGTCAGCAATGGCATCGTACAATCGTAGTTCGAATGCGTTATCTCGTATTGGCGTTATACAGTATATCAAGGATGAGCTCCATCCACTACCGCATACACGGCACCACAAGCCGTCCGTGTATCTCCATTTCTTTTACACGTGTTCAAGAACCACGGCCCCTGTGAATGGACATTACCCTCGGAAATCGTTATCAGTCCTGTTTCAATACCGTCATGAAACCATATATCTCCGTTTGGCTTGACAATCCGCGATGTAAAATGCTGATTCCCAACATATATTACGGATCTGAGCGCGTACCTCACTGCAGTACCCCCTACCGTTACATTGAACGCGGTGTCCAGTCTCATCAGCGGATCGTGAAGGGCGAAATGCAAGACGGGCGGCGCGGTCACAGGAATTTCGATCCTCGTTAGGCCGCCTTGGCACGCAGTGCAGCGGCCACTGGATCTCGATATTTTCAAAGCGTTTAACCAATGCGACAACATGTATTCGTCCCTATATCTAGTTTTTAGGGCAGCGTCCTGGTACACGGCGCGTGTACATGGGTACCCTTCCAAGTCTCCAATGATTAATCCGCACGTCAGACATTTGATGGTGTCCCGACCCCAAAACCTCTGTCCAAACATGGTGTCTGTTAAGATGTAAAGATAGGTGAAAGCGGATCCGGTGGGAAAGCCGGTAGGATTCGCAATAGCAAGGCTGTTTCTCACTTGGTTTCGAACAGTCTCCAACGACCGAGTTTTCATGGAATAGGCCTCAAATCCTTTTCCCAACTGGTCAGTGTACTCTGTAATCGAAGCGAATCGATTTGACCACAGCGGACCGTGATCGTGCCATATGTGATATAGGCCAACGAACAACGCATTGTACGCGCAGCTGTAATTTTCTTGATCCCACTTCATTCCAACAGGAGCAATGGTTGGCAGTTTTCGTTTTTTGGGTGAACTGGAACTCGCCTGGGTCGGTTGCTTTCTCTTCACCGATTTCTTGACGCTACTTGGTTTCGCCTGGATGTCCGATGCCACGCTAATTTTGGCGAGTTTTTGATCTGCTTGTATCATCTGCCATCGACCCATCGGTGCAAACGGCCTCAGAACACTGTCCGGTGCTTTAATCACTGTCAAGGCGGGATGGAGACCGTCGACACCATATGTATTCCCTTTCCAAGCTTGGTATGTATATATAATTTCTCGGCGGTTGATTCCTTTGACGTGGCTTGGCAAGTCCCCTTCATACCGTTTTCTAGTGATCTCATTTAGCAACTCTAGTTCCCTGAACTCTTGTCGTAGATACCCAGAAATCCCTTGCGTGATTTTCCGAGGGTCCATGCCCTGTAGTATCACTGTACCCTCCGAGGTCGCACTGCGCGAAAGAGCAGTGTAATACGAGAAGTGATCTTTGCAATTATTCAGATCCACCACATTTATGTCTCTCGTTTTACCTTGAGAGGCGTAGTCAGTCATGGCAAAATTCGGCAACACCAAAACTTGTTCTCGAGAGATCTGCATCGTTCTGTCGTCCGGCAACGTGCACCATATTTTTTTAGACGCTTTGGGCAATGCGACCACGTTGTCTGGCAGTCCAGGAATCTGTATAGTTTTCGGGGGTGAAATCAGTTCGACGAACAGAGTGTCGAGGACTTTCTGATTACGATTTCCGACGCCTTCTTGCCAACCGACAACTCTACCCTCTTGACCTTTTGTGATGCACAGTTCTGTGGCGTCGTTGTTTTTTATCATAACAGGCAAACCCAAGCATATATTTAATTTCCCCGGTATATGTTCCCCCGCAAAGCAAGGATGTGCGTCCCATAACTGCTGTTGGCAATGATCTGGTATAGTTCTCCTCGCCTTCACAGTGTGTCTCTTCCGTGCCTCCTTCGGCTTTCTTTCACTGTCACCCGCATTAACAGCGACCGTATCGTCTGAAAAAAATGTGGTCAAAACTTGACCACGCTCTTTCGCAAATTTCGCCGTACCCAACTCGTTGATTTTATCTTTCTGCGCGTTGAAAGCTGTTATAATTGAAGCATCTCGAAATTCAGCGCGCGCAAAGGATGGCCTGCCCGGGCCATTGCCTATAGTTCGGCTCTGCAAGTATTTGAGGTCGTCTTTTGTACACGACGCAAATCGCATGTTGGTTAGGGCAGTCCGGAATTTTTCATCGTCTGGGGTGTTGGCAGTCTGGCGCATGTTTTGTTTTAAGAGGACCACAGTCGTGATTTGCTGCCAGATTATCTTACCTATCGTATTTTTCTGATCCAATATGCTCATTTTGCTCTGTAACAGTGGCGCTACCGAGGAGTCAGGGCTGTATAAAGCTTTTGCGCTCACCGGGGGCAATTGCGCAAAATCGCCCGCGAAAATAACGTTGAGACCTCCGAACGGTTCGTTAGGCTCGCCCAACGAATGAGCTAACCTCGCACTGATGCTGTACAGCGCGCTGCACGACACCATGGACACTTCGTCCAAAAAAATATACTCAACTCCTCTTATCCGTTCTTGCACTTTTTTTATCCTCGCGCCACTGATTCGCTCCGAATCATTATCGTTAGAGTCTCTCAGCCCGAGCACTGAATGGTATGTACTTCCGTTGAGCAATGCAGCTGCGGTTCCGGTTGGTCCTAGGACTATAAATCGATGGGATTCGGACCGGACTTCAAAGAACTCCACCAACGCTTTAATGACTTGACTTTTGCCCGTACCACCCACACCCCCGAGATACATCCGCAACGGGGGCGCAGCCAAGTCTGTTGCGTGATTGGCGACTAATCTGAACGCGCGGTCCTGTTCTGCATTGAGATTGAACGTGGAGGCAATGGTATTTATTTGACGCTGGGCCATCTTATTCGCGGCTTTAAACTGTTTCGTGAAATACGAGGCCTTCAACAGCTTCACATCAAACCCAATAGCAGGTTCGTCTGATGGTCGTTTAGGTCGGTCCGTGTCTGGCGCATTTCTGAATTTGGACGTAAAAAGTTCCTCTCTGATGCCCGAAATCCTTGCCTTCCACTGGTTCGCAGTCAACTGTTGTTCCGGAACAAATCTGGTATAGGGAGCAGCGGCTTTCTCGGCCTGGGCAGTCCAACCGGACGCACGTAGCACGCTTTCGGCCTCCATCATGAGTTTCTCTTTCGAAAGTTGCTTCGGACCCTTGATGAACGTGGCAGCGGGATCTTCCTCCAAAAATTCGCCCGATTCGCCGTGCTCACCCACGTAGTCCAATCCTTCCTCGCGTTTGGAACCGTCACCATCGAACAACGGCATTGCCCGCCTTTTTTGCTTGTCCAGAGAGCTGTAATCGTCTCGGGCATCGTTGCACTCGTAACGGATGTTGAAATGTTTCATCAACGTGTTAGCCTTGTCCGAAAACGTGTGCTCGGTGAAACCATCATGCCAAGAAGCATCACTATCTTTAAGGTGCATCGGGTCTCTCCACGGCTTAAACAGCGTGAGCATCGTACAACAATAGTATTCTCTGTCACCTTGGTCCATCCTAGGCAGCGCGCCGCCCACAAAGTTCGGCACCGTGGTTGCCAGATTATTTCGATCACATCGCGTGTAATGCGACTCCCACAATGGATGGTTTTCATGGAACGGATGCGACGACACATCTCCAGCCGTTACGTCTAAAAGATCCTCCTGGGGTTGTCGTTCTAGGTCATTCTCCAACCAGTCGTTTTGATTGTCATCCGCATCGACTATCATGTTCGGACCTGTGTCATCTTTCACACTCTCAGTAAATTCCGCGAGTTGTTTTGGAGTTCGCTTAACCCGCATCGCCATTTGCATGTAATCGTACAAACAGATGTTCTCAAAAACAGATGAACGCCATACATAATCGTCAATATTAGTAGCGCCTACAAAACAATCCTTCGTCTTCATTAACACTAGCTGGTCTGCAACATCTGCATTGATCTCGGCCTCGCCAGGTTGGGCCGCAACTACCGGCTGTACGTCCGCACCCCAGGCCGCTCTAACAAAACTTACGTAACTCTTCCACCAAAAAGGCTTGAATTTGTGGTTTGTATAGTGATCTGGATGTTTGAGGAGATATAACGACGCCATAGGACTACCAATCTGCAATTTAGAGGTAAGGGAATTAACCATTTGCATTAACAGTTTACGGCAATTGTTTTTTTGGATAGGACTCACACCTATTTCAATCGTTTGACGTTTCAAGACAGAATTTACGGACTCAAACATATGGTAAATCTTTAAACTCGACTTGGTGATGTAATCGGAAACATAAGCCACGACAGCTTTGATAGACGTGCCGGATAATAGGCTTGTGACGTCAGTATTGCATCGCAACAAGTAAGTTACATCGGGTGTTACTGTGTTTATCATGGGCTCGAGTTTCTTCAAATTTATATAACCATCCTCCAAGTCTACCTCAGTTTTCGTGAACACATCCCTGGGAAATCTAGCGGAACATGTGCCGTCCTTACGAAGGCACCCTCTCACTTCCCGTTTTATTTTGGCTCCCGGTTCCAATTTTTTTGAATAGTCAGTACCTGCTTCCGGCCGCTTACAGGTGTGAACGTTCGACCGTAATATAAGGTCGTCAGTGACTTCTGCCAAGTTCTGCCACCAAGAATCAGACCAAGCACAAGCTTCGCACATTTCCTCGTCGCAGTCACATAGCGGAGGCGGGGCGTCCGGTAATGTCTGAGTGGGATCTGAATATCCCTCTGGTACAGGGTTGTATTCCTCCGATTCGATAACCTCGTGCAAACCTTTACGAGCGGTTGGCCGGTACGGAACTTTGGCCTTGACTTCAGACATAGTACCTGTCAGAAATTCACCCACATGGCACGACTCAAGGTACGCGACCAGGTCTTTTTGGAACTGTTGGTCTGGGTTTAACAGGCGATTTCGTATTTCCAGAGGAGAGAGCGCGCTTTTAATCCAAATCAGCATATGCATATGCAAAGTTAGACGGCCCTGCTGTTCTACAGTCCCATAATAAGCGTCGGTTTCGCCGTATAAACCAGGCCTATCTGCACCAACACCCAACACGTTTTTTATAAATGATTCCGACATGTAATGAAAAAAACGAGCGGCGGCAACAGGATTTTGAGCGATAAGTTTCAGTCGTTCGTCTGAAGATCTGAGAGCAGGAGAGAACTTAATTTGGTTGTCCGCAAAGTACAAGCACAGGGGGTGATTGATATCCACTGGCGAGAACGTTATGAACCAAGAAGGCGCACCTTTGAATGATATCAAAGACCATACCTCGTTGCGCATGTATTTTTTGGTCGTCAACGAACCTTGTACGCGAGCGCCGGCATGTTCTAAATCTTCGAGCAACTCGTAACACGCCTGCTCAGCCGCGGTCTTGGTTTTTATATGCTCGCCTTGTTCCAGCCTCTGTGCTAAATCCGACAATACCTCTGGGTCGATACGATTCAGCCTATCCGCAATGTCCTGGAATTTTTTTCTGTCCACTAGCAAATGGCTACTCGTTTTAGCTTGTTTAATCTGAGCGTCGTTGAAAGCCACCATCGGAAAGTACAAATCTAACTGAAAACGCTTGTCGTGATACATTAGTAGGTGCCGTTTGTGCTCACCCTCAGATATGAAGTGTTTGTGCGCCGGATGGCCGATACCACCGTGCCCGTACGGAAACAACCACGGGAAAGTCTGTGGGTACAATTGCACGTTGCTAAACGTTGACTCCGGAGTCTCTGCCTGCCCAATCCCAAGGGTTTTCCCTCCGTTTTTCAAATGATCCAATGCTTTCATCTTTAACGTACGAATGTCATCCAGCGCATATTGCTCACCGGTTAAACCCGCAACCGCAAAAGAGCATGGACCAGACGCCGTACCTTCATCAACATCCCCAGCATTGTCCACACTCATGGCTTCGGGTACAAGATTGGTTTCTCCATCCTCTGTCTGCTTCCAGTCGACTCCGCATGGTATACCGGCTTCCGGTAAATCGTTGAGGTTATCTTCTGATATCTCAAGAGCGCCGTAATCTTTATGATTAAGCTTCAACCAATCTAGAGCGTCCCTTACTCTCCTTCTTCGCACGAACATCGGCGTGCGTACAAAGTCTGCATCGGTGGGCTTCGCAGATCCAAGAAACACAAAGGCCAGCACCTCACTAAGTTCGTCTCGAGATAGCGGGAGCGTGTCGTAGACCTTTCTGATTGGGGTTGCAAACATTATTGCGTTGGCGACTAGTTTTCCTCGGCCAGACGCCACCCGGATCACACACCTGTTATGCCGAACTTTTGCAATCATCATTTTTTCGGCCCAGGTAAGATCCTTCAGTTGCCACGGCAACTCGCCTATCCACAGCTGGTTAGCGAGACTGTGCGTCGGCGTGGAACCCGCTAAAAGTTTCGCCTCGCATTCTATGCAAACTTGATCACAGCCCTCTGCCAAAATGGGGCCATCCAACTCAGACACAGGGTCGTCCGGTGTAAGACGTTCCTTACGAGTTACACCTTCCGCGGTCAACAATGTCCAATCGACATCCGCCTTATCCATGGCGGTCAACTCCTGCAAGCTGCACAATCGACCGCAGACTGCGCAACCCGCTTCTTCGAACGTAGTTGGCTCGAAATCGGCGCACATATCAGTTAAGATTGCATGTCTCAGGGCTCGAGTCGCTGGTGCAGGTGGGAACGCAACGCTTACATCCTCGGTTGTCGCTACACCGACTTTAGATTTCCGCTTTTTAGCGGCATGCTGAGTTAGTTTGCGTTTTGCTCGTAACGCTTCACTAGTCTTAAACTTCCGTGCGGCTTTTACAGTATCCGCCTTCACCCGTTTTTTATAAGCAGCGTTCCTCGCCTGGTGTGAAGCGCCCTGCCGTTCCACTACGTCACTTAACACTTCAAATACAGACACAGTCGGCTCGCAATGGCATTCGTGATTAACAACGGCTGCTAGTAAGCGATCAATAGAGCATCTATTCGGCACGACGATGTTGTGAACAACCGCAATTTCTGTGAGTTTTTTTTTCGATAACGCAATGGCTAAGATCCTTAAAGGCACCGCTGCTAGCACCTTGCACGGATCGTTTACCACAGATTCCTGTATTTCTTTGCGTAGGTGATGAGTATGATACAACAGTCTATCCCCCGAGCTAAGTGGTTCATACTCGTCAGTGAGAAATGGGTTTATTTCTGAAGGCAAATGTCTTTTGGCGGGCCCTTGCCCTCCGCCTTGATGTTGAGCAGGTGTGTAGTTAACGGTGGGAACAGGACACTCAAACCCAATCGACGGCGTCTTAATGTTAGTTAATACGCGAACATCGATAAAACATGCCACCCAACAGGCGCATCTGTGGTATCTGACACCGTGAGCTGGTTTCGAGACGCGGTAGATGAGCCACGAATTCCGGCGAGGCGTAGAATGTCGGTTTAACGCTCGGAAGAATCTCCTACAAGCACTGGAAGAATCCGGCTCGAACACCAACCAATCGTGTTGACGCATTGAATTCCGAATCAAGACCCGAACGAGTCGCCTGCATACGTTGGAGGATTCATTCCGGACGTCTGCGCAAAAAACCAACATCAAGAGCTGTTGAATATTCAGAATTGCGTCGTAAAGGCCGTAGGTTTCGAGTGTAATCCGTTCAGGATTCAATGCTCCAGGCAGCGTATAGCTCGAATTCACGTTCGGCCCGAAGGCATTCAGAGGACATCGTCCTGACGGAGAGCACTCCGATTGAGGTGGAACCTGGGTCGATGGGACCGCAGTGTTATGCACCGTCCAGATTACGAAGACTAGCATGCACAGTATCGACAGTATTTTCATGGTGAGAGGAGGAAAGAGGGAGCACGAAGATCGCACGATGAGCCTCCACGTGTTCGATCGATCGGTGTCGACCCAGCGCAGGACGTATTTCAGCTGAAACAAGATCAAGGTCAAGATCCGACCAAACAATTTGGCATTGGTCACGTTCTCTAGGCGAAGCAGTACACAACGCGCCAAGCTTTTATCTGGTGGCCCGCCGACATCGAAACGAAGCCTCCATTGTGTTCCGATAAGACAGAGGTAATATTATGCAGCCATACACACACATCGGTTTATGAACTACGAGAGATGAGGCAGCGCTTGCACGGAAAACTCTTCTCCAGAATACAACCAAAAGCGGGAATGTTGAGGAGTGTCATCCAGTTTCGCTCCCAAACCTGCTGAATAACGCTCAAGGGCTTTGACCACCTTATCTCTGACCATTTCGGATCCAAATTCCACCAACGAGGTTGACACGTCATTTTCGGACTCTGCCTCCTCCTCTTCGTGATATTGTATCAGGACCTGGGCGAGATGAAGAAGCATAGGCTGGATGTCCTTATGAGTTTAACACAAACGTAGTACACGCGAACTCACCGTGAACACATCTTTTTCCCATTCGATGGTCACGTCTCCGCTGCGTCCAACGTACTTCGAAGCGAACCAATGCCGCCATCGTTGATACATAGAGACCACGTGCTCTCTCTGCAAGATCTCGTATGGTGGAATTGCTTTCCAGTATCCACGGCGATCCAAAGGGGTGGACAAAACAACCACACATGCGAGACACACAATGTCCATCCAGCCTTCCGCGGAGTGGCCGTTCAAAGATGGAAGATAAGGCGCGAAGAGTTTCAGGTCTTCCGCCGGGCGCACTAGGAACGTGGTCAAATTCCGACGTCATATGACACCCTGTTCACTCACCACTAGTCAGATCAAGCCAAAACGCGCAAATGCGCACCAAAATTTGCCATTGATCGTCGTGTTTGACGTTTGTGAGGACGTGCTCGAGCATCACGAGATGCAAATGAACAGACAATGCTGGCCTCACCCGCGTTGCCACGAAGTAGTGGCCACCAGTGATCCAAGTCGCAGACAAGGAACCAGAAATAGCGGCCTTGGGATCGGGTGGTAGTCCAAGTACTATGTGCTGCACATTTTGCATCAGGCTGACGCCATCAGAAGTTGCCGTCATCATGGGAAGAACGACTTACAACGTGCCACCTCTGGCCGGTAAAATTACGCCTTCGTACTGTCCAGTCTCGAAATCCGGGCAGTCCGGGTCCCATGATCTGTACGTCAGCGCGTCATGTATAGAGTCTAGATCGTCCCGTTGGGTGATCCAAAACTTTTCACCGGGCCCTTGTGCACCGACTATAGTGCCTCCAGCGGAGTCCAAATGTGGCAAAGTGGCCGTCCATTTGGTGCCCGCTATATCGAACCACTTCTTCTCATTAGGCGGGGTTTGCGCCCCGAAGGTCGACAGTCCCGCTGTTTGTCTGTAAGCAACTTCCTCGAGATCCAGGCCGCTGCGGAAACCACATGAACGAACAAGATTGACAAAAGTTTGAACCAAACTCACGAGCCGGCCAGGGGGTTTTGGTGCGGGTAATGGGAAGAGGGCAGCTCGAGAGCATTGAGCACAAGGCCATCGTCGCGTTTAGCATGCGATAGGAAACGTCTCAAGGTAGTGAGCCGGTTGATGTCGGAGTAGTCGGCTTTCTTTTTATCGCCTTTTCGCGGCGGCAAGCGTAAACCAGGAACTGCAACAGGGTTTCAGCACCATGCCAGACGTTTCACAATAGTCGTACCTTGAACCTCTATATCCTCATCAAGCCTGTGAAGCAGAGCGAGGCTTTCTTCCACGCCTTCACGAAGCTCACCGACGTTCATACCTATGATAAAAATATTTCGGCCGGTTTTATACAGACTGGTTCGTTCCAGGCGCGTCAACGCATTCCACTCAGTCTGGTTCAGGACGTATAAAGTGGGTTCATTTTTTCGGGGTTTTTCCGTGGGGAGTCGTCCTGGTTCGTGCCGCACGAATGCCCTGTTTCCATACAAAACGTGCTGTCGGTCGATTGCGCGTTGAAGCCCTTCAATCATCGGCTTTTCCGCGTGCTCCTATGGGATGTTAGCCGTCACGAGGCGCTCGAGTTTCGATACTATCGACGTACCGAATTCACATGCAGTGGGAACTCAAATTCCCGCTTAGATCCGTCGGGCCTGAATCCCGACATCGAAACACGATGGTCCGAAATCTGTAAGTCCTTCAATATTGAACACTCGGAGATATAAAGAAGTCAAACCTTTGGAGGGTTAATCTCCACCTCGGATAGAGGCTCAACCACGCGGACGGATACGGTATTGCGCTTATTAGAAGCCAGCTGTCGCGAACGGGATGGCTTCTTCTTTCTCTTCGTTTTGGCCTGTTTTTCAGCCTTATTACCTGGCCCACCAGCCTGTGATTTGGTGTCGAACATCGGCTTAGCATTGTCACCTTGTCTAAACACCATATTAGCAACGGTGTGCGTTTGAGCAACTGTCACAAACCTCGGTCTTTTGTGAGCCGATTTAGACGGCGACTCGTCCGGAGGTCGCTTGTCCGTTACCAACACGGTTAGCCACGACCGATCTCAAGAACGGAGTGAACTGACTGTCGTCGTCGTAGTTAAGCGAATCAGAGGGAGCGTTATATGTCTGCTTGCGGTAAAGACTGGAGGTGCTTTGGATACCCTTTCGGTCAGGCGAACTAAGTTTTTCTTTGGAGGAAGTCAGTCAAATCAACTTTCTGGAAGGCAAACACCGACCGTATTTGTCGATGGGTATTCCTTTGGTGCCGAACGTCAATGCACTCATGTTGAGCTGGACATGCATAAGTTCTAAGTCGAACACCATGCCGCACAGTCCTGTGATTCGGTCGAAATCTTGACTCAGATGGACGCCCAAAATATACTTGAGGAGTGGTGCGCTCGAACCGCCGTAGACGGTACTGATGTCGCGCAGAGAAGAACACGTGGTATTAACCACAGACACACACACAGCGGGCCTTTCCCCGATAGATAATACCCATCTGGAAATAATTAAACAGCTAATTCGAGCTGATATGGCAGGGCAAACCTTTTCCGGAGACCATCTCGACCGTGAACAGGCGAACGCGCCTCCAATAAACGAGGATCGATACGGGCAGGATTGATGTGATGTCCCTTCTGCACAAACAGTAACAAGGCCCACACTGTCCTACAAGGTAAGTCAATATACGATGAGCAGTATCCAAATGGATGGCTGACTCAATAGACAACTCGGGATTGATCACGGGGTACTCGCTCAACATGAACATCCCGGGACCCTCGTTCGAGCTCCAGGTAGTAACCTGCCCACGCCTGAAAGTTTAACAAGATTGTCAAATACATCACAAAATAAGCTCACCTCAGCTTAGGCAGATCGAGAGCGTAAATAGACTTCATCATCGGGTCTTGGAGTTCGACGTTAGTGACCTCGCATACTCCCGGCAACTCTCTGAAATGCGCTTAGCGACCAATACTCATGAAAGATGAGACACGACCTTGACACTCTTAACATCAACAGTGTGCAGCACAACCTCGTCTCTTTTGGGCTTCTTCTCAGGGCTGGTTCCCTTCAGACGCGCGAACTCCGCGATGGGTACTTTGGGCAATCTGCTACCTCCGACAGCTCTGCGGTTGTAAATCAGACAAGACAGACTAAAGGCAAGAGTCGGAGGGATAAAGCCACGTCGAAGACTTACTATTGGCGATTCGGAACTGATCGGCGACCGTTCTTAGCCACAGCACGGCTGGAGCCTTTAGTCGGAAGAGACAATTGATCTACGTCGACAGCCATCTCGGAATCAGAAGCGGCGGCATTGTCCTTACTTCCACGTGGAATTAATCACCGCTTTCACCGTACAAAAAAAGAACTTACTCTTTGCCAGCGGACCTTTAAAACAATGAAATATGAGCGAGACTACTGTTAAATAAGAGCAGAAGTCCATGCCTTTTGCGTTTAACACCGGCCTGTACAGACGTGCTATCCGCGTCCTCTGAGGTATTGGCTGCACTCGGTAAAGCTTCATTCATACGATTCGACGTGGCATTCGAGCCGGCCAAGTCCCTCTCAGCCGTTCTACAATCGAGTCGTCAATTTCTACTCACAAGGCGTGAAATAAGATCATTCACGTTGCGTCCTTGGGTCCAGCCGACTTGTAACTGAAAATTCATAAGACACAAGGCGCAATTGATACGCTATACGAGACTTACACCGTGGCGCTCGTCTTCCATGTAGGGGCGGGCAGATTCGCTATCGCCGCTCTGACCTGACTCGTTCCAGCGGACAAGGTGCTAGAGTCCGTAACGGCATCAAGACTGTTTGAAGCCAGGGGTAAGAGGCATTGTTCACCTTGAATCGGAAGGGGCACCCTTGGTTTTTCTGTGAAATCGTTAATATATACACGGATAGTTGAAACAGTAGACGTACGGCTTTACCCCACCTTCAACGGTGGCACTAACGAATACGATGGTCATCAAAATATACAGCGAGGCCAAGGAGCACACTTGCTTGAACGATGGCTTCTTGGAGTTCTTAAAAAGCATAAATTGCCTGCAATATACCGCGTCAATGCCAATAATCAAGCATTAGGTTGCGTACGTACTCGTGTTCTTCCCGGTCCATGTTGACTGTTATGTTGCTGGAAGGGGCGCGCAACGTCTCAAGCTTAGCCTGAGTGTCTCCACGCTCGGTACCAGGAAGGACGGATGCAGACTTGACTCCAGCGACAGCGTAAGTGCGAGAACTGTTGTACTACATGAGAAGCCGTCACGGATAAACGGATACGGCTTGTACCCCTGATACCCGGACGTGTTCAGCGAAGTCGCACCGGGGACAGAGGACGAAGGTGATTTGGAAGCAGACATAGATGGGTTCTTGGAACGGCTTCGGGTAGTCATGGGTGAGATTCTAAAATTGACAGTTCACTGAGAACTACAGCCATAAAGCATGCCCGAAAAATAACGCACGGAGTAGGATCGACGAGCGACGTGCGTCCAGCACGCGAAGCTTTTCCAGAGGGCTTTGTTGGCGTAGGCGAAGGCGATAGAGCCCACGGGATGGGAGTACTGGCATGGGACGCTAAGCAGACGGCAACAAGGTGCAAAAAAAACATAAAAATTAATAATTACCCATCATCAGGGTCAACATCGTCGCCGTCGTCTATGAAATCCGTTTCATACTTGTCGAGATTCTCTTCCTCACCGGAATCACCCGACTCCACAGCCTCGAGGTCGAGGTAAGGGTTTGCTGGCCTACACAAACATTGATCAGAACCTCGTCCGTATATGGAGGTTGAAAGCGCCTTACGGGGGAGGAGGCTTTTGGGCGCCCGTGGAAATGCGAACGGATCGTTTTCGGCGAGGAGTGACTGGAGCAGGGGAACCGTCTTCAGACATGGGGGGCAGAATGATACAATACGCGGTTCAAAATGCATCGCTGCCTTTAAAGAATTGGCCAAGACTGAACAACACGGTGTGAATAACTGAAACGCGTTGATGCTCGGACGGCGATCCGGAGTAGCGTTCAGACGGAATTCCACATAACTGAATCGGGCATTGTAAATTCAGACAACTGGGCAGTAACCGATCAGAGCGCCTAATATGGATCAAAGGGTAATCCAAAAAAAAACACATCCTGTGAGGACGATAGAGTATTAAAACTCCGTCACAAACGCACCTCCGCATATTTACGGGATGATAATGTACTTAACCGCATCGTATAATCTAAGAACTAGGCGCGTCACCACGATTCCCGTCGACTGTACCGACCAACGTCAAGAAAAATACAACCGACGGGCCACACGACTGACCCCCGTTGAAATTAACATATAACACGTGTACGACATCAACAAATATACATCCAACATAACCACACAAATATCACCAGGTTACAACACCAACCGAATACGCAAAGGGGTATATTGCCGGATCTCACTCGACAGGTTCGCATGAATCCAGGGAAACGATATAAAATTCGACGAAGAAAAATGTCAAGCAGGAGTATAGATCCGAAGACAAAAAACTTGGCAATGGGCAACCGCCAAAGACTCGACAGGTTCGCATGAATACAGGGAAACGATATAAAATTCGACGAAGATAAATGTCAAGAGGGAGTATAGATCCGAAGACAAAGAAAACGGCAATGGGAAAACGCCAAAGGGAGGGTTGTTGAAAAAACTGGCTCGTGAAATCAGTGAAAGTGTTGCCACGCCTGTTGACGTCTAAACGAATTTCAAAGAGAGACTTATGTTTGGCTTCATGTCCGTACCGTTCGTCGGATCAAAGACATTTGGATCAGCTGAAAGTACGCTGCGCGCACGTTCAGAAATCCGGTATCTTGTCATCACATGACTAGAACGACCGAAGGATTCGTAGCCTACAAATACAATCGTCTTAATATCACGGTCATCCTCATTAAGTGAAGCTGAAGGGCCACCGTTAGTTCAAAACAAGCAATTGACGAACAATGACATACAAAACCAGTGTACGCGCAACATATTTTGAGACATATCATTTGATCGAACATATGTAGCGGAAGCCCACAGTTACGTACAAGTTCAAGGTAACGAATCACGAACAATGAAATTCACTTATGTAGCAAACCAGTCACACGCAACGCCGACGAACAATGAAATACACTAAGTCACTATAAGCGCAACGAAATTCGAAATGTATTAAATGATCGAACACGACGATAGGAAACGGTTACATCAAAACAATCGGCCGATTTAATAACTCCCGGCACGATTCGGAATTAGATACTAACCGATTGAACATCGCGATGGGCTACGGTTCCATCCAAATACATGGCCGGTTAAACATCTCCCGACACGAATTGAAATTAGATACCTGTGCATGATAAGGGTACAAACACATATTCGAAGCACATCTCATACCGATCACGGACATGGTAAGAGTATATGGCTTCTCGGAGACCCTCGTCGGCCTCCTCTGCCTATATGCACTCCAAGATCGTCCGAAACAGTTATACCAACATATATATATCCAAGTGCATATTTAGACGTCGTAAAATCGGACATTCTGCACGAGCATCTGCATCGACTCGAAGGACTAGACCTTCGAACGCAACAACCTCGATCAATCGACGCTGAATTAGAAACACAATGCAGCCAGGCGACGCCGATTTAGGCCGAACAACGAATAAAGTAAGACAAATATAAGATAGACTACGTACCCTTCGGCGTCGAATGTGTCGGATCGGTACAAAACCATACAGTGGCCGAACTCCTAATCAAGATCCAGCCTTCCCGATTTAAAAACAAAATAAGCGGCGCACAGGTACGAACATCAGAGGACCGACAGCATCCCAAGTGCAAAACTCCAATCAGGTGGAGTGTTTGACAAACGAGGTACAGGTTGGTAACGGAACGAATTTGTAGGATGACTGGGGAACCGCCGAATATAAACCGTATAAAAATCGCCTGATCGTGGCTCAATTTTCACACAGTCGGAATGGATTCTTTCTATCCAGCCAAATCGGCAGGTAAGACGATAACCTTTCAAATCGATTGGACGACGTCCTGAATGACCACAGCCGTTGCTATAGGAGAATGGAGTGACAAGATGTGCAAGGACGACGCACCATTGATCAAGATGGGGATGGCGTGGCCCGCCACTGCTCTCAATGTAAGCTCGATAACTCCAGCATTGTCTTGGCGTTAATCCAGACGGCGGTAGAACAAGCTCGTAACCATCAAAGAGCTTGAAGGCGGTCGATGCGCCAAAGCGATGTTTCCAACAGCGGGTTCGCACCGCCAGGAAGCCGTGTTCACCATAGTAGGCGCCCTGAAGGCTAAGGAGTTACCACCTGTGAAAGCATCAAGGCAAGTAATTTGACAATTGTTCGAGACGTGGTAACAGCAAATCTCATGAACGTCGCAGCCTGAGAGCCGAACGTTTGAAGTATGCGCGGCAACATGCCACTTTGGCTGGATGGGACGCTCCTTGTTTCAAGAAAGCGCTTGAAAACATGCAAGAGGCGGCTTACACCATGTTCTCGGCGTTCGGTGAAGACACCATCGAACCATGGAGGCCCGACGTGGCAGACGACCACAACGCTCAGATCAGCAGCAATTGTCGCTACTTCACCATTGGCCGTAACATAGCGTCGGAATCTCAGACCAAGTTCCATCCTAGGACCGATCCGCACGGTGTATTAACGCGCTATTTGTCCGACAACGTGGCTCATTGTTTCGACAACGACGTTATGTATATGGTGTTCAAGGGCGAGGAGTGAGTGGTGTAAGGTCGCTTTCGCCATACTAAAAATTTATATGCAGGTACGTCGAAAAGGACCCCGGCACATTCAAAACGGGAGACATAGTTGAGATGGGGTTCGCAATGGTCGTGTGGAAAAGGCAAGGTAAACACACAGGGCCAGATTGGAGTTGCATGCTCGTGCTCAGGACATTGACTTTCCTTGACGGAAGATTCACAAAGGTTATCGTCGTGTTGACCAATCTCTAGAAGTACTCAAGGATCATATAGGAAGCACATTTCGCACGAGAGGCGTACAAGGCGAAGCAGGTTAAGACGCGGGTCGCAGATGACAGGGGGCACGCGGATAATCACATTCCGAAGAGGCGCATGATGTCTACTCCAGACAGCGACGACGAATATGGCGCGTCAACTTCCAAAAGGATGCACATGCTTACTATAGTCGATGGCACGACGAGGAACTCCACGCCGGCTGGCGCAGATTAAAAACTTTATTTGTGATACTTGTACTCGTTATATTCGCCAATACCAGACTTTGCTTAACTGAATAATATGGCCAAGCCCAGGCTGGTTAGGTGCGTTGAATAATAAATGTATAATCACGGTCTACGCCCAGGTGGCGATGACCATGACACGTACAACTCACTTAGGGTATTTCCGGCCGTAACAATGCCGAGATGATTGCCTGATAGTTTCATCACGTGATAAAGAAAGGCAAGTGCATGCAAGTCGGATACGTCGACCAAGAAGACCGCCCCGGTATTAACCTCATTTGGGATCCTTAAAATCGCCGCTAACGATACTCACTGAAGTGCATAGTATGTCCGAGTGGAGGCTTGATACGGGACACTTCAAGTATTACACGAATCGCGTCGAAAAATATATGTGAAAACACGGTACTAAAAGCGTATGTAAGAGGGAGTTGAAGGGGCGAGGTTCACCGCGCGTACGACGGATTTAGCGTGTTTCCAGTGGGGAGAAAAGCCGGGATGATTACCCATCATTCACATTGAATGAAAAAAAGCGGCAAGTGCGTCTATCAACTATGGATCAGGTGTACTCGCCTCTAAACAGGGCTCGGATATAACGTATTCGCTTGCGGGCATGTTTAAAAAAAACAAAAGAGCAAAGAAGCCGCAGCGTCTCCATTTATTATCAAAAGCCTAGAGGAAACACGACACATTTCGTAAATCAAATATGTCTAATGACCTTCTGCATAAAGTCATGCCCGACATGCGTACCACGACAAATAGAGTTCCCAGTATGAAGAACGGAACAAGTAAATATGCTATGGTCGAAAGAGGATATATACTACGTGGCAAATAGAGATCCCTGGTTGGATTACGCTCTGGTGTCGTATTCTGTTCCTGTCTACACGGGTTATGGCTCCATGCAAGACCCTGCTCAAAATCCTGGCACCCCCGCCCCCTCCCTTTGATTTACAAGTGCTCAAGAGTGGTTTGACTTAACTCCGGGGCGCCAGACAAAACAAGGTTGTCCGTAAACATCCTATCGCATCGATTAGTCCCCAGACTCAGCGCTTTTGTCGACCCAGAGCAGTTAGGCGACACGAGGGGCTTAGGCTGGTCTCTATTATTGTTTGGACGCGAAGAGTCGCCCCGAGAGTCATACAGCCTATCCCCCCCCGACTCAAGGACTGCAAGGAGGACGTATCAACATTTTGTTTTGATCGCCGTACTGATGTGATCATCAGCCATCAATTGATGCGGTAATTCGAATCAAGCGGTCCAAGCGTTGAATACGAGGTACAACGAATCTGGAGACTGCCTGTTGTAAACCACCAATAAACCATGTGCTATAAAAACTCGGGTCCGATGGGCGCTAATGTATATCGGATTTTATTCTAAAACACTACGATACTACCTGCAAGTCGATCCCGCGAGGTTCCTCTCCACTTTTAACTCGGGTTTAAGATGCCGGCAATACGCAGAAACAGAAGACTACAAAACATTGTTCGAGCGGCGACTATAAATCCGAGCTGATCTATGTTCAACGTTTTGTTTTCGCGTCCATTCACCGGAAGCAGCCCCGACCCTTATCCCAGCGACGGACCCGGTGTTAATTACATCGTCACGCGAGATCTCGTCGCCGACGTCGACGCCTACGAACAGGGTCAGATTGACCGACAAACCTTGCTCTCGCGTCGGGAGATTAAGATGGGGGAAAGCAAGGATTTTTTTCGGCGCCGACACGGGTACGCGAAGTGCCAGAGGCGGTACAGGCACGAATGGAAAGCCATGTACACAACACCAGAGCGGAAACTCACAGGTGTGTTTATCCTAATGCGGCTGTTTGCGTTCTCATTCAACCCGCGTTTAGAGCATCTGGTTCAAGACGAGACGCGTTCCGCACGCAGGGCGCGCACCGTGTGTTCTTGTCGTAAGCGGCACACCGAATGGGTGGATTACTTGGTTATGGGAGGAGAACGGGGTTTGGAGAGGGAGTTTTTCCGTTGGATTGCGCTGCGTGGGTATACGTCGACCGCTACCTATTTCTAAATGTACAAGATCCCACTATGTGTAATACTCGAGCGTATCTAAGCGCTGTATGTCACGTTAAACCGCATTCGTAGACGGCGAAGGGCTGTACGCGCTTCCAGAATTAAAGAAATTGAAACATTTAATGAATCCGGTGGAAACTTACATTTCAGAGGCAATCGTGCACGTTCGAAATATCTTTCTTTTTAGATCGCTACGCGCAGAGTCATCTTATGCGGAAACTGGCTGAGCAAAATATTATAAACGGAACGACCCACAGGCGAGTTAATGGCGACAGGTAACTAATGGTGAATAAATTCAGCGCCCTTTGAGCCCGACGTATGCATAGAATCGCACACTCCGTATTCAACGGTTTGACCGACTGAAACATAATACAGTACGATCAGAAATCAGATCATTTAAGCGATCGTAGCGATCAATGGCATCGGCATGGACGCCCTTGGTCCCGACTTGCGAAAAGCAAGTTTTGACGGACGGCGTACGCACATCACCAGATGTAAGAAGTGGAAGTAGTGTAACAGCTTTGCGTGGTTGACATGCTTCACAGTTGAGCGAAAAGCGATACAGTGAAAGGTGAACGACTGATTGAACAAACCCTCATTTCTAAACTACAAAAGGATAAAAGAGGCGGCACATCCCTAAATGGGTCACCAAATACTGAATACACACCGATTGGGGTATAAATACAAATAATGTAAACCCAATTCGAGATGCCCGAAGGCCGCCCCTAATAGATCGACACAGCGGATTCGAACCAGGACCAGCTCAATGGTTTATATAAGCACTAACTTCATTAGAATAGGCTGCTAAAAAGACTTCAAAAAGCTAATGAGGACAGCCACTATTTTCATTACACTATTCAAACGCACTGATAAACGTTCTGCCAAATCGAAAATCTGGTTCCCGATTGATGAAAAGAACGAGTAATAAAGTACTCGTAACAATATAAATTGGGTCCGAAATGCATACGAGAGGCACCATTTGTGTGTGTGACCTGAAACGGCGATGGTACACCGAGAAGAACCTCAAGATGTCGGAGAGCTTTTTACGACCTAATGATGGCTTTCAATAGACGCTCTATGTAGTCGGAATGGCCTCTAGGCTGTTGTAAGTGGCCGAATCTCGAGTCTCGACCCGATTTGGACGTGAGAACTGGTCACCTTTTCCATCAAAAACCCAGGTCCTTGATTGCACCCGCCAACAGATTCAGACTAGGAACGACCAAGAATACATGTTTTTATCCCTTGAACGGTCATCTGCGCCTGCAATGCGCAGAAAAACAAACGACAGGGTAATTGCACCGCCAAGAGGTCATTTCTTCAAAGAACGGCAAGGAGAAAGAGCGAGGACCTTATGGAGAAAGGACCAAATTGATGGGCACCACCGAATGAGCAAAATCTTAAAGAATGGTTAAGTTGGCTCAATTCGTTGGGCCTGTGACTTGTGACAGGTTCCAACGAATTTCGGTTTCCGTGGATGGGCCTCAGTAACCGTGACATGGAAAAAAAACATGTTTTTCCACTTGCAAACAGGAGGGTTTAGTATTTGTGTGTTGGTGGTACTGTGGTTACTTCCTTCAATCAATACAATTTCGGATCCCACCAATTTGTTGAGGAGCCGACTCAGCCGGGGGACTCCCGATCACGTCAAATATAGCGGTTTTATGGCATTTGTATGAGCGCTGCAGGAGCGAGTATGGCGAGGCAGCGTGGGAGGAAAAAATGATTTTTTCGGTTTTTTCCAGAAACTCAGGTGATTTTGTGACTTTTTTCACATGTTCGTGGCAGCCCTCGGTGACCTGTGACATCCACGAAATTTTTTGTGCATTTTTGAGCGCCTGTGACGTGTGACCCATGAATTGAACGAAATAGTACAGTAGTCTCTCGTAGACAGAGTCTGACAGACACTCTATACATACATACCAAGCTCATACCTCGCTGTATAGAGTCTGTTGCTTACGGCAGGGTCCTGATCGTGGTGCTGCCTCATTGTATAATTAGTGGCATGCACGCGTGGGTCCAATGGTATGTATGTATAGAGTGTCTGTCAGACAGACACTCTATACATACATACCAAGCTCATACCTCACTGTATAGAGTCTGTTGCTTACGGCAGGGTCCTGATCGTGGTGCTGCCTCATTGTATAATTAGTGGCATGCACGCATGGGTCCAATTCCTGGCCTCCACAAGCTTTTTGTTTCCACCAACACATTTTTTGCAGCAGAGGGCACAGAAGACCGCTTTCCTATATTGCTTCTAGCATCCTTGAATTTTCTCCAGAATAATCCTTCAAGGTTTCATTGCTTTATGCTTCAACCTAAATTTTGTTGGTAGTCACATGATTGACTTGGGCAACAGCCGATGTTCAACAGAACAAATTCTACACCCTTTTTAAAAATTTCTGAGGAGGCAGAAGGTCAGATAGTGTCAGGGGACACCTGGGCTGTGTTGGTGTCATGTCGCTTATGTTCCGGGCCGCATTTGTCATCTTCGCTTACTCATCGGGCCGCGGGTGTCGTCTTTGCTTACTCACTCCTGTAGTATATAGTCCGGCCTGGGGATCTTGATCCCCAGCTTTGTTATCAACTTGGCTCCTGGGCACTCATCCCCTTACAGATAGGGGTTGTTAAATATTATCTAGTCCAAAACTTCATTGATTTTGAATGCCCTGGTGGTGAGGGAAGAGAATCGGACAAAGCTGACATAAGATTACAGAATAATAGCGCGTTCCAATCAGACCCCTGCGGTAAACACAAGACTAGCATCACACAATGCATGATCACACTAAGCTTGGTTGTTGCACCATGCTAAGACAATGAATAAAATTAGGATCATTTAGACATTCATTAAGAGCTTGAATACCCACAAGACTGGCACCACTTAATCAGGAGGTCTGAGTCATTCAGCTTCTTCGTCTCCCACCATGGATTCGTCCGAGTCTGAAGTTGCGATTGGTATCAGTGCAGTCAGCACATAGTGGATTATACTAATACACTTGCCCTCATTTTCCTCGCTGGTCAATAAAACACTCTTGAAACAGGTGCATCGGCTTTTTAACAGTTAACCTGCCGGTGCTTGCCGGTGCTTGCACAAGCTTGTATAAGCCCGAAAAGCCAACAAGCCAACAAGTGCACAAGCTATGTCCAAAGGCCCAATTTGTTTTTTGGGACTCACCCCATTGGCTAGACATCATCTCTGTGTTTTTATTTTTTTGCGCGAGTGCAAAAAGTCACAAAACCCCACAAGCATTTTGTCATTTTGCCGATGTGGTTGACTCACCATGGGCAAATGGAACATCCACTTCGCTGCACACCGAGGATATACAGAACTAGTTCTGCACATACATTGAAGAGCACGATACATTGAGACCAAATACGATACATCGGGTTGATGTATCATGCTTGGAGTCAAGCAAGACACCTACCTCTTTGGGATGTATCGTGCCTCGGCAAAGGGCGTGTTGCAGAGGGAACACCGTGATGTGTCACATTCGGAAAATTCTCTGGCCACCACCACCACCGCCGCTGCCATCAACCCGACCCCCGACTAAAAACAAACATCCTCAACCTCCCAGCATGATGGAGAGCGGGTTTTCATGCAGTAATTGGCGAGAGGGGGCCATGAGCAGGTTGCGACAAGTTTGGGGAAGTAAACCAGGTGAGTGTAAATGCACCACTTGTCGAGTCAAGTTGAATTGGTGGCCATGCCCACCCTCCCCGTGCCTCATTCACTGGTAAGCTACTCGTTCGAGATCTGTGAGCAGATTCCCGTGTGTGGAACTACCACACCGCCGTTTGATTCGATCAAGATGTGCGCAATATCGACAGGAGTGGGTGCTCACTCGTCCTTCGAGGCGAAACTCGCATGCGGAACGTGTTGGAAGTAGACTCATGTGGAATGCAGGTGTTTTGTGCATCGAAACACAGGTGTAAGCACGTAGTACAGACTGTAGGCACAGCGATTCAATCCAACTCATTTATTTACATTTAATTTTGTTGTGCCTCGCCTTTTTTCTCTCGCTTTTTTATGTTTTACGTGACCAGTTTCCAGTAAGCTGAACATGGCAGTTTTTTTGTCAATTTATCAGCTCGTTTATTTATTTGTTCTCCTCAATACCACCGCTATAGTTTGCTTTGACTCCCGCGTGACCGAAATGGACGAAAGAGGACGGTGAATAGGATGCCTCGTGTTTGCATGTGAGGACGATACATCCCCAGCAGATGTATTGTGCTTGATCGAATGTATTGTGCGTCATGAGGCATGTATTGTGCTTGGAATGTATGTGCAGGAATAGATTTGTTAATCCCGCTGCACACCCAGTGTTGCAGGGTCGGATGGCCGGGATGTGGAAATCCCTCCACATCCGCTGTTTGATTCTATTCTTGTATGCCCCCTATTTTACCTTACAGCATTTGTTTGTGCAGTAGATAGTGCCACATCATCCAATCTTACACTCGTACCACAATCTACGTGGCCAGTGCAGGGCTCTTGCCCAGAGGTACCACTGAGGGACCTTGCCCCCTACTCTTGTAGCGCCGCTAGTGGGCTGTTTAGCCACCCAAACCCCCAAATCCACACCAAACAACCACACACTCTTGTCACACCATTTTCACACTTTCTTACTCTGCTTTTCCTCGACTTTTACACTCTATGGCTAGGGACTGAAGTCCTCATTATATTCTCATCATTCACTCGACTGCTACATGGACTACCGATCCGTTTCGAGAGCCTACAGGCCAGGCGTATAACTCTGCAACACCGATAATAAAGTGGGTGCCCGAATAGTGGGCGACTTTCTGGTTGTCTTTGGGCTGTCTAGATCAAAACCTTTTGTTGGAAATGGCCTGTCACGCACCGTCGCCTTGGACTCTCTCCTATCCGTCGCATTACTGCGCATCCCCGATCCCTAGTTACGTCTACTATATCTACCTAAACCTGGTCGTCTACGCTAGCTTTTATCCCCCATTGTGCTTGTACCCTCTTCGTACCTGTGTTATATATCCTTGCTCTGCGACTACCTCTCGTGTGCCTAGCGCCTGTTTTGACAGGTTATGGGCCTCGCCCTGCGCTATTCCCCCGTCTAGCTGCTTCTTCCATATTTTTGCTGCTCGTTGCTGCTCTCGACACCGACCGACGACGACACCGAGCCCCGCTCCCGAACCGACTTTGCCCCGGCGCAGCTGAACGCGCCAGTTATCTTTGGTCGGCGCACCTGAACGCGCCAGTTGTCTTTGGTTGGTGCACCTGAACGCACCTGTTGATTGGACTGTAACGATGGACGCCCTCACTGCGAGCTTGAAGGGTGGGATGAAGTTGAAAGATGACATGATGTATGATGATTGGGAGTTTGACTTGCGGGCCGAGCTGCGTCGGCGCGGAGTGCTCGCTGTTGCGAGCGGGGCTGAGCTCCGTCCGCTTGGCAGCGATAACTCCAAGGCCGTGAAGGCTTGGGTCACGAAGCGGGACGTCGCGACTGCCACGATTATTGCGCGCCTCGACCCGTCGCAGTTTGCGCACGTCCGCAATTTCGAGGAGGACCCGGTGGGAATGTGGGAGAGGTTGAAAGAGACGCACCAGAGCTCGGGATTGGGTGGGGTGGTGGCGATGTGGAGGAAGTTTTACTCCATTCGCAAGCCATTGGAGAGCTCGACTATGCGCCCTCACATTGCAGCGGTCCGCGGACTTGCCGAGAAGCTCGGTCGCATCTACAACGACAAACCATCGGACGCGCAGATCATCGCCACACTCCTCATGTCTCTACCCCCCACCTACGACTCGCTTCTTGTCACCCTCGACTCAAACGCCGACAAGGACGACCTCGGCTTTGTTGTTGGCCGCTTGCTGAATGAAGAAGCTCGCCAAGAATCCGATCTTTCCATCGTGCCGTTCCCCGAGTCGACGTCTGCGATGACCGCGCGCACCTTCCGCGACAAGTCCCGTATCACCTGTTACCGGTGCGGGAAGCTGGGGCACTATCGGAATGAGTGCCCGCTCGTCGCCACCGATGCGGCTGAGGGTGCCACGGCTGCCCCGACTACTGCTGCCTACTTCAACACATATGCGTTCTGAGGTGTATTCCGCACCAGTGGGAGAACATGTGCTACGTTTTATTTTATTTCTCTTTATTATTGCTTCTACTTCCCCATCTCTTTTCGTAGGGCGCGCGCCAGGCCAGTGGGAGTGTTGGAAATGGCCTGTCACGCACCGTCGCCTTGGACTCTCTCCTATCCGTCGCATTACTGCGCATCCCCGATCCCTAGTTACGTCTACTATATCTACCTAAACCTGGTCGTCTACGCTAGCTTTTATCCCCCATTGTGCTTGTACCCTCTTCGTACCTGTGTTATATATCCTTGCTCTGCGACTACCTCTCGTGTGCCTAGCGCCTGTTTTGACACCTTTGTCTTGATGGAACTGACGGAGTCCAGTGTAAACACTGGAGTCCCAGAAATACACCAGTGACTGCAGATTTTCGGTGTAAATCCAATGCACTTAGTCCTGAGGCAATCCAAGCAAAGAGTTGTAACGGCGTGACCGAGGGCAAGGGTGCAACAGCAACCACACAAACAATTTAACAAACCAATTTGTTTTTTCTCTCCATCTCTACTCGTCCGCGGTTCATCTGGCCGATCTGGCACCAGATCAACCAAACGCGCCATGCCGCCAGAATTGTATCTGGCAGCGCATGTATTGACCTGCATAGCGCCATAATTGATTCTGGCGTCACAAGTGTGTCAGAACTATATGTATTATCCATAGTTGTTCTTGCACAATACTCACTAAATAGACGATTTGTGAATGCGCAACAATATATTTCATAATGTAATGTCTGTGTATGATGTGGCGACATCTATCGGCCCAGTATTACCACCATCTGGCCATTTGAGGCGCCAGGGTGTGACGGCGAGCTCGGTGGGGAGAGATCTGAATCAACCAATCGAGCAGTGAGTAGCAAAATATAGACGTACCTGATTCCTGAACATCAATATCATGCACATGGATACATCTTGAATGTCGATGAGGTCGCGCCACCCGTAAACTGTTGCACATACTGTGAGGCTGGGTCAAAAGAAGCTTGAAGCCTTGACACTTGAGGTGGCATGTTGTAGTCTGTCATTGTACACCTTCGTCTCTGGTTCTGGTTCTTCGTCCTGCCTGCAAGACCTTCAAGCTTCAAGTCCTCAAGAAACAAGCCCCTCCAGTTCTGCTCTATCCATGGCCCCTCTGACTACAAATTCAATGCGCTACTGGCGGCTTCCCCCGCTTGCGTCCACGCTGCCCACTTCCACTGTTCCTCTTCTCCCATACGAATCCGCTGCGGTCGATAATGCACAGAACCCAAGGAGGCGGAGGATCCGTACCAGACCGGACGGACACTGCGCTCGATCCTAGCCCCCAGCTTCGACGCTGTAGCGTCGTTTCGGATTCGACGCTTCCACCATTCTGGAGCATGGTCGCCGCGACTACGTGCCCGACTAGGTGCGCTTTTTATTGGGATGAATTTGGCCGCCCTACCCGTCGCAGTTGCACATGCACCCGTTCGAGTCAGTATTCGATTCGCGGATGCCGTATGAGTTTCGAACTGTGTCGGTAGCCCATAGTCGAAATTCCTAGCTGGACTCTGCTGACAAAATTGTCACGCACTTTGCAGTTTCGGCATTCTCCCTGAGCGATCTGTGCATGTTCGTTTTTTGGCTGGTTGCAGACGGTCTACCTAGGTTGCACTGGTATTCGACACTCGGGTCTGGATCAAGGTAAGTTCTCCAACTCATCCGCCCGGTGACTAACCTTTGCTCCAGACTTTCTTGAAGGGAACAGCCTTGATTGGAAGGCGACGTCGAATCCCCTTTGGAGGTGAATTCCGTCTCCAATTCGATCTTGAACTTGCTCGCGATGGAAGGTAAATCATCTATCACTGTTTCACTTGAGCACTCACTGTATCCATGGACAGAACCACATGTTAATGGCAATCATTTTCTAGTGATTAGTCATTTAGTCATCTCCCTATATATTTACCCAGCTGTTCTGGCCTTCAAAACAGTGGCTATATAGGGTGTCGCACCTAGTGTGTCAACAAGGTAGATCACTGCAGATACCGCACATATCTTCTGGGGGATACCGGATGACACCCAGGCGATCCTCTGGTGGATAGTTGAAGTAGCCCGCGGATACCCCGTATAAAACTGACCCTTCCTGCCATGGAATCTACCAGCAGATACCTTCAGTGTATATCCTGGAGATAGTTGACGATGCTTTCGATATCTACCATGCAGTTCCCATCTGAAGGTGATCCTTTCTTCCCAGGTTTTGCCAAATGATGCCTTGAATCTCATTATAATAGATAGCTTGCAATTTCACGACTATCGTTACGGGCATCCACTGGGTGGATATTTTACAGAAAACGCAGTATAGCACTGCATGTCAAACTCGACTCGAACCGTGGGAAATAGGTTTGGTGATCGGAAGTACATACGTTCAATGTTGAATCAGCATATTCCGGGTAAATTTTCAATATTTTGCGACGAGTTGGTAAGATACCTCGCCCTGTTTGGGGGTAATATCCAGCTCTCAAGTCATTCTGGACTATGTCGCTATGTAGTTAACTACGTATCTGGGATCTACGCGGGATCAATTGGAATTTTGGGACATACCATGACGATATATGGAGCATGTAAGGAGGAATACGGAGTCGCAACCCGAGAGAGCACGTCCTTGATTCGAATGTGAATTTCGTCAGAGATCCCTGTCTCTAGAGCGGTTTGAGCGAAAGATCAGGAGCGCCGCGAAGAAAACTGAATCAAGCGCAGAAACAAACCGGAGGGCATCTGAGAGTTGAAGGTGGTTTAGCCAACGTTTCTGGTTGAGGAAGGAAATTACGAGAAAGACCATGCACAAAGACAGAATTACCAGAAGAATGTGCACAGAACATTCAGGCGCCATCTCCCACGCACCTGCAGGTTGAGCTGACAGGGAACTAAGCCACAGAATGGGCCGCTTTGCCAAGCCTCGGCAGCGACCGGCCACGGCAAGAAAAGTGTCTCAGAATTCCGGCAAAATAAAGAGCCAGCACTGCTGAGTGAACTGCCCACCTGCATAACGGGTGACGCGTTGTGAAACTCGACGGTGAAGGAGCAGGACATCGCAAAATATTTTTTCTGGATTACGAACTTACAAAGCTGAACAAGGGAACACAAGCAGCGAAGCCAGAAAGGAGAGATGCGAATAGGAAAACCTCACTGCATCAAAATATTGAGGCAGAATGTTAACCGGAACATGAACGTCTGAGGAGAATCACTGCGCTGCAAATCTGGCGGCAAGCAATGCCATGTGTAACCGGCGCACTTGACAGAAACTTTAAGGTAAGGAATAGCTATGTAGCGTTTAGTCTGGAAATCAGTCACAGTGGGCAGAAATTTGAGGGAAACAGAATCAATCCATAGTGACAAAAAGGGTGTTTCCGGCGCGTTGGCACCGCACAACAGCAGGACTATAGTCTGGAGTCAGAGTGCTGTTCTGTACAACATGGAGGGCAAAGAATAAAAGCACAGTGACAGCAAGATGTGTATAACAGACAGAACAATTATTTCTGATTGTCGCAGCCTAGGGTTATGTTTGAGCTTGAGCTGTGAATTTGTTTGCCTACGTCTTGAACATTGGTGTTGCTGTTTGATGCGTCCGGTGGATGGCTCGATCGAATAGTCATAAGCCCATAGTCGCTGTGATGGACCAAATTAAAGGGCAAATGACCGGGGACAGACCGTAGCAATCTTGAGTGGAGTTACAATGGAGTTGCGTTCGTCTCGGTCTTGATGTTGAGACTTGCTCGGTTGCGGTGAGTTTGATGGGATATCCACTAAGTGAAGTGGGAGGAGAGCAGCTAGATTAAAGCTGGATGATCGGACGCAGACGAAGGAAGACGCCCAGCAACGTTGGACAGAAAATGTGTTTGAGGCATATCTGAGCTGTGGAGTTCTAAAGGGATGGAACAGAGAAACCGATGGAAAGCAAGACACAAAAGGGGCCCAGCCTTTTGAGTGGACGCTGAACAGCTGAAAACAGCATTCTTTGATCTGTAGGATGGACCCGGAGAGCAAAAGGAAATTAGACTGCCCATTAATTGCTTAAACTTTAGGTTAGGCTCCCCTGCCATGCTCGCGTTTGGGTCCAATCAGTAAACACGAAACAAATATGTTTTGCGTAATTCAGTACAGTCACCGGATGCCAGATGCGTAAACGTGATTAGTGATGCCCCACAATGACCTTACTCCCGTACCTACCCTTCCACCCTTGTTCCAGTTTCTCGCATCTCACTTGTCTCCAGGCTCATGCCGTTGCTTGTCCTTGACGATCTCCGTTCGTCCGAGTTTGGTCAAGTTCGGACTTGAGTTGAATCGAGTTTGATGCCGGCATTCCCCATGCACAGTGTTTTTGTGTTCTGGTGCTATTCCGGGGTAAATAGACACAGTATACGCTCGGAAACTCACTTTTGTGTGATTATGGTCTGGAGCTGCCAGTTCTTTGCACTATGATGTGGTTAGGGGTGTCTTGTGGCTTAGTCTATATTCAATCCCCACATGAACCCTTTTTTACGAGCGATCAATCGGCGATCATTGCCGTCGGATGTATCCGAAGTCCTACGTGCGAAAGACATGCACAGCCTCACATTTGTCTTTCCCACCCTTTACGACGCATGGCTCAACTGTCTCGGGCTGGAATCCGGAACTCACGCCGACATTCCGGTAAGTATCCCAAAAAGAATTCTAGGAGGTCGGCGATCAATCAATCAATATCAATATCGACACTTGGGAACAGTATTCGTAAACGGCACTTATAGGCTGTTAATTGAGTCGAACTTCAACTGTGGGATATAGTCCAAAAGCATGAAGGCAAAACCTTCTGTATAAAGTCAGTCTAGTGTGCCATGCTGTGGACGAGACGAAGGCAGCAGGAAAAGTACCATTGGCCAAGACAATTCCTCCGTTCTAAATTCCGGTTTGAGTATGGAGCCTGACCACGCGACGCCTTCGGGAAAAAGTGCCTCCCCTCCCTCTATACGAAAAACACTACACGAGACAACAACCCGCCCTACCTGCAGTCCACAGCAAGGGTGCCAGCGATTTGAATGAGGTCTAAAGAATATAAAAATAACGGTTAAGCACCCGCCTTGAAGAGGCCATACTCCAATCATATATGATACATGAGGTACGAGATTCTAGGCACACGGTGTTATGTCACTGATTTTTCTTTTCGCTGACAACACTTTCTTCCTGCGAACATGTCTCGCAACCCCCCGCTCCACACCCGTACTTTTCATACGAGACAACGCCCGCGTATCAACCGGAAGGCGGGAAAGTGCGCCGGTCACGTCAGTTCAAGCCTTCCCCATCGGGGCTCTGACAGTACCCTTATTACCCTTGTCTATGGTGAAACAAGGATTTCATGTCCAGCGGCCAACTCAAGCATCATGCCCTCACACATACCGGGGAGAAAAATCATCAATGCCCATTTCCCGGGTGCAAAACGAGATGTTCCAGGCGGGATAATCTCTGACAGCAGTAAGTTTGATGTTTGTTCGAGCATGTGAAAACAGTAGGTTAGTCACTTACAGAGTTCTGGTCATTAGTTATAAAACCCATCTCCCGAGCCACCTTCTGCTGCACAAGGCCCCGAAACCAAGACCTCGCAAGGTCGAATCCCAACTGACGTCCACGGTCATCTTCGGCTCGCGCCCTGTAGAGCCCCCGCTACTGATAGATTCTCCACTGCTACTGGAAGAGACGTACTCTGTTCAGTCGTCCGAATACTGGCCGTCCTCCACGTTGTTGTTCCCACCTCATATTGCACCTGAACTGGTACAAGCTACTTTCCCGTCCTCGATACACTCTCCCCCGCCACTGGAGGAGTCCTACTCGTATCCCTCCCCGTCCTCTGAGGATGCACCTTACTCTACATCTTCATCACCGCCGCACACCCCACCTGAACCGGTGCAAGCTCCCTTGCGAGTATCAGAAGGAATTCCCATGTTGATCGCCCCTTGCACGACTTCAGTCGTGTACGATCCAGAGTCACAGCTCCGTCCGAGGCAGCTTCACAACCTGAGGTTGGACCTTCCGAAGGTCAACACGCTTAATGAGCAAGTGGCTAGTCACTACAGTCCCCACGAGTACAGCGCATCGAGCGCTTATGCCCGAGTTTGGATTCCCGACTCTTACTCGCTACCCGCGGCGCCGTCCTGTGTCTTGTTGGTGCACCCAATCCCGCGCCTCGCACACTGTCAATCTTCGCTTCTCGATAATCCATGTGACGCCACATACAAAATTGAGATGCGTCGCCCACCAATTCAACCATCACCACGGCACATGCAATACGTCCACGCACAGCCCGAGGAGCATTGATCGACGGCCATATACATGGTCTCGCCTGTGTCGCCTCAAGCGTGTTCAGGCCTTCTTTCACCCTTGGAGCTCTCGACTTATCTGCAGCAGACATTCGAGCCGCCTCCGTATTAGTGTTGTCCGGGTCGGGCCGGGCCTGAAAGCCCGGGGCTTGGGCCGGGCTTGGGCGGGCTTGGGTCGGGGAGAACCTCAGGCCCGACCCAACCATCGGGCTTGAGGCCGGGTCGGGTCGGCCTTGGGCCCAGGCCCGGGGCTTGGCAGTAAATAATTATATATACAAGATAGGCCTTCGCTTCGCTCCGGCATTGTCCCAGATTCGTCAGGAATCAATTGAGAATGATATCATATTGCCTGGGCTGAATCCCGAGTGTTATCCGTCATACCGTCATATTTAAATTTTGCAGAACAAATTTGGAGATCAACATGTCGAGTAAGACCCAGAGTATGAAAGAATTGATCCGCCCGTAGTCAATGCGCAACCGAGTGTCAAGAAAGATGAACAGTCTGCGCTGGCTTGCGAACTTGACGGGCTTGTATCTCGTGATGACGGTTGTAATATTTGGCCAGCCAAGCCCGGTAGAAAAGCCCGGGCCTAGGCCCCGGGCTTCGGGCCTGAGAAAATGTCAGGCCCGACCCTAGGCCCGGTTGAAAACCGGGTCGGGCTTGGGCCGGGTCGGGCCTGAAAACCCCGGGCTTGGGCCGGGCTCGGGCCTGAGCCCGAGCCCGGCACATCACTACTCCGTATCATGTCATCGCCTCCGAGGTCTATTGTCTGCCTACGCTGCACTACCAGTACTACCCGCTTTCGGACGCGACCTCAGGCGATGATGCCTGCTCTACACCTCATGTATATTCTTACACGAACTGAATTGTCGTCCCCTCTAGCATCATTTGCTATCGAAATCCGTCCTCGGATGCAACCGGTGCTACATGGGGTTTGCGTTATGAAAATCTTCTGAATTATTGAGATTTAAAATTCGTGTTCCTATCCCGACCTCCTCCTAAAATATCCCCCCCCCCCCCCTCAGTTACATAGCCCTCCAAAGAGAACAATTTTAGCGCTACATCCGAAATCGGGGGAAAATTCAACCACAATACGGCCAGACCGCCCGGCACTGTGGTCTCTGAATGACCTCGCTCCGTCAGTTTTCGACTTAGCAAACTACATAGGTCGATTCCTAGCATAAAAATACCCCTCCCACCGAGCGCCCAGCCCATGCGCCCGATTATTGGGTCCTTCTGGGTGAAATCTTCGGCTGTGTTAAAAAACTGTCTTTTTCACCATCCCTGGTCTTCAAATGGTCTCAAAAACTTCCCCTGATGTCAGCAAAGAGCAGATTCCGGGTTCTGAGGTGACGAGGGCGACTGAAGCATGAAGAGTTCCAAATGAATAAGCCTGGAGTTTAGACTAGAATAGTGTAAAGTACAGGAGAGTGACTACGGTTTATATACTAAAGTCTCTAGGGGTTTATAGATTAAGGTACAGTGTCCAATGACAACGGACAAGATTAATGCGAAGTAAATGAAGGGGTATGGGAACGTAGAGGGGTGATTGGGAACCCGAAGGTCGGGAAACCGATCATAACCGTTTCGGATCCTAAAATGGTATCCAAGTTCGATTGATCAGATAGTTGATCTGATAAATGATTGGGTTGTTCGGGTTGTTCGGGTTCTGAAAGTAAAATGAAAAGACGATTCATGACATTACCCCCCCTCTAGGTGAAACCCGCCGCTTCTTGTTCCACAGGTCCTGGCCGGTGATGACCCACTTCCATCCGTGTGCGGTCTCCCTCAGAGCCGCCGGGTACTTCTCGTAGAAGTCCTCAAGACATTCCATAGAATCCCACAAGTGTTCCAAGGGCTCCCAGGTATTATCCTCGGGTCCATACCCCTCCCATCGAATGAGGTACTGCAAGCGTTTCCACTTCTTGTTGAGGTGTATCTTCAGTACCTCCACAATCTCATAAATATCAACCCCGTCCACCATGTCAGGCGGAGGGGGATCATCATGATGCTGATGAGCCGCCACCGGTGGAGCCCAGGGTCGAAGGAATACGGTGTTGAAGACCGGATGAACCTTCCAGGAATCGGGAAGTTTAAGTTCATAGGAGATGGCTCCCACTTTACGGATGACCGTGAAGGGCCCATAGCGCCAAGCCTCGAACTTCGTCGGGCGATATGTGACCAAATTTGCTCCAGAGAGGTACACCTTATCGCCCGGTTTATAGTCGGGGTCTGCCTGTCGTTTGGCGTCGTAGAACCTTTTCATCGTCTCCTGCGCTGCGCGCATGGTGGCCCCCACTTCCTCTCGGACTTTCGACATCCGGTGACAGACCTGGTACTGGGGCACCCGGGCATTTATTCAAATCTGCTCGAGTTGCAACATGCTATAATGTACTTCATTACATTACGACGTCATCTCATGAGGGCTATTGCTGGCCTGAGCAGTTAGCTAAAAGGGATATAATGTGTCTCAAACCATTAGAAAGGCGCTGGACAACAATCCTGGTAAAGGGTTGACATGGGAAGTCGCTAATGGAGCAATCGCGGAAAGTGCCTAACCATCCTGGAAACAGATTGGGGCTACTGCACATCCCTGACTAAGGGCATATTACGAGGGAACATCCTTCTGAACCAGAGGGATCATTGTTAGGCATCGTCTGACATCTCCAGAACTGCCAAGAGGGAGCTAGGCTTGGTTGATCTACCAATTGACTAAGAAACCACACTCGGGTACTGGGAAGCGGCGGCTATCACGATTTTCAGACAAATCACTTAAGCGGTTCAAAGTGGAACCATTTGAGCGTGCGGTTACCAAGGAGGGTAACAGAGTGCTAACGAGGAGGTCGGCTAAAAGTTGACATATCAACAATATCCCATCACGATCGTTCTAAGCGATGTAGATCTTGACTCATCGTTAAGCTCGGCTCGTTGATGTTTCTTATAAATCTCTCTCAATTTTACCAATCGCTTGATATCTGACAGGAGTTCATCAGCTAGCTGCCATACCACTAGTCATATACCCTGAACCCTATTGCTCGTTGGTATCAGTCTCGTTTATATTTAGAATCCTGTAACGTATTTAAGAGGATGGTTATGGGAGGAACGCCAGTGAATCTCACCCCACCTGTTGGACGCGAAGTTACTAGACTTCACGCTTAACCGGTAGAGTAGTCATTCATTCGGAGACACCCAGAAGCTATACCAAGTTTCTTTTGTTCTCCTGTTTGAATATTATCTGTGTTGGATTTGAATCTTTATAAACGACGCGTGGACATATTGGATAAACGGAACGGACGCGTGGAATATAAGGAAACGGATCAGACTTGACAATTTGGTTGTAATCTCACAAGGATTAGCAATCGCGGATACTATTTGGAATCGGAATTCATAAGGATCACTTGCTTTACGCATCGGAGTACTATCTCCAAACCTAGACCCACATCATACAAAACCGTTGAACATAAAATCTCGTCTGTCTATCGCGATTGCGCCTAGAACAGATTCGAGCAAGTTTTATCTATACGACTTGTAGACCTGTAAAGTCTTGCTTCTCAAAGAGAACTAGAGTTCAAATTGCCACAATCTATACTGGATTGGAACCCCGAACTTGCACGAGGACTATAGTGTTTGAGTTGTTATAAGTTGGATTATCGAACCACGTATTCATTTACAAGGTTTGTGTTGTGGTTATTTCACTGCCAGCCCCATAGTCAGCATTTCACCGGGTTGTGAATTTTGTCGCATCTTCGGTCGGTACCTCAAGACGTGGTTCCATCCCCTTCCGCGGGTGGAACCCCATGGCCACGAAGAAGGGACTGAAACCCGTAGTCTTGCTAACCTGGTCGTTGTGGTTGAATTCCGCCAGAGTCAACCAGTCCGCCCAGTCGTCCTGCAAGACGTTGGTGAAAACCCGAAGGTATTGCTCGATGTTCTGGTTGACTCGTTCAGTCTGTCCGTCGGTTTGTGGGTGATAGGCCGTCGAGGCGTTCAACTTTATGCCCAGGAGCTTCAACAGATCCCGCATGAAGTGTCCCACGAACTGCGTCCCTCGGTCGCTAATCACCACTTCGGGCAACTCGAAGTTTTTCCACACATGGTCATGGTAAATGCGCGCCATCCCCTCTCCTCCCAGGTGCTCGGTGCAAGGCACCACCCGGATTCCTTTCCTTAGTCGATCCACGATCACCGCGATAGAGTCGTACCCATTACTGACAGGTAGTTTGGTGATTAGGTCCACCGAAACATTCTGCCAAACCCTTTCCGGAACCGCGTTGGGATGTAGTGGTCCTTGGAGCTTAGAGGGAAAAAGCTTTGTCCTCTGACACACAGGACAAGCCGAGACATATCGTTTAGCATCCGATAGCAGAGAGGGCCAGTAGTAGTTCCGGGTTATTAATTCCGCCGTTCAGAATTGTCCTGGATGTCCGGAAATGTAGTTGTCGTGGTGTGCTCGTAGAATCCAGTGTTGCAGATCTCCAGTTGGGGGAACATATACGGTTCGATACCAGGTTACGAACCCGTCCTCGTGTTCTTCCCAGCCCTCGGCCTTTTCTTCTAGCGCTTTCTTCACCGCATCTTCCCAGTCAGCCTTCCCAGCCTTGATGTCCTCCATGAATTGATCACCCGCCATGTTGTCCAAGACTGCCGGCATGGCTTTCAAAAATTCCTCCCCGTCCATCCTCCGGAAGTACTGTTCTGGCAGCAGCACAAGATTCGAATTATCCTGCACCCCCTTCTCATGACCGCCTCGCCTCGAAAGCGCGTCAGTTTTCGCGTGTTGTTTCCCGGGTTTGTGGATGAGTGCGAAGTCGTATTCACTGAGTTCCAAAGACCACCGAGCCTGTCGTCTATTGAGTTTCTTCGTAGTGGTGAAGTACTCTAGATTCTTGTGGTCGGTCCAGATCTCGAATTTCAGCTGACTGCTCTGCAGGTAGTGTCACCATTCGTAGAGGGCCCGCATGATCACCAACATTCCCTTGTCGTGGATATCATAGTTCCGCTTGGTGTCGTGTCCCTTGGACATAAACACAATCGGAACCCACACCCCGTCCTGGCACTGTGTCAAGCAGGCCCTTGTGGTGTAATCCGAGGAGTCCGCCTCCACCCGCTGAAACGCTGACTATGGGGCAAGCGGTGAAATAACCACAACACAAACCTTGTAAATGAATACGCGGTTCGATAATGCAACTACAACAACTCAAACACTATAGTCCTCGTGCAAGTTCGGGGTTCAAATCCAGTATAGATTGTGGCAATTTGAACTTTAATTCTCTTTGAGAAGCAAGACTTTACAGATCTACAAGTCGTATAGATAAAACTTGCTCGAATCTGTTCTAGGCGCAATTGCGATAGACAGACGAGATTTTATGTTCAACGGTTTTGTATGATGTGGGTCTAGGTTTGGAGATGGTACTCCGATGCGTAAAGCAAGTGATTCTTATGAATTCCGATTCCAAATAGTATCCGCGATTGCTAATCCTTGCGAGATTATAACCAATTGTCAAGTCTGATCCGTTTCCTTATATTCCACGCGTCCGTTCCGTTTATCCAATATGTCCACGCGTCGTTTATAAAGATCCAAATCCAACACAGATAATATTCAAACAGGGAAAACAAACGAAACTTGGTATAGCTTCTGGGTGTCTCCGAATGAATGACTACTCTACCGGTTAAGCGTGAAGTCTAGTAACTTCGCGTCCAACAGGTGGGGTGAGATTCACTGGTGTTCCTCCCATAACCATCCACTTAAATACGTTACAGGATTCTAAATATAAACGAGACAGATACAAACGTGCAATAGGGTTCAGGGTATATGACTAGTGGTATAGCAGCTAGCCGATGAACTCCTGTCAGATATCAAGCGATTAGTAAAATTGAGAGAGATCTGTAAGAAACATCAACGAGCCGAGCTTAGCGATGAGTCAAGATCTACATCGCTTAGAATGATCGTGATGGGATATTGTTGATATGTCAACTTTTAGCCGACCTCCTCGTCAGCACTCCGTTACCTTCCTCGGTAACCATCCGCTCAAATGGTTCCGCCTTGAACCGTTTAAGTGATTTGTCTGAAAATCGTGATAGCCGCCGCTTCCCAGTACCAGAGTACAGTTCCTTAGTCGTTTGTTAGATCGACCAAGTCCCGTCCTCTCTTGGCAGTTCTAGAGACGTTAGATGATGCCCAAAATGATCCCTCTGGTTCAGAAGGATGTTCCCTCGTGATAGGCCCTTAGTCAGGGATGTGCAGTAGCCCCAATCCGTTTCCAGGATGGTAAGGCACTTTCCGCGATTGCTCCATTAGCGACTTCCCACTTCAACCCTTTACCAGGATTGTTGTCCAGCGTCTTTCTAATGGTTCGAGACACATTATATCCCTCTTAGCTAACTGCTCAGGCCAGCATTAGCTCTTTGCGAGATGATGTCGTAATGTAGTGAAGTAGATTATAGTACGTTGCAACTCGAGCAGATTTGAATAAATGCCCGGGTGCCCCAATACCAGGTCTGTCACCGCCATTCCCCAACGTCCGTTGGAAAATGCAGTACGGGTTCCGAAGTTACGGCCAATATTAATTGGTCAAACACATTCTTTTCCAGTTCTCCCCACCTCCACTTGTAATCCTTCTGGGTAAGACAAGTTAACGGTTTTGCGTAATCCCCGAATCCTTTGATGAAGCGTCGGTAGAAATTGAGGAACCCGAGGAAGCTCTGTACGTCTTCGACGTTCCTCGGGGTTGCCCATTGTCGAACACTCTCGACTTTTATGGGATCCATCCGAATTTTCCCATCGCCGATGATAACTCCCAGATATTCGACCTCTCTCTGTTCGAACTCGCATTTCTCGGGTTTCAGGAACAATTCGTTTTCCTGAAGAATCCGCAAGACCTCCATGACTGTGGAGCAGTGTCCTTCCAGATGTTCCAAATAGATGAGAATATCGTCCAGATAAACAATAACCCGTCCTTCCGCAATAAGATCCGCAAAGATGTCATTCATCATGGATTGGAAGGTGGCCGGCGAGTTCGTAAGGCTGAAGAACATAACCAATGGTTCCCACAACCCTCGGTTTGTGATGAACACAGCTTTCTCTTCATCTCCTTCCTTGATCTGGATATTGTTGTATCCCCATTGAACATCCAATTTAGTGAACTAGGTTGCCTTACGGAGCATGTGCATGATCTCCGATATCAATGGAAGAGGATACCGGTTCTTGATGGTAAGGGAGTTCAACTTCTGATAGTCCTGAACAAGACGTAGTTTCCCATCCTTCTTCTTCACAAAGAAGAAAGGAGAGGCCCATGGCAATTTCGAGGGGCGAATACATCCGGTTTCCACATGTTCTTTAATGAAAGTGTCCAATTCCGCCTGTTCCGGGACCAACAAGGGGATACTCCGCCCTTTTACGGGTTCTGCGCCGGGTTTCAACTCTATCGCGTGGTCCCACTTTCGCCATTCCGGTAGTTTATCGAAGTCCTTTTTCTCGAAGACCCCTCGAAATTCCTCCAGGTAATGAGCAGGGACGCTCTCCTCCAGCGTCTTAGCCCCCTTGGCCTCGTGAGCAGCGGCGGCCAGCTTAGTAACCACGCTACCCATAGCGCGGAGGTGTTCGGCATCCCGGGTTTCCAGAACGTCTACGGGATACATCTTTGTGATGAAGATGCGGTCTCCCTCTCCTATGTCGGTGTTATTCTCCTCCTCCCACTCCTCCCATAAGCGGGCTCGTTTGCAAGCGGCAGGACACCTGGAGAAACAAAGGGTTTGTTTCTGCCAATCAATCTCCGGGTTGTGTTGTTTCAACCAGTTGAACCCAATGATGACATCGCTCTTCCCAGTATCCGTTACCGAAAACGAAAATATTTTGGCATGGTCCTGTATTCGGAGACGCATGCGCGCAATGTGGGTGATGTGTCCTCCTTTGTTGAGGGAACCGTCTGCGTTGTAAACCGGAACCGCTACAGCTAGGGGTTCCACTTCGATTCCGTTCTCGTCGACGAACCCCTGGCTCATGAATCTGCTGGTAGCTCCACTGTCCAGTAACCCGACCACTGTATAACCTTTAAGGTTATTCAGCCCTTTGAGGGTCATCGGAACCATCATGGAATTCCCAGTGGCCCGGATATACTGGGGTGGCTCTTTCAAGTTGTCCAGTATGCCCAGAGCATCAGGGAAGTAAGCCGTCCGGATTTCTTCCACCATCTCGTCGTCCACCTCCTGTATTCTGGCCGGGTGAGTCCACTTGGTGATGATCTCCCACGCCTTCCATTCTTGGGCACATGCTCGGGTTGCAACCCGACGCACGCTTCCGAGGGGGAGTCGGCGCCATTCCGCTTTCTCCCGCTCGGGCTTCCGGGGTTTCTCGCCCCTTCGCTTAGAGTCAGAGGGAGAAACGGCTCCCTCACTCTTCTCAAACTCAGAGGGAGTCCTCGCTCCCTCTTCCGTCTCCACTGTGTCTTCCCCCACACCGGGTTCTTCGATAGTCAAAACAGAGAATGAATTGTTCGAAGTCGTTACAGGTGGGGGGGGTATAAGAGAATCCGAGGGCACAGTCTTCACTTGGATTTGTTGACAAAATCCTCCTTCCTGAGGCGTTCCTCCATCATTTCCGTGATCAACGCACGGAACTGGGGGTTGGTGGGTCCTCGGGTAGTGCAGTTACGGGCCTTGTGCCCGACTTCTCCGCACTGATAGCATCGGGGGACTGGCTTCTTGCTGACCGCCTGGTCTATGTCCATAGGCACAGGCCCTGCGTTAGGGGCCCCGCCAGTGACGACCGGGGGCAGAACAACGGCAACCAGGGGGTTCGCAGGAGCACGTTGCTCATTCCTGCAGAAAAAGTTCCCCGGGTTCTGGTTCTGCTGCACCTTGGGTACCGTGACAGGACGATCGCGGAGAGCGCCATCCATAACATGGAAGGCACGACGCAACCCGTCGTGCTTGATGACCGCCACCTTCCAGTTGGCGTAGGTGGTCGGCAGCGCGGTTTGTCCGTAGACGGACTGCAGAACCGGCTTCAGGATTCCTTGCTTGAGAAGCCGGATAAGCGTGGTTTCGTCATAATCCACGGTGCTGTTGTATGTATCCAGGAGTGTGAAGTACTCCGTGTCCGTTCCTGCACCCTGGCGCAGCTTCTCGATTTTAGCCTGCGCAATTTCCACCTGTGCCCCTTCTTTAAAGGCATCAATAAGGTTCTTCTCGAAGACCTCGTAACTCCGATACAGCGGGGTATCGGGGTTCCTCGGGTTGCACATGGCCTGCACAACGTTGTTGGCCCATGCCGCTGCCGATCCTTCCTTCATGTAGGACAGGACAAAGGCAATCTTCGCGCTGTCTCTCTCGTACGTTGGGTTGTCCAGGAAGTGCAACCAGCATTCCGCCAGATAGGAGTCCACCAATTCGGAGTCTCCTTTAAACGGGGTAGGGGCGGCGACACGGGCCGTCTTCACCTGTTTAGTCTCCCTGGGCCCTCCCATAGAGGCGCTTCCCAAGGCTATGAGGGCATCGCGCAAGAGTTGTTACGAATGGGTGTTGTCCTCGCGGAGCAGACTATTCTCTCCGCGCAAGTTCCCCAGTTCCTCCTGCATCACTCCGAATTGCCCTCCCACGTGTTGTAGGGCCTGCAGCAGAATGCTGTCCCTCTCCTCGCCGGTTAGGGCGCCAAATGTCTCCATCGAGGGGAGCGCATAGTCGTTGCTCATCATGTTACGTCCAGTCGGGTACGCCGTGTAGAGACACTATTCTTTTGTCAGCACAGAGCAGATTCCGGGTTCTGAGGTGACGAGGGCGACTGAAGCATGAAGAGTTCCAAACGAATAAGCCTGGAGTTTAGACTAGAATAGTGTAAAGAACAGGAGAGTGACTACAGTTTATATACTAAAGTCTCTAAGGGTTTATAGATTAAGGTACAGTGTCCAATGACAACGGACAAGATTAATGCGAAGTAAATGAAGGGGTATAGGAACGTAGAGGGGTGATCGGGAACCCGAAGGTCGGGAGACCGATCATAACCGTTTGGGATCCTAAAACGGTATCCAAGTTCGATTGATCAGATAGTTGATCTGATCAATGATCGGATTGTTCGGGTTGTTCGGGTTCTGAAAGTAAAATGAAAAGACGATTCATGACACCTGACCTAAACCTTTTTGCCCCGCCCAGCGCTATGGAATAGCATTAATTTCAATCTATACACACCATATTTTGACTAGAATCACTTCAGATGTTCAACATTTACAGCCGGGAGGGGGCAGGAATTCAATTTGTACGCGCTACAATGCGACGTGCTGAACTACGACTCTCCTGTTTCTGTCTAGATGATGTCAGACAGATTAGCAATTAGTTTTGTTTCAACTTACACTGCGGCGCTTCTACTTTTGCAGTGCCCCAGCCCTCCGCGCCGCCCTACCGACTTTACATCCTCACTACAACCTTCTACAGCCCCTTTCTGGATGTGCATGCTGTTTGATTCATCCACCGTCATTTCCCGTGCAGCGTATAACACTACAAATGTCTACAATCTTCTACAGAACACCACACCGCCCTCCGCGCAGTGCCGAGCTCTCTATCAATGAACTGCAGCTGACGAATGGGGCAGGCTCTCGCAAATTAGAGGCGCAATTGGACTGTGACCTTCTTGACACTGAATGGAGACATGTTGCATCAATAAACAAATTTTACGAATACGCCCTTGCCGAAGGACCGGAATGGTCTGCATTCTGTCTTTAATAAATTATGAATCATCAGTCGTTGCTATTCTTGACATACTGCAGAGTGCACACGCAAAGTGAAGCGAATGTGTTATTTGATATTTTTCTCTGCTTTCGCTATGCCATAGCCTCGAACTTCTTCTCGCCCTTGCTACCATTTTCGCTCGCACGCTGATAAGCAGGCTATCTGGCCATGCCTGGAATCTTGCTTATGTTGGGATTCCTGTGCAATACCAGGTTAGATGTACATCTCCAGGATTAACATGAGTCCCGAATGGTTAATCAGGCACATCCTGCATGAGGGCTTAATCAGCCTGCCCGAGAGAACATTAATCAGAACCTCCCATACTGATTAAGGCTCGATTCAATGGGTTTAATAAAAGAGTCCTTATAATCACTTGATTAAGGCTCTGTGGGGCCGACAAATATCAGGGAACTTAAACATCCACTCTGAAGAACAAGTGTCTATCAGCAGAGATAGATCTGTGGGATTTAATCACCTTGTTGTGGTTGATTTGGACTATTCTGGGGATGTGTCTGGACACATGATAATCACCGATCAATGTTGCTATCCCAATATGGGTTCTTGACCTGGGCGAGGCTTCATCGGTGTATATCTCAACAACTACTGGGTGGTTCGGGGAGATTAGGGTTTCTACAGAAAGCTGATACCCAACGCTCCTTGAATCTGAAGGTGTTAATCAAGGGACTTTAACCATTAAACTGGTTCAGCTCCGTTACCATCCCAAATTGGGTTCTTGGCTTGATCAGGAATTGACGCGGTTATATCTTGGGAACCACTTGGCGGATTAGGGAGTTCTGGGTGTCTACAGAAATGGGAGACTCAGCGCTTTCTGAATCCAATGGTCCGAAGGGCAGGACAACACTATTTAGCCTGGAAGTTCAATTGAGTCAGACAACCGATCGGAAGCAAGGAGTTAAATGGCAGATCTCTTGGTCTCAATTAAGCGACTTGGATCTAGGGCTTGTGTTACAACAGGTAGTCCGTGCTTGTGATCCTGGACTAGTTCTATTAAGAGCTTTGCTTCGTTTGCACAATGTGATTAATATGTCTTGCCTTCGGTGGAAGTAAAACACATAATTGGGATTGTGATTAAGATGTGTGAAGGGATTTGGGATTTGGATTGAGAACACGGCACCACTACAGCAGCCTTGGAAGGCTTATTATTTGGGATTATGGGATACGGTCGAAAGAGACCTTAAACAATCAGCAGCCTTGGAAGGCTTATATTTGGGATTGGTTTTGGATTGGTTTTGGATTGACGCACTCGGTTGGCTATGCCAAGAGAAGGTCTTAATCCCACCACAACAGTCCTGCATGCCATTAGTCAAGTGTACTTGTTCAGAGTGCTTGATTAAGGGCTTCAACCAGTCGAGCTGATGTATCTGTGTCCCTTTTCTAATCCTTCACAATCTTGTGAAGAAGTCTAAAATGCATGAATACTCTTCGGCACGTCTAAGCTTGTGCAACCGGGGGAACAAGGATGTGGATTTTGGTTAGTGGTTGTGGCTTGTACTGCTGCATTCCACTCGTCGGTCCATGTTATCAGCAGTACTCCAGCTGTAGACAGACCGAGGCAAAGCCTTTCAACGCAGCCTCGGGAGTTGCTGGAGTGTGCCGCATCTCACAACACTGCACCACATAGCCCATGCATTGACGCGGTGTGCCGCATCTGAGGACAGTGTGCCGCGTTTGTGGCCAAGGTGTCGCACTTGACATGCGTGTGCCGCATCTGTGATGTGCCGTGTGCGCCACATTTGTTCAATCCCACTTGACGCATTTGAGCGTCACCCGCAAAAAGCCTAAGGCTTTTTCAATTCACACCACATAAATTGTGGTCCGCAGACAAAGGCATTGGTATTCGGCATCATCAGAGAAGTACTAAGCCGTATTTTCTAGTTTTGTCTTAATTCTTCGATAACACCCAAGTATTCCACAGAATTGGCAATCTTTTCGGTAACACACATAAGAAATCCGCCTTAGTAGTCCTATTCTAATGCATGTTTGCTTAAAAATTTCCCACATACTTCCCAGGCCAAACTCAACAGGTAAAAAGCCTTAGGGTTTTGAAAACTGGAACCAGAGCTTCCTGCCAACCAAACAAGGACAAAGGTGCCAGATCGGTCATGGTGCTGATGCCCATCATCACGCATCTTGACCACCCATGTCCACCCTCTTTCCGCCCCACGTGGCATCGGCCAGCATTGTACGGGCTGTGTGGCTCGCAAACCACATTGAGTCCTGGTAAGCTTCTCCTGCACGTACTGTTGCTGTTTCTCAACTCGTCCACTCTGCAGCGCCCGCAGGCCTTTTGCCGCTGCGAACGACTGGAGGGACTACCTCGAGCATTTTGGCCACTGTGACTCCCTCAGGGAGTCCCAAGCGTTCAGCTGGCACAAGTTTGTCGTGTTCGCCGCTGTCTCCGAGCTTGGCAGCCTCAGCCGCCGCTGCCTTGACGCCGCTTGCCAGTGCAACCTCCAGGGTGCCTCAGACGCGGCCTCCATCACTGCCGCGTTTATAGCGCTATTCAAACTTCTGGATGCCATGGCGCCACACGACGTCCGAGACAAGCTTCTCTGGGTCGTGTCTAGATCGGAATCTTCGAAGCAAGAAGCGCTGTTGCTAGGGTTGTCCCTCACCTCCCGCCGTCTCACGCTTGACCCACGCCTCGTCGCGCATGCCCGTCTCCGCGAGAACTTTCGCCAAAGGCTCTCCGACGCTTATGAGCACTCTTGTGGGGGCGATGGTGCCGCGTCCCTCAGCGACGGCTCCCGTCACCACGAGTCTGACTCTGACGACTCGTTCAGCGTCTCGTCGTTGTTCGCCTGAGCCGTTTTTCCTTTCCTGCTTTCTCCTTCCTGTCATTCACACACATTCTCTCTGCAATCATTCTCGCACATTCGCTCTGCCCACGCACACTTGCTGTTTTCCGCGCTACGCATGTCCATGCAGATCTAGTTAGCGTATTTGCACCACCTGTTTACCACATATTGACCCTTCCTAACTAACGTACCCCGTGTATATTCTACTACTGTCCTCTTCGTTATTAGTGTATAATTATTACTGTAGAATCACTCACAGACATTCGATCCACGGCCCTTGCGTCTGACCTGACAGTCACACCCTCATCACCACCAATGATTACACAGAATGAGTTTGATTGACCTCCCTTCCTTGAGGAAACGGAAAAGAACACTTGGCACTGAAACAAAGGTTGCTGGTAATAATTTGGATTCGTTTTCGGCGAGGGGGGAGAATAAACACAACCGGCGACGGTAGCTCCATCCTCGCAACCAGTTATGCGGGTGTTACGCTGAAGGATTTCAACACACTGTGCTTCAAGGATCAGTCCGTGTCTTCGCTCGTTACAATTGTTGAACTCACCCTTCAGGCAAATACTGCTGCGGCGCGTTATACGGTTCCATCAAGCTGGCGTCCTCCACAACGATCTGGAACCCCGCAACATCGTCTTCTCCGAGCGCCCCGGTCCACGCTTATATATAATCCTATACATGAAATCCTATACATGAAACAGAGGGCGGAGATTTAGCTCGAGGTACGACTGGGAAAGCTACGCCGTTGAAAGCAAGAAACTTGAGGATTGGAATCGACAAAGGGTGTTCATCTCGAGCAATGGATGTAAAGAAGTGACCCAAGTCAGCTCTACTAGAGGTATAAGTAAATAGAGTAATGACTACAAGTTGGAATGAAAGGTCAATACGAGGGTGACTTACGTGTTGAACGTTGAAGCGAGCTCTATAGTATTTGAGTGAAAATTGGCACATTAAACGAAACGCGAAGGGCGAGGACATACCTCCACTCACGCGACCATAGGTTCGGTCTTTAGGGTAGTATGGCGTCGATCTGGGAAGAGAGTAAGTAAGTAATCAAGGGAGCGTTAAATAACTACATAAAAAGTGGACCCCCCAACACGACGACTTGAACTGTTGAAATGTAAGATTTGATGGCTGAATGGCTCGTTCATTCGTGTTATCTTCCTTTACAGCTTCCCCGATCGCGTTCCAGACGATACTCTGCATGTTATCTTGTCCCACGCCACGCACGTTGAATTTTTCCCCCTCCAAGGCTTGCACACCTTCAGTTCGTTTTCGCCGCAAAATTTCGAGCTCTTGGCTGGTCTTACCGGATCGTCACTCCGAGAGTTCGCCGCCTCCCTTCCGTCGTCCACTGAAATGCCCATGGCTATTTTCCATCATTTTCCAGAACTTCGGGTCTTGGATTTGATGGAGTGTTCTCCAGCGTTTACCTCCAACCAACCCGTTCCGGTAAACGGATTGAACAAGCTGCATACGCTCCGAGTGCATAAAGGCGGTTTCAGATGATCGTTGTTCCAAGGTCTTTCGACAATGAGGTGCCTGTTGTTGCGTTTTTATTTATCTGTTAACAAGTGTATGATAGACTGGAGTCACTCCACACCCTCCTTTTGCCAACTTTCGCGGATTTCTACGGACTTCCATTTGTCGCGTTCATGAAAGTCCACGGAGGTCGTCTCCTCTATCTCACAATTGGAAAGTTCCGCGGCTTCGATCTTTTCGATGTCTGCAACAATTTCGTTGATATCCAATTTCATGGGGTGTACCAAAGCCGTCATATTTGAGGTTTTTAAGATCAAATTCACCTTTTTCCAGGTGTATCCTGTCGATTGTTTTGCCTGCGAGACGCCACATGCATCGCTGATCAAAATCATGGCGAGCTCACTCCCAAAGTATGTCGTTTCTTTCTCTTTGATTGTGTATGGTACTCAGTCCCTCAAGCGAACTGAAAATAGTCGACTTTGATATGTTCCCCTCCCTTCGTGAGATCCAGATACGGGGCCTTCGCTGGCAAATCACTGAGTGCGTGCATCAATATTCCTTGTTTGATCAAATCTTGACTACCTCAGGCGGGACATATCGAAGAGCTCGGTGGTTCCATTGGCTGAATACTTATTAGAGAAGAACATTAAACCCCTAGATGCGGCAGGAAAGCACTGGACCCCGCGACTCAAGAACCCAGAGGCTCGGAAGAGATAGTTAGGATTGCACTTTGTATGCAAAACCGATAATGCGCTTGGTTTAGCGGCTAATTGTCATACAAAGAGCACGGATGGCTGCTATAAAATTCGACCAGCTGGAAATACTTCCGAGTCTGAGGACGATTCTGTGAGTGGCTGAGTTGCGAGTGGAAGTCGGTTGCTGTCAGTGTGGTCCACATGTACTTCAGGCTTCATTTTCAGCATGGTTTCGCTTTTCAGAATTATTACTTTTGAGTTTTGTTTATAAACCATTTTTCGCCCGGACTTTTCTTCTATGTTACGGCTCTCCTCCCTCCCTCCCTGAAGCTCCTCTCCATGATACATAAGCGTGCTCAAATGCACCACATCGTACTGAGAATAATGATTAAAAGCATGACGTGGCCTCCAGCTCTGGCCGGAGATACTTGATCGATGTTTGGACATGTAGAGTCGATTTCGCCATCGATGTTGAATATTGCGACCCATCGCACTATATAATTGCGGTGTCCTTCTCTTCTCCTCAACCGCATCCCCCTCATCGTCGATCAGAAATCCGCAGACATTTGACAGGAATCCCCAACATATTTTATCTCTTCTATCCCAACACTATCAAAGTATGTCTTTACTATATTTTGGCCTTCGTTCAGCTCACGGTACTCTTGAACCCCTCTTCATTGAGCTTGACCCATGTGGGACGAGAGATGAGCTCGTTCCACCAACTTCGGATGATGGTACGTCAATGAAACTCCTGAAATTCAAGCACGGCACGCACCGTGTAATATTGGGACCTTTGCTGGTCATGATATCTATCCCCCCAATGGTGATGAGGAGCGGGGCATAGGCATAGTGGCACAGATCCGCGAACGAAAATTCCTGTTCAAGGAGAGTTGAACTAGAAGTTTGTTCGGCAAGCGTTACTCACATCTCCAGCCAAGAACTTCTGTTTGCCGAGGATGACCTCGTAGACATCGAGTTTCGCAGACAATTCTTTGAGAGCTTCATTGAGAACGGCCTGGTCCACGGGCGCACCGCGAAGCCTTTTCGGTCGCCTGTTCAGCGGTGTGCAATGCGGTGCATTTCTGAAATGCTTACACCTCGTTGAGCACTGGCAGGAGCGCTGGGGTGAACGTGGCATATTCGACGGCGGCCGCCTGCTCGACGAGGGTACGCTCCTTCAGTCCTTTTGGGAGAAGCTCTGGCCCTTGGTTGGGATATTTCTCGAGGATGTAACGGCAGATGGCACGGCTCTCATAGACGACGAAGCCGTCATCATCCTACGTTGAATGAATTCAGACGGAGTATACCAGTGGATGCTGCATACTCACAATCATAGGGACCTGGCCGAACGGGTGCTTCGCCATGTACTCCGGTGTTTTGTGCTCCTTGGCGTCCATATTGACGGGGACGTATTCATAGGGAACGTGCTTCTCCACGAGGGTAAGTCCAACGATCGCAGACCCTCCGCCTACGTCCTGGTCTGTATAAAGTTTGAGAACCATGTTGATAAGTTTCGAGGAGCGAGGATATGGTTGGGATATGGCTGGCTTTATGGTCGCAAGTACTTACAGCGCTTCAGATGACGCGGTCAATCGTGTTCAATTGGCTGGTCCTGAGATTGCTGAGGAAGCAAAACCCGATATTTTCGGCATTTAAATCCAGGCTGATAAATAAGAAGTTACGTTGCTTCAACGGTGAAAACGGGCCTCGAAGCTGCGGTTAAAAATGAGTAATAATAGGTTTATTCTTTGTAACTTCAGATGACGTGGTCAATCGTGTTCAATTGGCTGGTCCTGAGATTGCTGAGGAAGCAAAACCCGATATTTTCGGCATTTAAATCCAGGCTGATAATTAAGAAGTTACGTTGCTTCAACGGTGAAAACGGGCCTCGAAGCTGCGGTTAAAAACGAGTAATAATAGGTTTATTCTTTGTAAGTTCCAGATAATTATGGGACCGCTACCACCATCACCCCGGTTTTTCGTTCCGTTCCTACTGAGCTTCAGGCACTCAGTAGGGACGACAGTTCATTTTCTTGTACCCCATGGTCGCCCCATTGCCCCACGCCCCTCGCCGTTTGCCCAAATGCCCCGCATCCACTTGCAACTTTGAAGAAAGCGCCATCCCCCCAACGCCGTTGCGCGGTTTGATGCCCGTGATGGCACTCTCACGTCTCGCTTAGCATCGCTTAGCGCGGTCCGCCACCCTCTACAACTCCCTCCCGCCCTATTCTTCGTCGGTGTCGTGCCCGTTGGCGTCGGCGTCGTCGGCGTCGTCGCCAACGATGATGAGAGACCCTTTGCGATGACACAGGCCTGATAAATAAATAAATTTGTAACTGTGTACCATCTATTAAGTATGAGTTGAAAAATCAAGAATGTACGACCAGAGGTTAGATAAGTAGCGGTGAATCAAGGAAAATAGAGACCCAATTGTGTTCCGTTTGTATCGAGCCGAGGGTTTGTCCCCCTTCTTCGCATAGGTGGTCTTGCGAACTGTCCCTGTCGTTGTGAAGCGTCGCACATCAGTTGCCATATTCGCGAGATCCCCTCCAATGTTATTAGCTTTCATCGACCTCAGCCAAAGCTTGGAATATTGAGGGTGGTCTAGCTGAGACTGCATAATCTTGAGACCCTCTTCAATCTCAATTATTCTTTTCTTCATGAATTCAATGGCCAAGGCCTGGTGAGATCATTTCAGCAATTACTCCAGCGGCAATGAAAAGTGAATTGTACGTACATCTTCCTCTTCATCGGCGACTACCGGCGAAGATGAAAGCATGAAAGGATCGTTCTGACCCCCAGATCCATGGACCCGACCCGGCGTGCAGGGAGAGGATGGAAGTGGATTGGGCACTACTGCCGGCGCTCTTTTGCGCTTGGTCCCGCGAGTGCCAGAAGATGCAGTCGTTGCTGTTGCCCGACTGAGTTCCAGCTCGACACCATCCCCATCTGACACAGACCCGGAGTCAACGACATTGAGCTCGGATCCATTCTTCGGTTGAAGAAGGCGATGGCTGTAGAATGGAGTAACTCTGCGGCGAATGACCTCGCGAAAGAAGTCGGGGTCGGGTGAATGGACAGCCTGCACAAGATGCTTGCAGAGCATGAAGGCGTTGTATTTTTGCTGCCCACAGCTGCAAGTCCAGGTTGAAAGCTCTGTTTTATATGCACCATTTCCGAGGGGGCGCTTTGACAAAGCGTTCCAAGACTTCTTGAATGCCTTACGCCACGGCGTGAGGACTTTAGCGCGACCAGGACGATAGTCAGGTTCAAAAATCTGTAAATTGGCTTCGGTGTAGGGTAGCACCTCGGTCGCGATGAGATAGACAAGCTGGTCGAGGCGGGGATGCACAAAGTGGTGGAGGGTCTCGTGCTTGAGGTTGCGCCAGAAATTCTCAACGGAAATCGTTGTCCGCCAGTGCCCAATGAATTTCGGCTCGACTGAGCGTGCCCAGAGCCTGTTTTCCGAACAGTACCATGCAGTCCACATATAGCCCCAGACTCGCGGAGCCCTCGTTGAAAGCAGAATTGATACATCTCAAAGACTGCATCGTATCGATGCTTCTCGGCGCTGCGTGTGTTTCCTGAGCGACCGGGAAGCAGGGGATGCTCGCAAAAATGGCGGACAAAGATGCGGAGGAGCTGTTTACGATGGGGTGCTGGACAAAAGACGTAGGTTGCCGTGGTTGCAAAAACAGTCTCGCCTGGCTCGAATATCGATGCAGGGCCATCCCACATGTCAACTGCGTCGGGATCTTCATTGAGATCTTCTTCGTCATCATCCAGCGAGTCCACGAACCGCTCCAATGCCTCATCACTGTCAGCTGAGACGTGTGGTGCGTTCTCAGTCCGACCGTTGAGGTGAATAATCAGCTTTGGGCGCGCTGGCGCAGCAACCTCGGAGGTCTGCCCATTGAAGCGTATTTTGAATGTTGGGATAGCTGTCTGGGCGACTTTAAGATTTTTCTGCAGGAGAATGTCGTCAAATATCATATTTTCAACGAAACGTCGAGATGCACCTCCGTCCGGAGTTCCTCGTCCAATTGATTAATCGGAACAGAATCCCCATCAATCCAATCGAATTCTTTGAAGGCGTCGGAGGAGTTGTAATGGGCCGGATGGCGACCCAGAACAGCGAGACGTGTCTTCACGGCACGAATACAGTGCCAGCAGCACAGCTGGTACTTGATGTCGTCAGGCAGCTCTGCAAGTAGGGCATTAATCTCGCATGGGATTGACTTCCCAGATGGCGGTTATATGGCGAATGACAGCTCGAATATACTCCTCTCTTTCGTTAGACTGAGGATTATTGGATTTGAGGAGAAGAAAGCCGAGAGGGACTCCTGAGCCACCAACTTCACCAAGAAGGGCAAAGCACTCGAAGCCGGCCTTGTTTGTCTTAACTAAATGAACATTATGTAAATGTGCAAAATAAGTAGAAAATGCAACTGAGGCTTACATGTGGAATCAAGTGCAGCTTCACGTATAACATTCCCCCACTTGTGGAGCAGGGATGGGAATACAAAGCCAATCGCGCGGAAGCGCTCACTTTCAGGCATAGGGATCAACTCGAGCTTGTGTGCAGGGTCAATGGCAAATTCCTTGAGTAGGATTTTTGCAGACTCTAACTCGTCGTCGCAGCGCCGCCAGCTGGCTTGCTGTTGCTTCAATCAGTGATTATAAACACTTTTCTGCAAAACGTTGGGACGTGGGTGGGTCTTCAGTATTTCCTTCCAAAGCTTGTGACCAGATTAGCAACTAGATGCAGGGACAAATTAAAATTTACCCGAGGCGCGCGCAACTTCGGATTTTCGGCGATGAATTTTTTGACGTCTCCTGGCAAGTCAATGCAGACATATTTTTGATAGCAGTCGAGATGGCGGATGCGCACAAAGCAGTCCGACTTGTCAGGGGAAGCCCAGATAGTGACCCAGCCTCCGCACGGAAACATGGCCATCTGACCCTTGTCCCGTTGCTTTTCTACATCTGAGCTCTTCTTAGATTTGTGGCGGCGGTTGTCTAGCTGCGCACAGTGATATTCGTAGCGGCAATCTGATGAATTTTTGAACTCGTGGGTTGAATGATAGCTTATATAAAACCGTGAGTAGACAATTTAGATATTGGTGAGAAATACACACTGGAATCGGTAGCCAGTCTTCTCCCAGACAATATCCGTAGAGAATCGGCAGCTGCTTTGATGTCCTCCATGTCCAGATCTAGAGCCGAGGTGTCGACGCGGGCAGAGAACAAACTTATATTGCCGGCGGCATCCAACGCGTCGCAAAACTCATCGAGAGTTATGGGAGTAACCCCTAAGAACTCGGACGCGTCCCGTATTTATGCTTCGGCAAGTGGATAGGATCATTGACATTGCAATGCGTCAAGTATTCGTCCAATCGCCGCATAGTCGTTGACGTTTGCCAGTGGCTCCCAGCTCACGTCGCCGGGAAATATGTACAACAAGATGGGCGGTTTTAGGGAATCGAGGCTTGTGGCAATGTCAAAGTTGGTATGATGGTGTCTGATAACGGGCAGTGGGATGACGGCAAAGACAGCGGAGCGTCAAAATGAGCCAACATACACTTCAAAGGGGTTATTTGGACGTACTGGAAAACCTGGTTGCACTCCCGCTGCTTTCCATGTTCCATAAAAAATCCCAAATCACGCATGGCCGCCAAAAGGCCGTTTCATATAACGGCCGCCACCGTGCAAAGAATAAAATTGGTAAAATCATGAACGCACCTTTAAGGAAAGGCAATCACCGTAGTAGAGGCCTGTGCGAAGTTGTGGACGCATAGCGCCTTGAGTTCTTGTGTTATATGAATGGCCATCGTATATCATTTGCGGGAAATTCTTGCGGGCAATTCTGAATCTTGGGGTGATAGAGCTGTTCTGGGCGGGGTTTGAGGGCTATTTGAGGGCCTATGTGGTCGCCGGAGCCCCGCTGAGGAGAACGCGTACCGAACCTTGTGAATCGAGCATGAATTGAGGGAGAACGAGGCCAATACATGCAGTTGATGGCTGTGTCAGGGGAACCCCCGCTTCGGACGGTTTTCCACCCGGACCCAATCCGGATGCTCCGGACGCTTCGGGCGTTTCTCCGGATGGTTTTCCGCCCGGCGCTCCGGACACTTCTGCGCCCTTCTATCCGACCGCCAAACCACCCGGGACATCCATCCGCTCTCGTTGGCACGTGCTGTGCGATCAGGCCCGCGACCATTGTAGATACCTCCGGACACGTGCTACTGGGTAGTTACCAATTAGTATATAAGGTTTCGCCTAGCGTGGGAATCCTCATCCTTTCTTCTCTTCGGATTCCCCCGCTAGGTGCGTAGTATTTCCGCTCCTGTATTGTAGTACCTATATTTATTCTTCGGATTCCCCCGCTAGTTTCCGCGCCCTGCGCCGAGCTTAAGGTTGCCCTTACAGCAGAAGAAAGGATCTAAGGGATCAACCGGTCAAGATTGGGAAGTTTGGTGCAGGTACGGATTCGGACCACTACTCCAGTGCTCCATCCTCCCCCACTTCAAATCTCGACCCCTCCTCCGTTCCGATGGACCAGCCGCCTGCACCTAGCTCCGCGCAACCCGAGATCCCGAGTGTTCACACCCCGGATCCGGCTTCCGAAGCCATGGACCGACTTGCTGCTGTCGAAGGCTCCCTCAAGAGCATCCAAAACGCGCTCTGCGAGCTATTGCTGAACGCCCAAAACCCGCCGCCTGCCCCCGCCCCTGCCGTTCCAGCTCCGGCGCCAGGTCCAGATTTCTCGGCCCCCCACCCAGCTCCAAAAACGGTCCTTCGACCGAACCCCCCGGCCGTTTTTGACGGCGATCGGACGCAAGGACGGATGTTCCTTCACTCCGTCCTCACTTATTACCGGCTGGTTCCGGAAGCTTTCATGGCGGACGGGTTCGTCTCGCAGGAAAAACTCGTCCGGTTTGCTATGTCCTTCATGTCGAAGGACGCGGCCGCCCGATGGGCGGAACGGCGTGCATCTGCTGTACCGTTCCCGTTCCCCACCTGGGCCCAGTTCGAGGCCGAGTTCCGGCTCCGGTTCGTCGAGGAGAACGAACAGGAACAAGCCCTCACCAAGCTTGAGTCTCGCTCGTATTTCCAGGGCTCCCGCGACATCTACCGGTACACGGATGATTTCGAGGAACTGGCCGTAACGGCCGGTTACTCGGACGCTCTCGCCCGGGTCACCAAGTATCGCTCCGGGCTCGACCCGAAGATCAACATCGCGATCACGGCGTCTGGGACCGCCCCCGACCTCACCGACTACGACGGCTGGCGTGCGTGCGCTTTCCGCCAGTACGAGGCATTCGGCCGAGCCGGATCCGGAAACCCTCCGGTTCGGTTCCCGGCCGCTTTACCTCGGCCGTGTGGAACGGGAATCCTTCCGGTTGCGCTCCCCGCGCGCGCTACGGTCTCGTTCGCCCCGGCTCCCCCCGCGCTTCCAGTGGTCGTTCCAATGGACGTTGACCGGACCCGAGCGCGCGCTTTCCCACGCTCTTGTTTCCGGTGCGGTGCGGCCGGACACATCGCCCGGGACTGCCCGGTTACATCCGACGTCCGGCATGCGGACGTTCTCGACGAGGTCGTTCGTCAACTCGGGGACGACCTCCTGGACGAGCTGTTCGCCCGGCTCTCCACCTCTGCCTCGCTTCCGGCCGAGTCGGCGGACAGAGATGAGATGGAACCGGCGGGTTTTCCCCGCCCGGCCGAGTGAGCGGTGCGCCCTCGGTCGCGTCCCCTAATCGCTACGCCCTCCTGTATTCAGATAATGCCAATACATTTGAGACTGAGGTAGTAGCGAGAGGCGCACCCCCCGCCCCCGTCTCCGTCCGAGTGACCGAGGCTCTTCCTTCCGTCCTGGAGACGGAAACCCGCATTGCCCCCGAGCCGGGAACGAGGGCAGTGACGGAGGCCCCTGTCCCCGAGCCGGGAACGAGGACAGGCTCGCTTCGGCGCGTTCATCGCCCGAAGTGGGAACGGCGACTTCCCCGGCAGTACGTCATCGACTCTATCGAAGGCCGAAACTCCTTGCACATCCCGTTAGACCTGCAGTCTGTCGAGACCGCCGCCCGGATGTTGGTGAAGGCTCTGGTCGACTGCGGAGCGACCGGAGACTTCATCGACTCGGAGTATGTCATCTCCCGCAACCTTCCGGTCCGGCCCCTTTCGCAGCCCAACCCGGTTCTCAACGTGGACGGCAGCCCGAACCAAGCGGGCGGCATTACCGGCGTAGTCGATATGGTGGTCGACTACAAAGGGCACTCCGAGCGTATCCAGCTCCCCGTGACTCGGCTCGGGAAGCAGCACATCATCCTCGGTTACTCCTGGCTCCAGAAACATAATCCGGAGATCAACTGGGAGACCAAGGACGTTCGTATGACGCGCTGCCCGACCGGATGCCGCACCTGCCGGGAAGAGCTATGAGCGGTCCGGAAGAACGAGAAGCTTGCCGCTTCGATCCTCCGGCAGCTGCGTGAGGGTCCGACGCTGTCCATCTGCACCGTCGACTCAGAAGAGTGGACCGGAGACGATGGGGACGAACCGGCCGACGACAATGACCTTCCGGATCTCACTCCGGATTCGGAGGACGATGACGATGACGAGCTCGAGGAGGGCGATCGCATCCTCTACACTGTGTTCGCCCCGGCCGAAGAGATCCGTGCAGGAAGCACCATCTCGCAACGTCTCGCGGAAGCTCACGCACGGAATTCTGCACCGGCCGGAACAGAGGTCCCGCCCTGGGCCGCGGATTTCTCGGACGTCTTCGCCCGGGAGTCCTTTGACTCTCTCCCGGACAGGCACTAGACCAGGTAACCACTTTGCAAAGTCCCCACACATTAGCGTCAGCCGATTTGCAAAAGCCCTCACTTATTCATATATAGCCCCAAAAGGGACTTGATCCTAGCTATCTTGCCTTGATCTCTTTATTTTCTGCCGTGCCCCGTGATTCCCGACGTAGATTTTCCGGGTGGCGCTTAGGACCCATTATCAGTGCCGGAGATTATGTTATATATCAATTATTATACATTGTCCGAAACATCCGAAACATCCGATATCGCCGAAATGTGCCCAAAAAATGCAAAAAAAAGCCCAGCTACGAGCGGGTGATGCACGGGGGCGTGAAGAGGAGCAACGGCGGGAGCATCGCAATGGGCAGGGTGTATGCAGGAGGAGAAACCCCCGCCACGGGCTTCGCGCTTTGAAAGAAACCCCCAAATAGATACGGCGGGAAAACTGGCAGCGCGCGCTTGGGCGGTAACAGAAAAAAGCCTCGGGGCACTGCAACCAACGCTGTGAGTAAAAAAAAGCAAGAAAACTAACGCGAAGAGCTCACGCTAGATATCATCATATTGGCCGACCGAGGCGGACTGAATGGCGAGGAGCTCATCCATCTCGGCCCTCCTCAGAACTCTCTCCTCCCGGCTCATTTCGGCAACCACTCCCTCCGCCTCAGCCGTGCGTGGGCCTGCATCCGAAGCCGCTTCGCCATCGTCATCGCCAGCCGTATCTTCCTCCTCGCTGCTGGAGCTGCTGCTGGAGCTGCTGCTGCCATCGCTGCGATCGTGGTCGTCGATCCCCGACGACTCGGATGACGCGGCGGCCTGTGGGCCCTCGATCTTGTCAGTAAGGCTCCACCACATCCGGCGAAAACGAGCTGCGAGCGCGCACCGCAATGCCGCTTGCCTGGCAGCGAACGCCATCGCGCCGTCCCGATGCATCGGGCTGTATGTGCGTTTCCCGCTGTAGTGGGGTTCCGCCGCCCTCCCATCCCACACGGTAGCCTGCCACTCCAGCGAGCGCAGGCACCGAGCCATCTCCTCTTGCAGCAAGAGGACCTCCTCCTGCCACCTCTTCACCCGCGCATACGCCTTGCACCATTCTACCCTCACCCCTTCGTACAGGCTCTCCCCCATGACTCCGCTCGTGTACCCCGCGCTCAGCCAGATCCAGGAAATGAGACGGTTCTTTTCGCCCATTCCTGGCACGCCGCGCACCTCCCCATTCTCATTCTCCTGGGCTGCTTCCTTCCTTTTCCCCTTCATCGCGCGTTGCTTCCTCTTTTTCGCCTCCTCCTCGTCCTCCAGCATCCGAACGTCGGCCTTGTTGAGCTGCTGCCACTGCGAGGCTCCTGCGACGTCGTCGAGAGCACGTCGGGCTGCTCGAGCCTGCCGGTACGTGTCAGCGGCAAGGTCCACCTTCCGCTGTTGGCTGTCGACAAGCGTGCGCGAGCGCGTGTTTTGGTGCTGCCGCCGCGAGTTGCGGGACCTGTACGTTTGCAACCGTTTCTTGATGCTCAGCCCATGACGGATGAGACCCAGGCTCTCATCACATTGCGCATCGCGCAAGCGCGCCTCGCTCACAGCAAGCCCTGGTGCAGAGAGCGGCGGCAAGCGTTCTGCAGCGGAGAGCGCGGAGGGCAGCAGGAGGGGCGTGCGCTCTGCTTCAGGGGCCTCGGGAGCGTCGGGAACGGTTGCGAGGTGCTGCAGAGCGCCAGGGGAGTATTTGCGCTGTAGAAGGCGCAGCTTCTTTATTTGGCGCGAAATGCGTGTTCGCCGGGTGACAAAATCGGTCAGTTCTTTTGCGGTGGGCGACCTTTTGGCCAATAGATCGGCAGCAAGCTGGCGTCTGATGGAGAATAAGGACAGGAAGGAGATGCCGCAAGATCAAAAACTGACTGCTGCCCTTCAATCTCCAGCCCCAGCATGAGGTACTCCGTCATGGTACCATCCGTGGCGTCCCGTACGGTCGCAGATGCGCGCTCCATTTTTTCCTCCTCTCGCGCCAACTCCAGCTCTATCTCCCGCAGCGTCGGGCCTTGGAAAAAAAACGGCACATCAGCCGAGGCAACGTTCGGCGAGATTAAAAACAAGGCATACCAGATTTAGGAAGCCGGTATGGGTTCACGAGCGATGCGCCAGACTCAAAGTCATCAACCATTTTCCTCCAAACGGGCACCTGTTCCTCCTGCGCCTCTGAGAACTCCTCGAGACCGTCTCGTTGCCGCTCGAGCTCCTTTGTAGCTTTGAGCAGCCGTGTGCGAAGCGTAAGGCCTGCCAGGTCCCTGAGCAAACAACGCCTTGAGAAGAGAGAGAGAGAAAGTGCTCACCCATACCAACAACTTTGTTCCAATTCCAATGGTGCCAAAAGTCATCGAGCGTGTCTTGACGCGACCCTGGCCCCATCTCCCGCGTGCTAGCCCCCATCAGACCGCTGGAAGACCAGATTCTTTCAATGCCCTCCATGTCGGCCTGTGCCGCGCCGAGCGTGAAGAGCAACGAAAAGAATTCTTGACACCATGCCAGGTGCCCAAGAATATGAAGCTTGGGAATGACAAACTTCACAACGTACTGCGCGAGGTGGAAGCGCAGGGCGGGCAGGAGTTTCAAGAGGCGTTCCTTCAGGTTCTTGGACCATTGGCACATAATGTCGTATGATAGCAAAAAAAACAAGAGGTCGCGGACATGGCGCCAGGCGCTCGCCACCACGTAGTCCATGTTACCGTATCTGAGGAAAACAGCGCGTTCAGCGTCGCGATTCCAGCAGAGGCAACTTGAAGAGCTTACTTTTCCCCCGCCTGTAAATCCCCCACCCCGTTTTTCGCCACAACCTCGTGGCGGCCGCAAGTGACCATCCCGCACCCAGTGGCAGCGTAACCCTGCGCGTACTTGGTGTTGGCGTGGTCGAGCGCCGCGAGGCCAGTGCACGTGCTCATCTGCCCTCGCCTCATCAGCCTTGAAGAAAAGGCAAGGTAAGCTGGGGGACGTACCTCCGTCTGCTCTCCCAAAGTGTTGACGAACGGCCCGTACTCTTTCCAGGCGGTGAAATACGCCCATCCATCTTGAATGCTCGGGTCCGCAGCCCAGCTCGAAATCTTCTTTCTCTTCAAGCGAAAGCAGGCGTCGAAGGCCCAAAATACAGCAAATAAAAATCTGGACGCCATGAGCCGCACGCTTCGGTGCCAGACGGACGCAGAGAACTACCTTCGCTCCGGCGACGCCGTCTCCCAGCCCTCCGGGAGGTTGACTCCAACTTTGGGGCATGCGATGCACTCCACCGCGAGCTCCCCATCACGCGTCTCGGCGGCAAAACGGTCGCAGTCGTTGCCCATCCCCCCGCGCTTCAGAGCTCGGAGGTTGCGCCACTCGCGCACCAACCGAAGGACTAGCTGGTATCGGCGCTGCAATTCCAGGTGAGTACAGGACAAGTCGGAAGAAAAAAGAGCCCTCACTTTGAAAGCTCTACTGCCCGTATTGTCCGTGATCTTCGCTAAGGCATTGAAGAAATGGTAGGCGGTCGTCTTCCCTTGAAGACTGACCGCGTGAAAGAGCTTCAGAGCAGAAATGGTGACGGCACTCTGCGGATTGTCGGGCGTGGAGGGAAACCAGCCATATAAGAGCAGCTGCTCCCAACGGTGCGTCGAGTTGTTCAGGCGGTACTGACAGAAGTCTACCGCGACGTGGTGGAATCCGTTGGGCGCTATCACCACGAATTTCTCGCGGCCACGGTGCGCACGAGGGCAGGGCTGATTATCTGCATGGCCAAGTTGGACCCGCAAGCCAAGCTGCCGCAGCTCTCGGCGCTCAAAAAAGCGGCCGTTCCATGCCTGTATATCAAATTTAAAGATGTCCCCACGCAGAAAAAATATAAGAATGAAATAACGCACCTCTATGCGGCACAACGGGCGCCGTCTATGCGCCTCCACAACGCATGCTCGGCAGAACATCTGCATGCCATGGCACTCGTTGCAGCGGTACACCGCCTCCGCCTCCCCACAGGAACACCGATCCGCACCACCCATGGTACCCTCGCGAGTGATCAACACCCGCAGGTATTCGTCCCGGAAATTTTCGACCCAATACCGAAGATTGTCATCCTGAGAAAAACATCAACATCGCGGGGCAACCAAAAAAGCAACGAGCCCACCGTGGTCGCGTACCATTTCCTTTTGCGCACCGGGTTCTGGGTTGCTGAAGATCTTTTGCGTGCCGGGTTCCGGGTCGCTGATGATATATCCGCGGTATTTGGCCCGGGTAAATCCTGCCAGTCATCATCGTCACCGCTGAGATCTACGGATGGGCCACTTGGGTGCTCAGGTGGCTGGAGTTCGATGATTTGCACATCGGCGCGTCGCCCGTCCGAAGTTAAATTGCCTGTGCGAGCAGTAGAAGGGGTCGAGGCAGGGTCTTTGAGCGTGTGTCCAAATGACTGGAGTGAGAAGATGTTCCTGCCTCGCTTCCTGGAGCCGCCGCCGCGCTGCGTGGAGGTTCGTTTCATGCGAAAAGCACCTGTGTGCACTGCCACAGGTAGATCACTATCGATTCCAAAATGCAAGAAAAAAAATCCGATAGAAGTCCTCCAAAATACAAAGAAAAAAAAGACGTAGATGAGACGTAGATATTGCAGTGATGGAAACTATACGCTCTCAGTGTCTGATATGTTGATTACTTGCACGCTCTCGGTGTCCGATATGTCGATTACTGGCAACGCCGACTCGGTGCCGTAGGCGAATGCTTCACTGAGGTGGGGGGTGATTTCCACCTTGCGAAAAGAACCGTCGATGAGACCGCGACGAGCTGCGGATGAGGCCTGCTGTCTGCAGCGAGCGAGGTGAGTGATAAGTAAGTGCTCTTAAGTTGTTGTTGTAAGACTAGGCGTACTCGTTCGCATAGATTGTAGCGCCGTTATCCCGGGAGTAAACGTACAGCGGCTTGCTATTCGATCCAGTAGGCATGGGTGGCGCAGACGCAGCCTCGCGTTTTCTCGCGTGTTTCCTCGGGAGGGTGGGATTCCGGGCTCGGACGGGCGCAGCGTTCGCGGCCGGGCGCGCGAATGGAGCCTGCGAGACGCTCGCAAGTGGCGGCGTGAATGGGGTAGAAGGAGAGACGACGGGGCGACGAGCATCATCCCACGCGCTCGTCGCAGCAGTCCACCCCAGGTACTTCTTGTGGATAGCATCGGGAAAGCGGGTTACCTGCCGGGATGCGTCTTCCCTGCAGGTAGGAACATTGAAGCTCATCATACAAATAGAAAACTCACTCACCAATGTGTGTAGATGCCCGGAACACGACCGCTAGTAACGACATAGAACCAATCCTTTTCAGAGCCCTGCCTCATTTCAAACCCCTCGCGCGGGTAGAAGCACCAGCGATTACCGATCTTCAGCCCATTGAACGCGTTGTCGAGGGTCGTGTCCACCATTTGCGCGCGTCGTTTGAGCGTGGTGGTGGTGAGAGCAAGGCCGTAGCCACTGCCCAAAATGGTAATCCCGGTGCCCCTATCTCTTCCGCTCCAGTTTCGAAGGTAAATCTCGAGTCGAGCGTGTTGCTGGGATATCTCAGCCGGTATAACTTATATTTTTAATCTATTCACAGCTTTAGAGGAGTTATGAGAGGCGTCTGAATTTTTTTCCGCGCGAAATCTCTAACACAATACAAGGGCAGTATATCTTCTGGAACCTTGCCTTATGGCTTCTAATCGTATCAACTCCTGAGTAACTCAAAGTTAAATTTGTTTAGTATGTGACCACGGGAATCTGAATGCATAGTTTACACACAATAACAATGAACCGGCCATAATATTGGTGTAATGTCGATGCCCATTCCGGCGGCTGAAGAGCCCGGATGACCTCGCACACTTGGATTTGAGGCTATTCTGACCTTAGAACTAATATATTAAAAATTTGGGTTGATCTGAGAGGTTTTCAAAATCAACATTTTTCGACGTGTTGGGGGATTTTCGGGGCGTACAAGCGGATTAGGTCCATATTGACGCCACTGGGACATGGAGATGGCAGTATAGAGCATGTATTTTAAATCTGAACTGGGGTATTTGAGTTTCACTTGAGGTGGAAGTCGAAAGAGACGGCAACTTGCACCAAGGTTTTGGAGTTGAAACTGGATTTCAACTGTCCCATGAACACTTCATCACGAATATTTCTTTTCCCAACTGACACCCGCCCCGCAATTTTGACAAATGTTGTTTGCATATTGTATAGAAGTTCTCTGAGTATTTTTTCCCATTTTTACGAGGCCTTCGAGTCGCGTTATACCCTAAATTTCAGTTTGCGCTCGAAATTTGGCGTGTGTTGGGCTTGGATGGAAAATAAAATAATATCTGCTAGGTGGTTTCTCGTCAAGTTTTGGTATAATAAAAAGGGACGATAGATGTACCTTTAAGGCTTCATAATCAATCCAAAAAGCGAAGGGAGAGAGCAGGTGGTTCAAAACTTGAATTCGTTCGGGGAACTCCGAGAACGGCCCGCCAGTCCGTACCAATGAGATCGACTCCTCAATTTGGGCGCTTGCTGTCAATTTGGGCGCTTGCTGAGTTCTGACAGACAGGCAGACAGGAGGCGTATATTCGTATATTCGTATATGTACAGCGGCGGAGACTACTATGCAAGACGCTTTCTCTTTCGGGGCGGCAGCTCCTCCCCCTCGCTCTCCTCTGTCAGGTCGCTAAAATCCGCGATATCGCCCTGATCCCAGACCTCCCACCTTGCCCTCCCCGTGAAATTTTTAACCTTGACATCTTTCCAGCGCGTAAATTTCTGCAAGGCGGTACGGCACCGCATCGCGCGCTCCTCCTCTCGGTGCGCGAGGTCTGCGGCAGTGGCAGACGCAGCCCATTGGAGGTCAGAGCGGAAGCCGTTCGCTACCCAGCGGAAGAGAGCGCCGGCGGAGTATTGGATGAGCGAGAACCGGTCCTCACCCGCTTGGATAGGTGTGTTGGAGTGGGTAACAACGGCCGAGGGGATAAGGACGCTGCAGCCCGGAGGAAAGCGGATGAGGAGGTCGTAATCCCAGCAGACCAAATGGCCCCCCTTGTCGGGGTCGAAGGCGCCGAGCGCAGCAATGAGACACATGCCGTCGGCCTTATTGGCGGCATCTGTATGGGGCGGAGACACCGAGACGGGCCCCAAGTTGACGGTAACCGCAGCGAAGGGGCTGCGAGGAAAGGTGCGGCGCAGGTGCGGGTTGTTCTGGAGCAACGTTTGCTTGGTGCGGTGGTAATCGGAGTAGATGGGGAAGCAGAGAGACTGGAAGACCGCTAGCGGGAGACGAGTTAAGTGCGGGGTGAGGGGAGGCCGGGAGCTCAAGTCGCTTACGGATCGGGTACGTCGCCATGCGCCGGACGCTCTCGTTCTCGAGCAGCTCGTCCATGGCGGCGCGGTTGGCGGGCGACAGAGCCTTGATGTTGCCGACCGTCTGGCGGCCCCCGCCGAAGGCAAAACCCTCCGAGGGAGCGGGGAAGTTCCCTCGGCGATGGCGGCACGCGCTGGGGGGAAACGACATGTTGTCGCGCGCCGCGCGCATAGCCGCCGTCGCCGCCTCGACAACGGCGTCCCACGTTTCACCAGGGGCAGGTGGGCAGACCAGGACACCGATGATATGCCCCTTTTTGTCCAGGATAACGTGGCATTTTCTGGCAAGCGGGTGAGGAGGAGGCGGAGGAGAGGTAGTTGTGACTTACTTCCCGTCCCAATCAACGTACTGCATATGCTTCTTGAGTGTCTCCGGATCGTGGGCGTATGCGAGCAACGGGTGCTCGACAGGCTTGACCAGCCCCGTCCAGCGCTGCTTCGTGGCGCGAAACCCCTCCGCGGAGAACGACACGTTAACGGGGACAGAGGCGGCCGCCTTTTCAAGAACGCGCGGAGTGGGGACCGGCGGCGTGACGCTGTTCAGCGCTTCGATGGTGGTGGCCTTACGTTGGGCGCGCTCGTGACGTCTTTTTTGCTGCCTCTTCTTCTGCTTGCCGGTGAGCTCTTGAGAAACACCGGGACAAACGGGCGGACGGGCAGCAGGAGATTTTCCGGGGTTGGTGGCTCGGGTGGCGTCCTCAACCTCCACGGGGTCGTCGTCGTCGTCAGACGCAAGGCCCGCGTCCTCGCGTGCGATTCGCGCGGCGTTTTCGCGCCGGAGAGCTGCCTCAAGATCATACGCGGCGCAAACGATGGGGTCGCCGAGATCGCCGAGGTCCTGCGAGGGAAAAGCTAAGAGCAGCGGAAATGAGCATAGCGCTGAGAAGGAGAGGGAAAGCAGAGCAGAACGCGTAAGGTAGAAAGAGATCTAAGGACCGCAAAAGCATACCACCCTGCTCTAAGGTAGGAGTTGGGTGGTAGCCGCGCAGAAAGGTACCGCGCCCCGCCCTGCTCCATTGTGAGAGTTGGACAGGGAGCAGCATACCAAGAGAAGTGGCGAAGCGTGAAAAATGCCACCCTTCGCGCACGGCACCACATAGGGTGGAAGCCGGGCAGCAAAGGGAGACATGGAAAGAAAATAGCAGGAAAATGCGAGAATAACTTATGGGCTCACCTTCGTGCATTGCGGTGGAAGAAGGTATGTGTATGACTGGTCAGGTGCGTCTGTATGACCGGTCAGGTGCAAGGTGACTTGACGCGTTGTCACGTCACAACCTTGGATCCGTTATTTTGCAAATTGCTTGGCAATTCATCTGGCCCTGTTTCCTCTTTCTATCGCGATGGCTCCCCGCGGCAACAAAGGCCATTTCCACGGCGAACCTCTCAGCTTTCTCAATGATTCTCTCCCGCTTTATCTCTCCACCGCTCCCAACAAAAAAGAAGTGTTTTGGTCAAAATTCTTTCCGGAATGGGACGAGAAGTACCCGAAACTAGATTCAGAGGAACTGGAGGAGGAACTGAAGGAGGAGGAAAGGCTGCACAAAGCAGAGACCGAGCGCGTGAAAGCGGCCAATCAGGAGGAGGCCAAGGTGCGCGGTCGCCGCAAGGCCGTTTTGCAGCCCTACCCCGCGACGAGCGCGTGGTTGAACGAGCTGCGAGCCCGCGCCGCCGATTCAACAGTGCGTGAACCGTTTTTTATTTTATTTTATTTGGCAGACTGAGGGACGTACGTCTATTAGAAGTTGAAAGGGTGGTTTTCAAATGCGAAGACCAAGGACAAAACTCGCAAGGTGGAGCCCTTTCGCGCCTGGCTCGCGGGCCTCACCGCCCTGCGGGGAGCCCCTCGGCATATGCAGATGCCTTGGATGTTGTGGCAGCACCCGGCCCACGGCGAGGTACTGCGTTCCCGCTACCGGAAAACGTTCGGCAAAGACGCCGATGACGAAGAAGACGACGTTGATGGGCTCGACGGATCACCTACGGCTCCCTGGAATCCTTTATAGTTAGAATGAGGGATAGCATGCTATCCCTCATTCTAACTATAAAGGATTCTGGCCATTTCCCCTATGCTGCAATAAAAGCTGCGGTAAAGCCTCAATAAAGCTGCAATATCTCACAATTTGAGACATGGTAAACATGAGACGACCTTGCCACAATAAAGTCGCAATAAAAGTCACAATAAAGCCGCAACAAAGGTGCCCCCTCACAACAGGGTACCAAACAACAAAAGCTGCAATAAAGCTGCAATAGAATTGCGGTAAAGTTGCAAAAAAGGTGTCACCTTGATGTAGGATTCCGAACAACAAAAGCTGCAATAAAGCTGCAGTAAAGCTACAATAAAGTCTCAATACATCTGACCTGGCATTTGGTGTACAGCAAGTTGATATGCCACAATAAAGTTGCAATAAAATTCTTTCCGAAAAGTTCCCCGTACACACAAGCTGCAATAAAGTTGCAATAAAATATTTTGCTCAGAAAATTTCCAAGTGCGCAATCCAAAAAATGAAATTCCTAGTCTAAGGTGTCTAGCTTGTAAAAGACAGATCTTCAACCCGAAGATGGTCCACGAACCCCAGGAGGACCCCCCTTTTTTCCCTTGACGATCGGGCGAGGTTTTGGCCGAGCATGCTCCCGCTCTGCCTTTGACCTCTCCCTCCCCCTCTCTATCTGCTTCTCCAGCGCCTTCAGCTCCGCCGGCTTCTTCTTCTTCTTTGGCCTCTCTGCCTCGTCATCCTGATCTGCCGATGATTTTCGCTTTTTCCCCCGGGCCACGGTGTTGTCCTCCTGGTTAGATCTCCCTCGCTTCCTTGACCTCTCCCCTTCATCGTCTCCAGATGCCTTTCGCTTGGACCGTCCACCAGAGGTAGAGCTCACTACCTTCTTCGAGCGACTCGTGTTGTTGGTAGCAGCGGGTTTCTTGGGAGCGGTCGGTTTTTTGGGCGGAGCAGATTTCTTTGGAGGCGGAGACAGCTTGCGGGTCCTCAGGGCTGGTTCTTCATCGTCCTCGTCACCCTCGTTCTCGTCCTTGTCACCCTCGTTCTCGTTCTCGTCACCCTCGTTCTCGTCCTCCTCGTCCTCCCCGTCCTCCCCGTCCTCCTCCTCCGATCCCGAGTTTCCACCTCGCCGGTGAACCCTCTTCTTCCGCTTTTGGTGTGTTTGCCCCTTGTCGCGCCTTTCCTGCCGAACCTTCTCTACCCTCTTTCCCGACCTCACCAGCGCCTCGAATTCCGCCTCGATCTTCTGTTGCTGCTGCTTGGACAGCTTCACCCACTTGCACGACCCATCCTTCAGGTCCGCGTAAAGTGTCTGTAAATTTCCGATTGTCGTCTGCTTGGACATTCGCTTGAAGTCCACACTGTCAGGCCACTTCAGGAGCCCAACACCCCACTTTCGAACAATTGCTTCGATGTAGCGCTCAAAGTTCATGGCGATATTTTTTTTGCCCGTAATTAATTCTGGACCCGAGGACATCAGTTTAAATCGCAACATCAGTTTAACTCGTACGCAGCCCTGTACGAATAATTTCTCCGCAAGCCTTCTGCAGCTCAGCCAAAGTGGACGGAACAACTCCTCCTACGTATACTCAGGATCAGTAATTGATACACATCCACAAAGGTCAGAACGCTCACCCCTCTTCTGAGTCACCGACCACATCTCAAAGAGCGCCAAGACATCTGCGGGATCTTTGTGGAAGACGTCTGCGAAAAACTTGAGGGCACCCAAGGATTCGATTGCCGCAGGGATATGGGTGTCATGGAGGTCGCCCTTGGCAAACATCGCGAAGCCGATCATATTATTTCTTGTCGCCATGTCCGTTATCTAGCAATAACGATCAGAGAAATGTCCAGAACAAAAATCCAAGCCAGTGCGTACCTCTCGAGTCAAGCCTTCTATCGTCCACTTCGCGTCCACAGCGGCAGCAAGATTACTCCCTCGAACTCCAACGGACCGCAGCGCCTTCTTTTCATCGAGTGCGTCCTGCATGTCCTTGATGTCTTGCTCAGTGTACGAATCCTTCAGCGTGGGATCGGTCTTGATCATGGCCTTGACGTCCTTCATCCGATACTTGCTGCCAACTGGGCGGTCTAGAGGGTATAATGGTCAGCCGATCTCTAAAATCAGTTGGCTGATGTTCACCTTCATTCAAGTCCCTCATTATCAAGGCCAGGAGCGCGTTGTAAGAGCTTGTCTTGCGCGGCTACTTATATTCAGTCCCCAGCGCCTGGTATGAGGTTGTATTAAATACCTGCTTGTATTTTGTCCCTGCCATCATCCTGCGCTTCACCTCCTTGACGTCCATGTTATGGGCCTCCGCTAGTTCTTCAGCCTCTGCGTCCCGGCTCGCATGGTGCTTCAGGATGTCCTCTGCCACAGCCCGCTCGCGTTTTGCCTTGCTCGCCTGCTTTTTGCGTTGTGTAGCCCGAATGTTAGGGCCGCGTGCCATCTTCTTCTGCGCACGAAAGCGAATCACAGCTGCGAGCGGATTACGGGACCGGTGAGTGGTCGCCAGGCCATCGAGTGCATCGTCGTCTACCCAATCGTCGTCATTGTCCTCCTCATGCAGGTGGCCTCTTTCCGATGAAGTGGCAGACGCCATCCCGGAGGAAGAAGCAGGAAGCGCGGCTCCTCCCAATGAAGTGGCGGGCGCCGTCCCAGAGGAAGAAGCAGGAAGTACGCCTCCTCCCGAAGAAGTGGCAGGTGCCGCACCGGAGGAGGAAGCAGGAGGCATGCCTCCTCCCGACGAAGCAGCAGAAGTGGGACCAGAGGAAAAAGCAGGAGGCGCGCCTCCTCCTGATGAAGGAGCAGACACGGGACCGGAGGAAGGAGCAGGAGGTGCGCCTCCTCCCGATGAAGCAACAGGCGTGGGACCGGAGGAAAACGCAGGGGCTGCGCCTCCTCCCAATGAAGGAGCAGGAGGCGCGCCTCCTCCCGACAAGGCAGCAGGCACAGGACTGGAGGAAGGAGTGGCAGGCATGCCTCCTCCCGACGAAGTGGTAGGCACGGGACCGGAGGAGGGAGTGGCAGGTGCACCTCCTCCCGAAGAAGCAGCAGGCACGCCGCCCGAGGAGGGAGCAGTAGTAGTGCCACCACCACCGCCCAGGCCTGAGCTTGAAAGAGCAGCAGTGCTGTTTTGGCCGCCCGAGGAAGATGTAGCCAGATGGCCGCCAGAGAACAAAGCAGCGGCACCAGATGGCAAAGACATGGGGCCAGAGCCAGTATCTGTATTATTTTCCTATGAATTTTGGTCGGTCTCCCACAAAAACGCGTCAAACCAAAACACACTACCATCTTCGACCCGTCATTCACACCACCGTCTTTCTCTTTGGCCATATCAAAGAACTAAGGAAAACGGTCTGAGAGAGAGAAACACGGCAAAGACAGTGTACTCACCTCCTGAGGTGCACAGAGGAGCTGTGACTGTAAGAAACACGACACAAGACTTTTTTGTTTGGCAAGAACCGCATCCCTCAAATGTATCTTCCCCCAAAAGGAAACTGCATTGTATTGCGACGAACTGCTTCAAAATCTACCAGAGATGTTACAGAGTAAGTAAATGTAGCAATTGGAGGAAGGTAGGAGAGCGAAGAATAAAAGATATCGGCAAGAAAAATGTTGGTCGCTGTCTCCACATTTACCCCTCCCTGGCCACGTCCCGTGCCTTTCCACCAGCCTTTGCCAACGCCCCACCGCTCGCGATAGCCAACCGCATTTCTTGCGCGGTATTCACCACCATGACCGCGTCTCTCTCCCCCATCCCACCCATCATCATGTCCCTGTATCAATCGAAAAAACAAGTTAGCATTATGCAAAAGAACGCCAGGTAGATGCTTACATATCCCTATAAATCATTCTGGAGGATTGATTGTAGAAAAACTCACCCCCGACACGTACAGAAGCCGAGGCAGGCATGTCTGAGGCGGCAGTGCTGGTGCTCGGTTCAGGGGCCAGTGAGGAGGCTGCTTCGCCGGAGCTACCCGAAGCAGCTGGGACCCCAGCTCCGCACATATGTCTGGCGGTAGCGACGTCTGAGCGGATGCTCGGCGTGGCTTTAGGGAAATGCCCGGTGGCTCCAACGCTCGGCGTGCTTGATTTTGTACGACTTGTCGACACGGTTGTACGCATTTTAACTACGCTGCGAGGCAGCGTACCATTGCGTACAGAGGGTGGTGAGTCCTCGATCTCGATCAAGGGGGTTCCGGCCGGGACAGCAGCAAGGGGCCGCGCTCTTGACATGGACGGAGCTGATGCCCTCGTTGATGCGGGCGGGGCGGGTGCCCGTGGCGTGGACAAAGCCAGGGCCCTCGTCGACACGGATGATGCGGGTGCCCTTGGCACGGACGATGTGGGTGCCCTTGGTGCGAATGAAGCCGGTGCCCTCCCTGAGACAGACGAAGTTGGGGCCCTTGTTGATGCAGACGAGGTGACGGATGAGGCTGGTGACGATGCAGCTGATGAGGACAGGGATGAGACTGAGCTGATAGACAGCGAAAGAATCGAGCTGGTGGGACCGGGGGCAGACACCATTGGGAGTGAGGTTGCGCGGTGGAGTGGCGGAGGTAGGCGCAAGCTGGGGGTTTGACTCAGGTGGTGGAGTGTCATCCCTGTAGAGCGGGAGGGCTTCAAATTGTTCAAGCGGCGAATCTGCATGTTTAGCCTTGCGCCCGCCAGGTGTGACCCTCCGACCGGGCGTAGTGTTTTTGGCAGGTGTGCTGTTGTGAGCGCTCTTGGCAGGTGTGCTGCTGCGAGTGCGCTTGACAAGAGCACTGCCATTGCCGTTGAAGCGGAAGCCCGGGCCTTTCTTGCTGACGCTTGGGGAGTTCTGCAACCTCCTCGCAGCCTTATCGTCGATAGGCTCGAGAAGGGGATGATCGCGTCCATGGTCACGACAGCCCTGGTGACAAAGGCCTGCCGCATCAACGAACTGGGTGTAGCGGCAGGGCGGGGCGGCGGGGCGAGGTGTCTTCCACAAGGTGCTTGTCGTCCGAGTCAGGCACCGCGAGCTTCTCCAAATCGCAAGTAACCGAGTGATTTTCTGTACAGTTGATGCTCCAGTAGTGGAGCGCCTCGAAGACGTCTTTGCACCTGGTAATCTTGAAGTTTCCGCAGGCAGGAAGGTGAGTCTCAGCAGCAGATCTGGAAAGATACGTCACAAGGAAGCCAAAAAAACGGAGAAGAACACGCACTTTAGGCTATAAATCCCAGCATTTTCCCCATGCGTGACCACAAAAAAAAAGCGCTGCGGTGCTTCATTATGAGATTCAAACAAATCGAAATTGTCGGAGATGTAGAAGTGCGGAGTACAGGTGGGTCGGCCCACCTGCATGTTGCATATGTCGGACGGATGAGAACGGGAAGTGGGCGCAAGAGGCACGCCAGATACACAGCCTCCCTGATATCCGGAAATAGCCGAGAATTCACCGAGGACGTTCTGTTGGAAAACATTGTGCTTCTTCGTTTGAATTGTTTCTCACAAAGGTAAGTTCGAAATAGGAATGTATTCTCAAGCTCACATTACTTGGATATTTTTATCAAGCTGCAATGGATTCATCTGTAACGATTATTTTCACGCGTCTGCCTTCCTTGAATTTTTGTTTTGCATCCCGGTGCTCCTCGGTAATGGTAAGAGAAAAGTATTTCTTGCGCATGAGCTTCGTTTCGTCAATCAACGTGACGCCGCAGAGATGCCCGTCCCCGAAAAACTCGCAGAGTGGTTGGTAGAAGTCTTGATAGGACCGGGCACCATATGTCTCCATATATTTCCTGAGAATCAAGTTAGTGAAGAGCGACTGGCCCCAAATAAACAGACCTACTGCCGTCGTTTACTGAATAAATGACAATTTAGCAAAGTCCCGCAAGGACAACTGTCCACAAACGTTTCACGGTATTTAAAATCAGCAAGAACCCGAGCCTCTGCTCGCTCATCGTTTGACAAATTTTCCCGGAGCCTGAAAGAGTCAGAGGAGATGTCCCGGTCTTGGTCATTTCATTACCTCTGCATTCTTTCTCGGCCTTTTGCTCTCAGGGTGTCGGCATGGCTATTAAAGATCAGAAACTTGTTGTGTAAAAAATAGAGTAAACCCTTGCACCTTTCTGCATACTTGCGGAGGGAAGCTCTACGTTTGCGAAGCTGCATTGAAGCTCGACTCTTGAGCTTGGTTTTTTGTGGTTGAGAAGGTGTTGAGTCGGACATGGTGGTGGTTAAAAGACGGACTTGATCTATATAGTAAATATCGACAAGCGCTTCGCAACAAAGATGTGTTCGCGATAATTTGCCGAATCAAATTATAGCTAAGTCAACTTTCAGTCCTGGGGTATACTGAATGCAAAACCGAGTTCCAAACGGTCCTTTTAATGTGAGAAAAAATTGGCAGGCACAGAGAGCCTGAGGCGCACTCTCACAGAATTTATTCTCTTCCCCGATAAAGACGTGTTCGCGATAGGACCGAAAAAGGCCGAGGTAAGCCGATTTGTCCGATGCGTGTTCGCAGCTTACATTACGCCTCTACTTGGTCGAAAAAATTCACAGGAAAATGAGGAGACGTTCGGTATTCAAAGTAGGTTATTTACAATTCGTCTATTTTACTGAACATATCCATTCCTTGCTCCCATCGTGTCTTTGCCTCTGCCGCCCGTGCTGCCTTGTCCGAAGCGGAAGCCTTTCGCTCGTATTCGTCGTCGGTCATGAACCCGTTCCGTATCCACCGGAAGAGTCCACCGGCGGTGTATTGCGTAAACGAAGACCGAATTTCGTGGGGGCGGATGGGAACATTAGAGTGACGAATGAGCGCCGAGGGTATGAAGATCGTGGATCCCGGTGGAAATCGGATGACGAGGCGTAGATCCCACAGGATCAGGTGCCCCCCCAGATCTGGGTCAAACCAGCCGAGCGCGGTGACGGCGCACCACCCCCAGGAGAGATTTGCGAAATCTAAATGGGATCGAGTGATGGCCTGGGGTCCGAAGTTAAAGGTGCAGGCGGCAAATACGGTCTTGACAAAATTCCATCTGAGAATGGATCGCTCTGACTCCAGCGCTTCTCGTGCTTTCTGATAAAAGCTGTATAATTTTGGCGCCCATAAAAGGAAAAGGACTGGAGGGCCTCGGTCATTAGCAGTACAGATATTTGAAGTGAAGGTATATTTACGATTGGTCCAGCCGACAATTCGCTGGATGTCTGGGTCCGCCAGAAGCTCATCGGTGACGACGGTGTTGGCCTGATTTTGCTGAAGCTCCCCGGGCTCCTGCGATGCGGAGTGAATTAATGAGAGAAGATGTCAAGAGAGTCTCACTGTCTGTCCGCCACCATGGGATAGACCCCGACTCACGGGGGCGTAGGGGGTCTGGGCACGTCGATGGTTGAGCTTCTCTGGAGAGACGCTGAGTCGACCGATTCGTTCATGCATCCGTTGTGACGCGCGCTCGGTCACCTGTGCCCAGTCTTCTGCTCCCTGGGGTGCGCCTCCAAGAAGTGCAATGACGCGACGGCGGGAATCAAGGATCGCAATAGTGAGTCTGGGACAAAGGGGGGTCAGCTGAGGGTCGAAGATTAAAGGGCGAGTACATACAGTCCAAGCCATGCAATGTAAGCGAAACCCTTAGTTCCGGTGAGCGCATCTACCTCCTCTTGAGAATAGAGCTTTCCACCCATCCCACGGTCGACACCCGAGGCCGGACTTCCATCTGGGAAGACAAACTCGAGGCCCTCCGCACCGCGGTTGCCAATCCAGGCAGGGATAGAATGAGGAAGACCGTTGGCATCGTGATAGACCTCAAGATAGCTGCTCTTAGCCTCCGACATCCGCTTCTGATGGACAGCCTTGCGTGTGGGCCGCACTGAAGCTTGCTGAGCTTGGTCACGCTTTTTATCACGTCGGGCCCGTGACTTGAGCTTATTGCGTTCTTTGGCTGAGAGAGAGTCGGGGAGCGGTCGGGGAGGACGGGGAGAGGGTGCGGATGGAGGAGCAAGAGAGTGAGAGCCGGACGCTCCCTCTCCAAGATTGGGGGCCGGAGACAGAGTGGGTAGTTGGTCATCCGCCGTGTCGATATCAGGGAGGAGCGAAAGTCCTGCCAAATCAAGGCTGCAGACGTCTTCGGGTTCGTGGACTATTCCGGTATGCTCTTGCTCGGAAAGTCGCCACTGGAGACACTTTGTTGTGTCAAAGTCGACACAGACAGCAAGAGCGAGGTCGAACGAAGAAAACTCCTTCCCAGAGCGGAGAGTTCATCGAGGCAGAGCGGACGCTGGGCAGAAAGGAATTAGCTAGATCCTGAGAAGAAAATACTGGGCAAGAAGATTAAAAATGGTTACAAAATTGTCAGAGTCCCAGAGTCGGGTCTCGTCCAATTTGTAGGCCATTGGAACGCGTCATTCCCTGCAGCCGAGTTCCAGGGTCGGATCTCTTCGCAGGGGATGAATTGCTCCGAGTTCCAAAGTCGGATCTCTTCACAAAAACACGTCTCCAGAAATGGGTGGCAAAACAGGAAAGTGGGTGGCAAAACACGAAGATTTTCAGACTTACCAGACATGTGAAGGTCCCTGGGAGGTACCGAACCTCAAATGACGCGTCTTGAGTCTCGAAAGTGCGTGGAAAACACGCTTTCTTCCAGCTGGGCACCAGGGAGTGTAGTGGGACGCGACAGGCCTGTCACGCTGTTGTCACGCTGCCATGCGGTTACCTCGTGCTTTCCTAAACACCAAGTCGTCCCAAAATGCAGCGCAAGTCTGGTGTTAGAAAAACTGGGGCTTCAAGCAAAATCCGGATCATGGGAACTTCGAGGCCTCATCCAGATATGCCGGGCCCCTCCAAATTGTATAGCAAGGTTTTAAAAGGGAAATCGCTCGAGCAGCATCGACTACAGACCAAGGAAGACCTTCGAGCGGAGCTGTCGGGTTGGTGTCCACTAGGTTACTGAGTCTCATTGAGGAATTATATTTTCAGCCATGGATTCTGAGTCCAAAAAGAAATTTATTCGTCTACACAACCTTGCGGCAGACAAGGAATGGGAAGATATGGACGAGGATTCGGAATCTTCCCTCTCGATAAACATAGATGGGGTCATGGATGGCTCTGAGCTGATTGAGCTTAGCCACGCCGGTGGTGAGCTTCACGAGTCCATTGAAGATGATTTGGAGGAGGAGATAGTATCGAGGTGCGTAACAAATTATTCCACTGAACTGTTTTGGACTGAGGTATTTGAAAAGTAAACGATGGGACTGGAGAACCCGACGAAATCGAACAGAAGATCGTAACCAGGGATTCAAGGCCCAGATGCCGGAGATGCTCAAGGGCTATATGCGATGGTGTGCATCCGAGGACAGCAGCGATGAAGTCGATTCAAGTTCAGCCGAGCTCTGGACCATTACTGTAGTAGACATGTTTCGTATGTTATATGCATGCTGCTTTTGTTGCTCCGAAACTGACAAAGGGATTACCAGAGTGCGAGAAAAGGATGTCTCGCTCGATCCGAGGGGGAATGGTGTGGTGCCAGCACTGATTATGAGCGGCCTAATCCCATGCGCACCATGGAAACCCTCTGTCGCAGTCACCGTTCGGGTCCTCGAGATGTACCGCATTGCTCATGCGAGATGCCCTCAGTTCGCCATCCAGTCATTTGTC